>QJPP01001914.1:0-445099 GCA_003996215.1 Jaltomata sinuosa | reverse complement strand
GAAAACCCACGACAATGTGTAGACGGCTGAATCGAATCACCGACACACAATCCCAAAGCAAACCTTCATCGCCACCTCAGGCAACTACGAGGACACATAATGACAAACAAAGAGTTATCTCCCTTCTTTTTCAACAAAACAAAAATGCTTCCTTAACACATACTAAACCTTACAAATCCTTTCTCGAATAAGAACCTGAAGCCATTACCTTACTACTCATAGCTACAGGTCAAATTCAATAAGGCAGGAGAAGAATGGGTCGGATGCCCAACTCACCCGAAATGCTTAACCACGAGGTTACGATCAACACTTAGTCGGAAGTGCTTAAAGTCAAGACCCAATCACGATGCCAACATCCAGATCACATCGAAAGAACTACGATCAAGATTCATTCCAACTGGAGCTAGGGATACAACAAAACACCCAACAGACCAAGAAGTGGAGGAGAATATGGGAACAACCCGCATACCTACCAATCTCCTAAACTAATCAACAAAGAGCGTCGACTCTAGACAATCTGGAGACCAAACCAATCTATGCACACTAGCATAACCAATATCTCCCAACTGAGGCAAAATCTTAACTCCGGCCCAACTACCGGTAATACATCGAACCATCACACGGATCTCTAGCCACGGTAGATAACGGCCTAGGCAATAACCATCGAGGACTGCTCAACAAGGGAAACCCAACCAAAAGTCCAGAATCACAATGAAACAGGGGTAACCCAACTAGAAACAGAATAACAAGAACTACCCACGAGCTACAACTCCGGGAAAACACCTCTCAAGGATAACTTACCCCCATCCACTACTAAAGAATAAACTACCAATAAAATAACATATCGGTACTACAATTCGGGTAGCCAAACAACTTAAACAAATAGCAGGTAGGCATATAAGTAATTACACGACAGAAGGGATAGAGTCGCAACACGAGCGGCACTAACATAAGGCGACGGTAGAAAAATCCTAACCTGCAGCAATAATATCAGGAACCTCTACCTCTGACCCACCAAGAGGAGCATCAATCTGACGTAATCTAACTCTAAACTGAGTAGTCAAAACTAAAGGCCTAACCGGCCCTCGCCGGGGACACTATCTATAAAGGTAACCAATCTCTCCACACTGATAACAACCAGGCTGTCTGGGATACACAATCCTGGGGCAATTCCTAGCAAAGTACCCATGCTCACCAAACCAAAAACAGCCTATACCATATGAAGCCCAATGGGAAAATCTCGCCTCATACTCCAATACTGACAGACAACCCTGCTGAAGAACTAGAAGCTCACTATAACTGAAGTACCACTCACAGAACCAGGTACTGGAACACTCATCGGAGGACTCAGAGTCCTAGCCACGGTGTCTTGAAGCGCTGAGGTCGCTATAACTCCAATCGGAGGTTGGGCTGACCCTACACCCCCTATTTAGTGCGGTTAAGCCTCACTCTAGAGACCTGGTGCTGATCGAAGAACTGAAGAAATAGGCACAGAAGCCTCGGCACCAACCGCTATTGCACTCGTATGAGGCATCTCAAAATGAATGAATAACCGATGTTTAAAAGTCAATAGAGCCAGGAACGCATGATGAGGAGCCAAGAAGATGAAATAATTCCTAACAATGCCCTGTAGCCTCCCACAGATAGGATACAGACGTCATCGTACCGATCCGCGAGACTCTACCTAGACACTTGCTTCTGTACTATGACACCGGTGAACCTAGAGCTCCGATACCAAGTTGTCACGACCCAATTTCTCAAGTCATGATGGCACCTACAATCCCCTAGTAGGTGAACCAATTCCTGTAGCCCAGAACGGTTAGTAATAGGCTACTACCTAACTAAAACGCACCAACAAGCAGAAATAAGCGAAAGCAAAACTCGAATATAAATACATAAAGGAAACTACACCAACCCTAAGACTTGGTATCAATAGTACAGAAGCTTCTAATAGGATACAAGTGCTAGTAGTAAAGAAATACAACATAAATTGCCTCCGAAATTACAAGGGGCAACAGTACAACAGATGAGATGTAGACAAGCCCCGACCGTCAGGCGCTCACCCCAGTCTCAAAGATCCAAAAGTTGCACGAGTCTCCAACGTGATCAACGGCGAAAGCTCAGCTAATATCTGCACAAAAAGTGCAGAAGTGTAGCATGAGCACCAAAACCACGGGTACTCAGTAGGTATCATAGGCCGACTGAGCGCATATAAGATATAAAAGCAGTAAGTAACAGATAGCAAGAAAGCAGTCACTGAGGCAATAAGCAAGGCACAAGGAGCTAGCACAGATCATCCATAACCAAGAGCTTCAAGTAACACATGCTAGCACAGAGATACAATTACACAGAATCACAGGTGAAGGAAAGGAGAATGCACCTGGAGTCCTTGCACAACAATATAAGTAAGTAGAGAGAGAGTTGTGAAAATAGCGGAATATCGGTACCCTCAAGTGGAAGGAAAAGACGGAGAGCAGTCTAACATACTCAAAATGGAATCAACGAGTATAAGGAAATCATAACACCAATCCAATCATATGATAGCATAACCAGGGAATCACCTCACAAGTACAACCCTAGGATGAAATAACTAGGCCACAATAACCGAGAGATACCACTCAGCTTCCCACAAGTATAGAACCAGAGTCTCACACTCTGCTCAGAAGGCCAAACAAAACTGCCTCAATAAGATAGGACTCCAAAGCCCTCTCAATAATCAAAAAACCCACAACCAAAGCCTCAACAGGCTAATCATCACTAATCTTTCAAGAACCGGGTGCCAAGACAAGCTCTAAGTAAAAACAGGAGTAAATATAGTCTACCTACAGCCCCAACGGCCGCCCATACAATCGAGGAACACAATCAAGTGAAAACAAACCCTCCGGCATCCCATACTACCGGAGCGTACACTGAAAACACAGCAAACAAGGGTGGAATCCAATGCATGATATGATAAGATGTGAAAGAAAACCTTTGTATGTACCTCCTCCGGTGCCAATCAGGCCCAGCAGGCAGGTTCCATGGAAGGACTCAGCATATATACCTCTACTCCACCGTATACCCTTTCCTCCGGTGAACGCAGCCCGAAGCCCCAGGCCCGGAGCGGCAAGGTCCATGGAGGTCCCCGACCCCATACTAAAACTCAGTATCAAGACATGTCATCCGGAAGTAAGTCCGGGATCAAGATAGAGACCCAGTCTAAATTATACATGCCTAGACCCCGTCCAGGACTAAAGTAGTAGAAAATGCCCCAAAAATATCCCTCCAAGGGTTTCCGGGCGTAACCGAGTCTGAAACTGTAGTAAATCAAGTCTAGTGCTCCGCCTGGCAGAGACTAGTATCAGTAATAAAATCAAGTCTGGTGCTCTGCCCCACAGAGACTACTATCAGTAATAAAATCAAGTTTGGTGCTCTGCCCCACAGAGACTAGTATCAGTAATAAAATCAAGTTTGGTGCTCTGCCCCGCAGAGACTAGTACCAGTAATAAAATCAGTGCGAAATCATCCAAAAATCCCCTTTTCTATCAACAACAGTACCAAAAATGGGCCCCCAGGGCCATGCAAATTTAGAAAAACTGTCAGCAGTGGATCACAGCCAAAACTATAGTAAAACATGTAGGGGAAAACCTTTTTCATGGATGATATGCTCGCACACAAATATAAAAGTAGCCCAATGGCTCACAACAATTCCTATCAGCCCTGCACAGGCCCAATAGTTACTCAGCAGACATAACCAGCCTAAAAGGATAATCTATATGTCCGAGACTCACGGACATTCCCAAATAGCCCACCATCTATGTTCCAGAGTCAATACAAGGCCACACAGGACCACAAAGGTAATATACATTACTACGCGAATACTACAAACAACGTATGAAATAGACGGACGAAAGGCGGACAAGGTCTGGGGTACCAACCTATAACAACCCATCCAAGGATGCTAATTAATGCAGTTATAGCCTATATATGCAGAGCCTAGATAGGGGAAATCATAACCTACCTGTCGTCCGACGAATAGCTGCGGGGATGGCATCGTCTAGGCCGGAACTGCTCTGGGAAGCTCCAAATTGCAAAACCACTATCAATACAACAATCTACAGATTAAAACAAGACTAACGATACCCATAATGCCAAAAATATAACCGGGTTGAAATCCGGGTCACAAACGGGCCCGTGGGCCCCGTAACCCAAAACCGGAAATGAAAAACACACCTGTGTTCCTTACCATCTCGGGAGCACATGCTGAACAATTGAACGGAAACGGACAACAATTAGGGCTCAAAACACCCATCAAATCAAGGAATTTAAAGAATGAAATTCGTGGAAGAAATCGAAAAAATCACGAAAGAACTTACCCGATTTAGAATCCAACAAATGCTCAAGATTCAGCAAATATTAACCTCCAAGCTGTTGGTAATGATCAAGGTGATTTATGGAGGTTTTGGGTTCATCATCCATGGAGGATTTGGAATTTAAAGAGAGGGTTTATCGAATTTAGGAGTCCACAAACGAGCATGGATCGACAAAATATTATCCTCCAAGTAGTTGGTATGAACAATGGTTATATGGAGGTTTTTGAGAGATGTTTTAATGGAGAATATCATTTTTGGGGTTTTTAGAAATAAAGGGGAGAAGAGGGCTGGCCAGCTATATAAGCTGCCAGCGCCCAGGGGCCAGGGCGGCCCAGGCGCACCAGGCCACAGGCAGCCAGGGCGCATGGGGCTCATGGGCACAGAGGCCAGGTGCACCAGGGCACAAGAGGCTAGGGCGCATGGGGTGCATGGTCACAGGCGGCCAGGGCGCATGGGGCACATGGGCGCAGGGGCCAGGCGCATGGTGCTGCCCACACCAACAACCAGCAACCAATCCTTAGGCAAATTTTCACGAGATGGGTCCCCGGGAACGCATCTGGGGTCCTGCGAACACAAACGACCTAAGCTATTCAACTAGAAACGGCGTTCCGGAAACAATGGAATCAACAAAAATCTCATAGGATGTCATTTAACGAAAAGTGGGCCCCACGCCCAAAATCAACCTTTAGCCAACTATTCCCAAAATGGAACCCAATGGCCAAAATCAAGTCCGGAGGCCTAGGGACACAAACCTATAGTCTCTCTAGCCTAAACTCGATATTCTGGAGCTAAAAGCACAAACTGAATTTTCATCCGAGACCGTCCTCTCCGAATGTTGATCAAAGTCAACCAAACAAGCCCAACTGGCTTGAAAACACAGAACGAGAGAGAATTCCAAGCTAAAAAACTCCCGGATCCCGACCAAAGGTCCTTCTAGACCAAAGTTCATGATTCGGAGCTAATGGAACTGTCGGAATTCGATTACGAGCACGTATGTAATGACCCTTGCTGTCATTTCCACATACACGTTTTCCTTGTGCCGTTAGAGCTTGTTGTAGCGGACCCAAGTCATTTAAGGCTTATCGGGACCGGTATTTCGGTACCGGGTCCATTTGTTTGGCCGCATGATAAGTTTTGAAGCCAAGCAAGTCGGCAAAATTAATCGTAAGATCATTAACAAATTTCTTGAACTTTGGGTAAAATGTATCGGGGCTTTTCTACTAATATATAAAGAGTTAGAAGTCCCCCAAAATACCAAATCGAAGGTCTACGAGTCTAGTTTCCAACGCACAAAACCTCACATCCAACTGATCTCGGAGTAAAAATTTATGACTATTTTACCGCGGACTGTCTGGCAGAAAACGGGTTGCAAACCGGGTCGCGAACCGGGTCGGGTTAAACTCGATTTAAGCCTCAACTTCACGTTTTAAAACGCCATTTTAGTTCCGAAACAGTGATAAAACATAAGGGAGGATCCCGAGAGAATTCTTGAGTATCAAAATCGTGCGTTGGTGATTTACGAACCTAAGCTTAAGAATTTTATTAGCATCGCGCGTGTAATTGAAAATATTTTATTTAAAAGTTTAATTTGGTAAAAATTATATTATTATTACCTTTTCAAAATATTTTAAAGGTTTATGAAAAATATTTTTGTTACGATATAAGTGTATATGTATTTATTTTATAAGGTTTTTATACATTGTAATATTTTTACGGAGATAGTAAATTTAGTTATGTTGAAATTTATTATTATAATATAGTAGGTTTTATTCGAAATAATTTTCTAATGATTATGGTATATTCAAAAATTATATTTATTATACCACGAACTTACGCAATACCCGAGTATATACTTAACGGGATGAAATTGGTTGCCACCTCCACCTCCACGTGGAAGTGGAGGAGAGAGTACAACAATCTCTCAATAATAAGGGGCTGCCACATGTCAATTTGGACATTTTAATTAAGGTGTAGTAAGCATTTTGGTCAATGCTTAGCAGAATATGTTTGTAATTGCAGTTATCCATTTGCTCATCAATTGGCAACCAACTTTTCTACAAGTTCTTCTACTAACATTGCACAAGATAAGTTTTTGTACTTCCACATTAACGAAACAAAGGATTTTGATGCAATATTTGATAATCAATTATCTACGTCAAGTTATTCAAGCCCGAGTTCGAGTTTAATTTCATGTTGGGGATTTTTCGGAGAGGTTCAAGCTTGTCATCGGATGACAGGTAGGTTACGGTTTATTTTCCCTAGACTCCGCATATATAGAATAAAATTGTATTAATGGGCATCCTTGGGTTGGTTTATTAGGTTGGTACCACAGACCTCGACCGCTTTATTCATGTCCGCCTACTTTTGTTCCTCCGTTTGCTTGTAGTGTTTGCCGATATATTTTATTTACCCTTGCGGTCCTGTGAGGCCTTGTTGACTCTGGAACATAGAAGGTGGGATTTTGGGAATGTCCGCGAGTCCCGGGCATAGAATTATCCTTCTAGGCTGGTTATGCTTGCTGAGTAGCTGTGGGCCTGTGCAGGGTCGATAGGTGTATTGTGAGCTACTGGGCAGCTATTGTGTGTGATCATACCATTTCCATGCATATAAAGAGGTTTTATCCATGTTTTACTATGGTTTTCGCTTCGGGCCTACTGGCACTATTTTTTAAACCTTGCATGGCCCCGGAGGCCCCTTTTTAATGGAAATAATTTGGAAATGGTTTGATTGGACTTGTGAGTATTCTTGGTAAAAGAAAGTAAATTATGTTTTAAGTCATCAGTTTTACGATTAACGCTAGACTCGGTAGGGCCGGAGTGCTAGTTGAGTTTTTTTATTACTTGAGATGATTTTTAGCCTCGGTCGGACCGAGCACCTGAGATGACTTTCTACTGTTTAGACCCGGTTATGCCCGAGCACCCTTGGAGGGGTTTTTGAGATATTTTCCTACTACTTTAATCCTGGACAGGTTCTGGGCATGCAAATTCGAGACTGGATCTCTATCTTGATACCGGACTAGCTTCCGGATGACATGTTTTGATACTGAGTTTTAGTATGGGGTCTGGGACCTCCATGGACCTTGCCTTCCGGGCCAGGGGCTGCGGGCTTCGTGTGCCGGAGGAGGGGTATACGGTGGAGTAGAGGTATACGGGCAGTGTCCTTCCATGGAACCTACATGCTGGACCGGATCGGCGCCGGAGGAGGTACATACAGAGATACCATTTCACTTGAGACCTTCATGCATCATATCATTCATTGTTTGAGGCTCCACCCTTGTTTGTTGTTTGTTTATTGTACGCTTCGGTAGTATGGGATGCCGGAGGGTTTGTTTTCACTTGTTTGTGTTCCTCGGTTGTATGGGCGGCCGGGGGACTGTAGGTAGACTTTTTCTATTTACTTACAGAATTGTTCTCTATTATAGATAAGTATGAGATTGGTATGATTAGTTGAGTTTGATTCATGTCTCTGAGCATGCCTATCATTACTCTTTCTCCCTTTTTCTACACTTGAGGTTACCGGTATACCATCCATTTCGTAAACTGATTTTGTATACACTGTTGTTGCAAGGACCCCAGGTGCGTTGATTCTTACTTTCACCTGTGCCTATGGTGTGTATATTCTGCTTACTAGGCTCACATGTGGTTCTGTTGATTTCCCTCTGGGCTAGTTCCTGTGTACCTTTCATTGATTCTATTCTGTCTATTACTACGCTTTTATCTTATATGTGCCCAGTCGGCCTATGATACCTACTGGGTACCTTATGCTTCGCATTTGGTGCTCACCCCTACCCCCCTGCATCTTTGGGTGCAGATCCTAGCGTGGGCCATCGCCGTTAGATCGCTGTGATTCGTGCTTGGAGATCTGTTGGGGACTACTTCAGACTGAGGGTGAGCTCTTGGCGATCGGAGCTTAGCTTTAGTTTATCTTTTGCTTCATGTACTCTATTACCATTCAGAGACATCTGTATATATAGTTTTGGTTTATTTGCACTCCATGTATGTAGTTTGGGTCTATACTATGATACCAGGTCTTGGGGTTTGGTTTAGTTTCCGCATACGTATATATTTATAGTCCTTTTACATGTTCTCTTCGTCTTGTTCTCTTATTTGTTAAATAGTAGCTCATTACTAACTGTTCTGGGCTACGGGGATTGGTTCACCTACCGGGGGTTGTAGGTGCCATCATGACCGAGAAATTGGGTCGTGACATATACATTTATAAAAATATTTGACAATTAAATATTTTTAGCTGTTTTTACCATAAAATCTATTTATTTTTTTCATTTTTGATGTTTTAAATAAATAAAATTATTTAAATTTTAAATTTCAAAGATATGTGTAATACCCCACCTGTTTGAATATTAGATTAACTTGTACTCTTGGGATAAGACTATGGCCTTATTTGTTTTTATTAAGATTAAGATGTCTGAATCTGAATAAGCATCTGAATATTAAGATGTACATTAAGATTTAGATGTCTAGATCTGAATACACATCTGAATATTAAGATGTGATCTCTAGATGTGAACACTGAATGATTAAGACTGTTTATTTTCAATATCTAAATGAGTAAATGAAATTAAATACTATATTAATAAAATATTATAAAATCTCATTTCAACAAAATAATATTATTTTTGATAGAAAATAATATTTTAAATATTTATATTTGATAAAAAATCAAACTATCTGATATGCAAATAATATATATTGTAACAAGGTAACATAATTTTTTTTAAAAATTCAACAATAAACATCTTTTGATAAAAAAAATATCCAACTAAGCAAATCTTGTTCCGCTTCAAACAGTCAAATATAAGACATGCAAATAATTAAATATAAAATAATCAGGTCAAATTTTAATGTTCAAACAAGATAAAATATTTCAAATAATGAAGATATAAACTCTCAAGTATTTTCTCTTCTTTGCATTAGTTGAAGTGCAAGTTCTTCACGCATATTGCTCATTATCTACGAATCTGCAGTTGTCCAACCAGGTTCATTCGTTTCATCCAATACTTCTTCGTGTTCTCCTTCTTCCTCATCAAATATTAATTGAGGTGAATCATATTGATTAAAAAGGTCATCATTTCTACACTTCTTTGCGATAAAATTATGAACTGCAAAACATGCAATAACAACATCTCTCTGAACATCAATAGAATATAGAGGCATCTTATCCAGTAACAAAAATCTTACTTTCAAAACTCCATAAGCACATTCTATAACATTTCTGAGTTGTGCATGAGCATGATTAAATTTTCTCTCCTTATTAATACCCCACCTAAGAGGATAATCTTCTAACCAATATCAAACATCACGATATTATTCTAGAAATCCTTGGGTGTTTTGATATGCCGCATCACATAATAGTACTTATATGTCACTAAAATAAAAATTTAAATTGCAATAATAAAGAGCTAAAATATTGCTTCAGAATTGTTTAAGTTGTATCACTTAATAGGAAGAAATGAAAAGTCGTTATCTGGATTAAATATAATCTTTGTTAGAACTCGTGCATCATGTGCTACCCCTTTTCATCCAGCATAAACATAAGTGAAGGTCATGTTAAAATCACATATATCTAAAATATTTTGATAACATTTACCCTTTCCTCTTCTTCTGTAAATAATTTTCTGATTAGCGGGAACAACTGCATTACTAATGTTTCATCAAGTGCACCTATTTCTCCCTACAAATAATATATATGTATATTAAAAGTTATGGAGAAAATCTTTTTATAAAGTTCTACAATGATAATATGAAAAATACTACCTTGCAATTTTTGCGTAAATGATCATCTGAAATATCTGAATTTGAATTAGATGATGTAGATGATATCATCTCTTTTGCAAATTTTACCATTGCTTCAAGAACCTCATGAAAATATTTTTCAATGGTTTGCGAAGAATGTTAGAATCTTTTTTTGATAACCACAAAACACTCGTTATGTCCTATAATGACAGATACATATTTGCTATCTATGAGCCATCCATTATGTCTAAAGTATTGACACAATCACACATATGCATCACAAGACATGCGTATCAACTCTAAACATTATCGACTAGATCCAAACAATAATTTCAGTGTGTAATTTTGAACAGATAAAGATGATGTTAAATGTTTATTTCTTTGAATATTCTTGAGTCTAAGATATTTTCTACTTCAATATAAGATCGTCTATAAAGAATTAGTGGACCCCCAATAAACTAAATTGAAGCTCTACGAGTCTAGTTTTCAACGCACCAAACCATTCGTTCATACGATTTTAGAATAGAAAGATATTCATATTTATGTAAGACTGCACAAGCAAGTAGGTCAAGGTGGGGCCAAGTTGATGCAATGGATATATATTGAGATTTCAGCTTTAGAAAATTATTTTCTCTCAAAATAATTTCGTCCCAAGCCTAAAAAATTAGCTGATGTTCTACCTAGACCAAAATACTCCTTAGAGTTTGATAACTAGAGCTTAAGTGCTTCACAAAAATTATTCTACACGTTGAGCTCGTCGTTTTGACATACTTTTCTTCATATTTTGTGTGGTGCTGCTCTTTTGGGGTTTGGCAAGCAAGTTTTCTAGAGAATTAGTGGTATGTGTATGTAGCTACAGAGTTATATTGGCAAGATAAGGATCTCATACACTTATCTATTTGTTGAATCGAGATTCTAAGTTTCTAGTTATGAAAAGTTATAGTTATCGATGACTTGTAGTAGTTTCTTATTGATTTTGGCTCCATTTGTTATTACTAGAAGGAGGTAGATTGTTTAGCTTGGGATATCAAAACTTTTTGTCAAGGAAATATTTACCCTACGACCCTCCTTCATAATTTCATGTTCTAGTATTATTTTTTATAGATTTTTGAGCCACAAAGTAAAGTTTTGGATACCGTGGCTCATGACAGCCCCTTTATCTTATTGTGTTTGGTTATTAATATTGTTTATTGATAGTTGTAAGGTTTTGGAGGGACTGGTGGTTGGTGTGATCCTTATCAGCATCACATACGATGGTTGTCACTCCTTCGAGATGTGGTTAGCATATTATTGTTAGATTTAGTTGTTGTTTATTATTGTTATTAGTGTAATTTTATGCTTTGAATTTAGCTGGTCGCGAGTGTGATATTAACGCCTTATCGATTGGCTATGACTCGTTCTTGCAACCTTGTTGATTAACGCCTTACGGTTGGTCAAGCTTTATACTGACACCTTTGGGGCTTTGGTTGAAAGGTATATTAAGGCTTTCTTTTCGCTTTCTGGCATGACCTGAAGGCTTAATCTTGTTATAGCTTGAATAACATCATTATTCAACTGTAGCCTTATAATATTTAGTTTGCTACCATAGTATAATATAGTGACTATCAGCAACACTCTATTCTTTACTTAGTGGAGTTGAAAATCATGTTATAATTATATTGTGGTCACCTATGATTACTTGCTATTATTGTGATGTTTTATCATTTGGCTGCTGCCTATGAGCTTGTTTTGGCTGCAACAGACACCGACACTGCAATATTTTGAAGCCTACAAGATAATTACTATATCGAGCCTTTGGTCCAGGAAGAACGTGCCTACGGGCCGGATCGACCATACCTATGGGATGGGCAGGCTAAACCTATGGGGCAGTAGTTACATTAAATTATCGAGCCTACAGGACGGACATGATGTACCTATATGACAACAACAATGACATTGTACCAAAGAACCTAAGAGCTGTATTGATTAATGACACTTGTACATTTAGACAGTTAAGATCAGATCATCACTAAGGGTCTAGGTAAGAGGGCCAAAAGGGGTATTTAGCGACTGTTTGCACCTGTTAGGACTTATGGAGATTGTGTACTATTTGTACCTACTAAGCTTATGGGAGTTAGGTCAGGTTATTGTTTGCGACGTGCTTTAAATGGTATCTTATTGCAGGAAGGTAAGGTATTGTACTTCTGTTTTACTCCTTCCCTTTTTGTTCAATTCTTATACTTCAGTTTCAGTTTTCAATTTGCCTTACATTCTCGATACATTATTTTATATTTATGCCCCATTGCCCGGGAACACTGCATTTAGGCCTCCATATCCTGAGCAATGACCAGACAGACCTGTCGGGTAGCATAACCAAACTTTCAGTAGGTTGGTTGACTCCTTTCCTTCTAGGGGTTTCCAAAGTCTTAGAAGTTTGCCTTTTTGCTATTTATCGCTTTTGGGTAGGTTGGGGCCCTGTTCCACCAAGTACTATATTCATAGAGGCTTGTAGTCTTGTCCGTTGGGTTGTACATCTATGATAATTACCATTTTGGTGTTTTATGTTGATTAGATATAGCTTGTTGGCCAGTTGGGCCTTGTTGTTGTTGTTGGAATTTTAGTGGCTTGTTGGCCTAGTTTACATTATATATACTTGTTTTCAACTTCTGTATAAAGATCTTAGTGCCCTTGAAGTACCATATAGAATTTATACTTTCCTAGATTTCATTGCGGCCTTGACGGCCCAAACAAGACTCATGTGCTACCTATTTATTGCTTTATATAAATTGTTGGGAGAAGTTGGTTTCTTCGTAGAGCTGTTAACAGGGGCCTTGTTGGACGAGGGCTGATTTTTAAGCAGAGATATACTTGTTTATATTCTTGATTGTATCATGACCTAAACTTCCATGAGTGACATCCATTCTAACCCTCGGTGAGCGAATCAAGTACTCAAGTCAACACTTAACAAACTAAGCAGCTAAAACCAGATTTCATTAATTAAAAAACAAGATTCATAACTAAAAATGAACGATAAAAATCCCTGCAGAAAATACTCCCTAGAATCTGAAAGTCATGTATCGAAACTTCTAACATAGTCTGGAATACGGGGATGCAACCCCAAAATAAAAGTAGTCTGAGTTTGAATAATGGACTAGAAAGGATAGATGAATCCATGGAAGCATGGAAGAAGTAGCTCACCCTTAGATTCAGGAAGCGTCCATATCACAACTGAGGTTGCACAACAGCCACCGGAATATGCCCTGTACTTAACAAAAGAAGAGCAAGTGCAATATCAGTACATAAAATAATAGTGTACTGGTAGGATCATCGGCCAGCTCCAATATACGAAAGATGAACACTTAACTAAAACTTAGTAAAGCAGGATAAAACATGAATAAATAAAGTCAGCAATTATAACCCAGACTCTCAGTCATCAACGTGACTTATCAACCACATGTGATATGACCAAAACCACCACCACAACAATATATGCGACTCCATATGCCATTAAAGTAACCTGGACCACCCAAGGATCCCTAAGACAACATCTACAGTGTTTAACATGCAATCTTGGTCTACACAAGAAATAACCCAGCATTTAAACACAATCACCCGGCAACTCATGGACCAATATGCAGTAATTACATCACAAGAAATAAACCTGATCCACTAATGGAACCAAAACACAGAATCACAACCAAATATGTACCTGGTGTGGTACCCGAGCCAACCATAATAGAACCTATACCAGGTGTGGTACCTGAGCCAATCGATAGATATCCCATACCAGATGTGGTGCTCGATCCAACCAATGAATTATACCATGCATGGTACCCGAGCCAACTGAATGTCACAGACATCACAATAATCAACAACAATGAACACAAACCACACTTATAAAATCAACAAATATTTAAGATAAGTTTATTTCACCAGGTTGACAATCGTATATCATTAACATTCATTATTTTATCCCCTAAAACACGTAATGTACAGGCAATACTAATGCAATAGTTAACATGCACACATAACATAAATGAAAAATAATTCAGCCATCACCTACCTCGAATTAAGCTTGAATACTCTACTGGATTGGAGCCTTCTTTTTCTTTGACGTTCTAGCTTGTTATTGGTCTAAAACAATCACATAACACTAAAATCAATCTATGTGGCCTAAATATTCTCGGATTATGTCCTAATCCCAAACCCCAGGCCAAACTCATGACCGTTCCACCTAACCTAGGGCCTTTCCACCAATAATTTGCCTAAAACTACCAATTTTATGGTTACATTAGCAAATTACGGTATTAAAATCATGAATTAAATGGTTTATACACAAAAACCAAGGTTTCCTATATCCACAATCCTTGTTACACCAGATTTTCCATCTTAGATCAAATCAAACCTTCCCCACTGCCCATAACTAATGATTCTAAGGTATAGGAATTAAAGTACTAAGTTAGGGATATAATTTGCTTACCTTTAAGAAGATTCTTGGTAGAAAATCAGTAGCATTCACCCCTTTTCGCCTCTTCCTTTCCCTAAAACATTCTTGAACAAGTTTGAATATTTTTGGGGAAGTTTCTGTACATATAGCGACTTATCCCGCTATAGAGGTCATCGCTGTAGTGGCGTATCACTCGCTATAACAGCTGACACAAGACAGAACCTCATGAATCCTCCCATTGTTTCCCATTTTACAACACACTTTCAAACCTTGACATTCCAGACCAACCCCTTTCACGTCAAGTTCGATATCGGGAGTTCTACTCACCCGAATTTATTTTTGAAAAGTCCTACGGACTCCTTAACGTCTTAACTAATAGAAAAACTAGCTCAACCTTATACATTTCACCCAATACTTTCTTGAATTTCCCTAGACCTTACCTCGCTCAGAATTTGTCTGAGACTAGCCTAGCCAAAATTTCCAACTCCCAAACCTGGAAGTTTTCTAACCTTTTTCTTTGCACGAATAGATAACCTATAATGATGGAAAGGGTCATTAAAACAGATATCAATTTACCCATCATTCATCCCCGAATGATCAAACACAAAAAATATGAGCTAAAAAGAGAAAAAATATAGTACTTGAATCCTCAAACAAGTGAGGGTACTTGTCCTGCATATCCTTATCAGTTTCCCAAGTGGCTTACTCAACTAGACGATGCTTCCATTGGATCCTTCGTCCTCAACTTTCAGACATCCGAGTTAAGTGTCACGACCTAAGCCACCGTGAGTGGCACCTACCCAATATCCCCAGGTGAGCGGGCCAATACTGACCCAACACTTAACTATTCTAGCAGCTTAAAACCAATGCATAAAATAAACTAGCAATAAAATCTCAACACTATATCGTAAACTGCGAAAACTTCCTCCCTAGAACCTAAAAGTCATCGTACCAAAACATTCTACCAAATTATCTAGAAAATATGGGGATGCAACCCTAAAATAAGCAAGGTCTAAGCCCAAAACAAGTGGGATACAACTAACAGGAAGAAACCAAGGTAGCTTGATCGAAGCAGCTCACCCTTGATGTCTGAAAGCACTGGGACTGCATGTGAGTCAGCCATCAGAAGATTGACTGTACTCACAAAAGAAAAGCAAGTGTAGAGTTAGTACACAAATATCATGTACTGGTAGGATTATCAGCCAGCTCTAATAAACATAATATGAACAGTAAACTATAACATAGTAAGGTACATGAAACATTTAACAAGTCAACAAGTAACCAGATATTAAGTCCCTCCCTTAGCTCATCAAACACAGGAACCAAAAAAGCAACCATTGACCCCACCCAAAAACAACGACATATACCCTTTTTCACAAAACCTGGAACCACCAAGGATCCCCTTAATATCACCTAAGTGTTAGACATGCAAACCCGATCTACACTAAGACCAAACTCATATTTAAATAAAATCACCCGGCCTCTCATGGACCATATACGGAATTCATATTTCATTAATACAACCTAGTCCACTCATGGAACCATAAAAAGAATATAGTAATGCAATTAAAACAACCCTTACCAGGCATGGTACCCGAACCAACAATTAGAAATTCCTGTACCAGGTGTGGTACCCGAGTCAACCATTAGTAATTCCCATACCAGGTGTGATATCCGAGCCAACCATTAGTATACCCGTACCAAGCATGGTACCCGAGCTAACTGAATGTCATAACAAGTCCAATCAATCACAACCAATGAACAAACATACTTGTAAATCCAACAAGCAAACAAAAGAAGTTCATTTCACAAGACTAATTACCGGGAGGATATTTCTGCAGTTTACAATATAGTGTTGAGATTTTATTGCTAGTTTATTTTATGCATTGGTTTTATGATGCTAGAATGGTTGAGTGTTGGGTTGGTATTGGTCTACTCACTCGGGGATATTGGGTGCGTGCCAGTCACAGCAGTCTGGGTCGTGACAAAGATGGTATGAGACGCAGTGATCACAGGTACAATACTAGTCTATAATAGGATGGCTTCGGTACTCTTTTACCCAAGTTCTACCTACTCTTATGTGTCTGTGAATTTTGCTATGGGTCTGGACTTGATTTGTGATATCCTTGATTCCCTTATCCATGTTTCCACCCCGGTTGGAGAGTCCGTGAGTGTGACTCATATTTATCGTGCTTGTTCTATAATTTTTGTGGGGTTGCATACTTGGGTAGACTTGGTAATTCTGGATATGGTAGACTTCGATGTCATTCTGGGCATGACCTGGTTATCCCCTTATCATGTTTTATTGAATTGTAACACCAAGACTATGGCTCTAGAGATTCTGGGTAAGGATAGGCTAGAGTGGAAAGGTGTGTACAGGCCTAAGCCAGCCAAAATAATATTGTTCATTCGGGCTAGGAAGATAGTGGGGAGAGGGTGTTTAGCCTTTTTGGCTTATCTCTGGAATTATAGTGTGGAGTCCCCATCTATTGAGTCAGTTCCAGTTGTTTTTGAGTTTCAGGAGGTGTTTTCAGTGAATTTGCCTGGTATGCCTCTGGACATGGATATTGATTTCTGTATTGACTTGGAGCCGAGCACTCACCCAATTTCCATTCCTCCATATCGTATGGCTCTGGAAGAGTTAAAGGGACTTAAGACTCAGCTTCAGGAACTCCTAGATAAAGGATTCATCCATCCTAATGCTTTGCCTTGGGGTGCTCTAGTCTTGTTTGTGAAGAAAAAGGATGGTAGTATGCGGATGTGCATAGATTACATGCATTTGAATTAGGTGACCATTCGAAATAAGTACCCTTTACCCCGTATAGATGATCTGTTTGACCAGTTACAGGGTGCATCTGTGTTCTCAAAAATTGACTTGAGGTCAAAGTATCATTAGTTGAAGATTAGGCCCGAGGACATTCCTAAGACTACTTTTCGGACTTGGTATGGGCATTACGAGTTCTTAGTGATGTCGTTTGGGTTGACTAATGTGCTGGTGGAATTCTTGAGTTTGATGAATGGGGTGTTTAAATCTTATTTGGATTCGTTCATTATAATTTTTATTGATGATATTTTGATCTACTCCAAGAGTAGGGAAGAGCATGTTGAACATCTCTGTACTATGTTGGAAATACTAAGGCACCAAAGCTTTATTCGAAGTTCTCCAAGTGTGAATTTTGGTTGACTTCAGTCGCATTCTTGGGGCATGTAGTGTCTGAAAAAGGGGTGATGGTGGATCCCCATAAGATTGAGGCAGTCAAGAATTTGGCCCGGCCTAACTCTGTGACTGAGATGAGGAGTTTTGTGGGACTTACAGGTTGCTACCATAGATTTGTCAAGGACTTCGCATCTATCTCTACTCACTTGACAAGGTTGACTCAGAAGGAGGTACCGTTTGTATGGTTAGACACGTGTGAGTAGATCTTCCAAAAGCTCAAGACACTCCTTACCATGACTCCCATCCTTTCATTTCCGGTGGAAGGTAAGGATTTTATCGTTTATTATGATGCTTCACATTCGGGTTTGGCTGCTGTGTTGATGCAGGACTGGAATGTGATAGCATATGCATCTAGGCAATTGAAGGTACATAGGAGGAATTACCCAACCCACGACTTAGAGTTGGTAGCGGTGGTGTTTGCACTCAAGATTTGAAGACACTATCTCTATGGTGTCAAGTGTGAGGTGTTCACTGATCATCACAGTTTGCAGTATGTTTTTACTCAGAAGAACTTGAATCTGAGGCAGAGAAGGTGGATAGAGTTGTTAAAGGACTATGATGTGACTATTCAGTACCATCCGGGTAAGGCTAATATGGTGGTAGACACATTGAGCCAAAAGATAGTCAGCATGGGCAGTTTGGCTTATTTGGGGGTGTCCAAACGACTGTTGGCAAGGGAGATTTAGGCTTTGGAATCTAAATTTATGCACCTGGGTATCTCATAATAGGGTGGAGTGTTGGCTAGAATTGAGGTCAAATCTACCTTCATAGAGGAGATAAAGGCCAAGCAGCTGCAGAATTTGCAGTTAAGCAGGCTTCGAAGCAAGGCAATATCCAGAGAGTCTGGGGATGCCACATTGGACGCTGGCGGGGTGTTGAATTTCAGAGGGAATATTTGTGTTCCTCGGGCTGATTACATCATTCAGAAAGTATTGGAAGAGGCTCATGGCTTGCGGTATTCGATTCATCCGGGTGTAACCAAGATGTACAGGGATTTGAGGCAGCTTTACTAGTGGCGTGGGATGAAAAGGGACACAGCTAATTTTGTATCCAAATATCAAAATTTCCAACAGGTAAAGTATGAGCACCAAAGATCTACAGGACTGTTTTAGAGGATACCCATTCCAGAGTGGAAGTGGGAAAAGATAGCCATGGACTTCGTGGTGGGTCTTCCCAAGACTTTAGGGAAGTATGACTCTGTTTGGGTCATTATGGACAGGCTGACCAAGTCAGATCATTTTATTTTGATCAGTGTGGACTATAATTCACAGGAATTGGCTAAGATCTATGTGAAAGAGATCATGAGATTGCACGAGGTACCATTGTCCATCATTTACCATGAGACAGGGGTACGCAGTTTACCTCTAAGTTTTGGGGTAAGTTACATAAAGAGTTGGGCACTCAACTCATCTTTTGTACAGCCTTCCATCCTCAAACTGATGGTCAGTTGGATAGGACGATCCAAGTATTGGAGACATGCTGAGAGCATGTGTGATTGACTTCGGGGGTCATTGGGACCAGTTTCTACCGTTGTGTGAGTTCTCATACAACAATAGCTACCACTCTAGCATCGACATGGCACCATTTGAAGCGTTGTATGGAAGGGGTTGTAGGTCACCTATAGGCTGGTTTGAGGAAGATGATGTAAAGCCTTTAGGCGTGGACTTGGTAAGGGAAGCATAAGAAAAGGTAAGAGGCATTCAGACCAAGTTGCTAGCGGCCTAAAGCAGGCAGAATGAATATGCAGATTGCAAGGTAAGGGACATGGATTTCCAGGTTGGTGAACAAGTGCTATTGAAAGTGTCACCAATGAAGGGAGTTATGCATTTCGATAAGAAGGGCAAGCTTAACTCTCGGTTTATTGGACCATTTGAAGTTCTTAAGATTGTAGGGCCAGTGGCTTACAGGTTAACACTGCCGCCCAGTTTATCGGGTGTCCATCCGGTATTCCATGTATCCATGCTAAAGCAATTTCATGGGGATGGGGACTACATCGTCAAGTGGGATGATGTGTTATTTGATAAGAATCTGCGCTATGAAGAGGAATCAGTTAAGATTCTTGGTCGGGATGTCCAAAAATTGAGGACAACGGTGATCAGTATGGTAAAAGTTCAATGGAAGCATCATTCGATTGAGGAATCCACTTGGGAAACTGAGAAGGACATGTGGGACAAGTACCCTCACCTGTTTGAGGATTAAGTTACTACACTTTTCTATTAGTATTTCCATAATTTCTGGGTTGATCGTTCGAGAATGAATGATGGGTAAATTGGTATCTGTTGAAATGATTGGGTTCATCATTATGAGTAAACTGTTTATGCTAAATTTCGAGTCAGAAAACTTCTATATATGGGAGTTGAAAAGTCTAGGCTAGCTTAGTCTCGACTGGTTTTAGAGCGAGGTATGGTATAGGGCAATCTAGGTAAGGATTGGGTAACGTGTCTTGTTTCGAGCTAGTTTTCCGTTTAGCTAAGACATAAAGGAGTCCGGGGGACTTTTCAAAATTGAATTCGGGTAAATAAAACTCTCGGTATCGAGGTTGATGTGAAGGGGTTATTCCAGAACGTCAGGAAAATGAGTGTGTTATAAAATGGACCAATTTGGGGGACTTTATGACTTTCTGTCCTGTGTCAACCACCGTAGAGGTTGACAAATCATTGTAGTGACCTCCGTTATAATGAGAAATTGTCGCTATAGCGGAAGTCAATGCCGGTCAACACCTCTATAGCGGATGGTTCCACTATGGTAGAACCGCTATAGCAGAGCGTGGACCGCTATAGAAGATCGTGATGGGATTTAATGCAAAAACTTCTCCAAAATAGTTAGTTTTTCAGTAAGACATTTTGGGAGAAGGGCAAGATGACTTTGGGTGATTTTCATCAGTTTTCCATCAATTTTCATACTAAAGGTAAGAATTCTATTTCCCAAACTCTGTACTATCTTTTCTACGCTATAGAACTGCTAGGGGTGGACTTGGGAAAAGGTTTGGAATGACCTAGGATGGTAGAATCTGGGGAAGGAGGAGATTCTAGGGTGTAGAAGTTCTTGGGTGTTGTTGATTCCATTGGATTATGATCATGTGACCTTAATTCTCTAAATGTATCCATGAAAAATTGTAAGAATAGGTGACTTAATAGTGGGAAATCTCGGGGAAAGGTTGGAATGATCATGGTTGGCCTGGGGTTTGAGATTTTTCATAATCCGGGTAACTAGTAGGCCATAAGGATTGATTTTGGGTTATTAAGTATTGTTTAGACAAAGAACTGGCAAGAACTTTGGGAAATGAGAAAGCTTCGGTTGAGTAGATCTTGACATATTTCAAGGTAGGTGATGGTTATTGATTTCTAATATACATTATGTGTTCACGTACTATTTCATAGTAGTGTATGAGTTGCATGTTTATGAATTGAATTGTGAATGTCTAGTTGTCCGGTAATCAGTCTTGTGAAATGAACTTCTTTTGTTTGCTTGTTCGCTTGTTCGCTTTACAAGTATGTTTGTTCATTGGTTGTGATTGATTGGACTTGTTATGACATTCAGTTGGTTCGGGTACCATGCCTAGTACAGTTATACTAATGTTTGGCTCGGGTACCACGCCTAGTATGGGAATTACTAACGGTTGGCTTGGGTACCACGCCTTGTACGAGAATTTCTAATGGTTGGCTCGGGTACCACGCCTGGTATGGGTTATTTTAATTGCATTACTGTATTCTTTCGATGGTTCCATGAGTGGACCGGGTTGTATTAATGAAATGTGAATTATGCATATGGTCCATGAGAGGCAGAATGATTTTATTTAAATATGAGTTTGGTCATAGTGTAGACCGGGGTTGCATGTCTAACACTTAGGTGATGTTAGGAGGATCCTTGGTGGGTCTGAATTTTGTGAAGAAAGGGTATATGTCGTTGTTTTTGGGTGGGGTCAATGGTTACTCTTTGGTTCCTGTGTTTGATGAACTAAGGGAGGGACTTAATATCTGGTTACTTGTTGACTTGTTACATGTTTCCTGTACCTTACTATGTTATGGTTTACTGTTCATATTATGTTTATTGGAGCTGGGCGATGATCCTACCAGTACACGGTATTTGTGTACTGACTCTGCACTTGATTTTCTTTTGTGAGTACAGGTAATCTTTTGGCGGCTGACACGCTACGTCACCTGCAGTCCCAGCGCTTTCAGACATCAAGGGTGAGCTGCTTTGATCGAGCTACCTTGGTTTCTTCCTGTTAGTTGTATCCCACTTGTTTCGGGATTATACCTTGCTTATTTTGGGGTTGCATCCCCGTATTTTCTAGATAATTTGGTAGAATATTTTGGTACGATGACTTTCAGGTTCTAGGGAGGATGTTTCCGCAGTTTACGATATAGTGTTCAGATTTTATTGCTATTTTATTTTATGCATTAGTTTAAGCGCTAGAATGGTTGAGTGTTGGGTTGGTATTGGTCCACTCACCTGGGGGTATTGGATGGGTGCCACTCACGATGGTATGGGTCGTGACATCAAGAATAGCAACTGGCTCTTCCTCGTACTGAAGGTCCTTATCTAGCAAGACTGAATCCCATTTGATAATGTACTCCCCATCCCCATGGTATCTTTTCAACATGGATATATGAAAGACTGGATAGACTTCGGATAAACTGGGTGGCAATGTTAACCTGTAAGCTACCAGCCCTATATTTTTTAGAACCTCAAACGGACCGATATACCAAGGGCTGAGCTTACCCCTCTTGCCGAACATCGTTACCCCTTTCATTGGTGACACCTTCAACAAAACCTGCTCACCAACTTGAAAAGACATGTCCCTTACCTTGAAATCCGTATACTCTTTTTTCCTTCTCTGGGCTGCTAATAACTTGGTCTAAATACCTCTCACCTTTTTCTGAGCTTTCTTTACCAAGTCAACGCCTAAAGGTCTCACATCGCCTGCCTCAAACTACCCTATAGGTAACCTACATCCCGTCCTTTAAAGTGCCTCGAATGGTGATATGTTAATATTGGAGTGATAACTATTGTTGTATGAGAATTCACACAATGGTAAGAAATGATCTCAATGGCCCCAAAAATCAATCATATATGCTCTCAGCATGTCCTCCAACACCTAAATCATCCTTTTTGACTGACCATCCATCTGCGGATGAAAAGATGTGCTAAAAGCGAGCTGGGTGCCTAACTCTTCATGTAAATTTCCCTAGAACATAGAAGTAAATTGCGTACCTCTGTCTGAAATGATGGAAACTAGCACCCCATGCAATCTCACTATCTTTTTAATGTAAAATTTGGCCAACTACAGGAAATTGTAATCCACCCTGACCGGAATGAAATGAGCTGACTTGGTCAACCTGTCCACGATGACCCAAATGAAATTATATTTTCCCAAGGTCTTAGGAAGACCTACCACAAAGTCCATGGCTATCCTTTCCTACTTCCACTTAGGAATGGGCATCCTTTGAAGTAGTCTTGCAGGCCTTTGATGCTCATATTAAACCTACTGACAATTTTGACACTTGGACACATATTCAGCTATGTATCTCTTCATCCCAGGCCACCAATAAAGTCGTCTAAATCCCAGTATATTTTGGTTATACCCAGATGAATCGAATGCTGCAAACAATGAGCCTCAGCTAACATATTCTGAACCAAGTCATCAACCCAAGGAACACATATCCACTTTGAAAACATAGCACCCCACACACATCAGGTGTGGCATTCGGGGCCTCCCCAGACACCACCTTGTTTCAGCAACTCCACATCTTGAAACTGTTTGGCTTTGATCTCCTTAAGAAATGTGGACTTAACCTCAATACTGGACAACACTCCACCCTTTTCCGAAACTCCCAACTGTATGAACTTGGATTCTAGAGTCTAAATCTCTCTAGCCAAGAGTCTCTTAGACACCCCCAAACAAGACAAACTGCCAATGCTAATCACTTTTTGGCTCAATGCGTTTACCACCACATTGGCCTTACCTGGATGATACTAGATAGTCACGTAATAATCTTTCAATAACTCCATCCACCTCTTCTGTCTCATATTCAAATCCTTTTATGTAAACACATGCTGCAGGCTGCAATGGTCTGTGAACTCTTCACACTTGACACCATAGAGATAGTGTCTCTAGATCTTAAGTACAAATACCACCGCTGCCAAATCTAAATTGTGGGTCAGGTAATTCTTCTCATAAGGCTTCAATTGCCTTGAATCATACGCTTTAATATTCTTGTCCTGCATTAACAAAACACCCAAACCCAAATGTGAAACATCACAAAACACAATGAAATTTTTACCTTCAACCGACAATGATAGGATGGGAGCTCTAGTCAGGAGTGTTTTAAGCTTTTGGAATCTCTCCTAACACTTGTCAGACCACACAAATGATACCTTCTTCTGGGTCAATCTTGTCAAGTGGGTAGCAATGGAAGCAAAGTTATTGATAAACCTGCGATAATAGCCAGCCAAACCCACAAAACTCCTAACCTCAGTCATAGAGTTACGCTGAACCCAACTCTTAACTGCCTCAAACTTTTGGGGATCCACCATTACCCATTTTTATAAAATCACATGCCCTAAGAAAGCAACCGAAGACAACCAAAATTTGCATTTCAAAAACATGGCATACAATTCTGTCCCATCAAAATCCCCCAAACAGTACGAAAATGCTCTGCATGCTCCTTTTTACTCTTGAAGTAAATCAAAATATCGTCTATAAATACAATCACAAAAGAGTTTAGAAATGACTTGAAGACACCATTCATCAGGCTCATAAGGGTTGCACTACAACATTTTAGGCCTAAAGCCACACTAAATCTGGACAACGATTATAAAGTGTTGCCAAAAGTTTTTTTAACAATGCTTTCAAGGCATGGCTTTAGTAATTAGCCTTTAGCCACAAAAAACTTTAGCAACGCTTCTAAAGTATGCTCTTTAGAATTATAGGATATGCTTTATAAATATAGCTAAATTATAAAATAATTGGCAACACTTTTTATATATATGACTACACTTTTAATTATGCTATTTTTATAATTTTTAAAACAGCACTTTATAAATGTGCTCAAATAATTTTCGTAAAAATTTTGACCTAAATATTTAATTCCCTCCATATATCTAAATTTCCCCTCAATTTTTAAAAGCTCAACACAATTGGGGGTTATAATAAAATTAGGTTGGCTGAATGCTCATCTCTCCCACGGATTCTCATCGCATCTACCAGGTCAGCAAAATTTATGAGTTTCGTATAACATAGGTGAAATTTCTGAGTTTTTTCTTACAGATTTTTCTCTAAATTTCTTAGTATGTTCTAAATTTTGCTGTAATTTTTTTAGAGATTTCCACCAGCTCGCATCTCCGCTAGATTTCTTCTTTGGTTTCTTCTCTGACAGTTCTCCCAAGACCAAGAGAATTTTTGAGTTTCTTACAACATCGGTGAAATTTTTGAGTTTCTACGCCAGTTTCTTACAAGTGTGCCCTAAAATTTGCTCTAAATTTCTTACAGATTTCCGCCCTCTCTGCCAGGTTTTGCTTTTAGATAAGCTTATTATGTGCTTTTTTTAGTGATCTATCTATCTCAGGTCAGAAATAATACTTAACATACTTGTTTCCTTATCAAAAAATAAGAAGAAGACTTAGCAGAAGTGTCATACAATTATCTCGGAACCTTGTTCGAATTGCTTAAATAAGATTCGTAATTAAGTATCAACAAATTTGAATAACAATCCACAATTATTTTTCACCTCACAGGTTCTACGATTATCGATTTGCTGATTGCATTGTAGACCGCATTTTTTTGTCTTTTGAAGAAGAATTATGGATAGAAATTGGTACATTGTTGAATCATTGTCTGATTAAGCTATTTCATAAGCATCCAAGATAACTAGTTGTCTCAGAGATTTGTGAAATCAACCATAATTATATTAGAACTTTTATGAAAAAGCAAATATAAGTGATCTTCATTATGCTCTCTGGTAGAAAGTAGAGTGGGGTTTCCAAAGATAAGATCAGCAATATAAAGTTCTATTTTCTGTTTAAGATTCAACATCCGTGGTTCCATCTTCTTAAAAATATGGTAAAACAAATGCATCATATGTGACGGAGGCCTAAGCAAAAATATATATTATTCACTTTTGATCTTCACAATAAGTTGTCAAACATGAAAGTTGTCACGACCCAACCTACCGGGCCGTGCGGGCACCTTCTCTAATCACCTAAATAGACGAACCCTTACCACCCGCCCAACAGGTAACATGCGGAAATAAAGTAAACCATTAAATTAAGCCACCTTTATACATAACTGAAATTACGAAAAAACCTTTACAATATTTAAACCCCTCTCTAGGATCTGGTCTAAACAGATACAAGAGCTTCTACAAGATGACACAAAGAGATAAACAACCCAACTTTTGCCATGGAATCGAAGACAGAAGTTATTGGAGACCCTCATCGCCGTGAACCTATGAAACATCACTAACCTGCAACCAGACTATACCAAAAAGGTATAGCAAGAGTAGAGTCAGTACAAACACACGTACTGGTAGGCATCATCGGTCTACCCAAATCCATTCCTACCATCATATAAGAAAAATAGGGAAATACACAAAATAAACATTATAGCTCCCTCCTTCACCTTTAACCTTGACCATGACATCTAGGACTTCCCAAGTCACCTTGTCACCTAGACTTCCCAAGTCACCTTGTCATGTAGACTTCCCAAGTCACCTTGACACGTAGACTTCCCAAGTCACATTTAACCTTTACCCCAGTCAACTACCTTGACTAAATATTCACACTTGACCCGGGTAGCTGCCTAACCAAACCCATATTATACCCAAGTATTACCTACAATTTTCCAGACTTTCCCGGACCTCTAGGACAACTTTACCACCTAGTTATATTAACCAATAACCATGCCCAGACCCTACATATTCCTCTATATTTACCAACCACATGCAACTCACCTAGCAACCATTGATACTTCCAATGACCACAACAGAGTTATGTCTAAATCCCTTTCTCATCCCAAAACCCGGACCCTCCAAGGATCCTTTAACCACACCTAAGTGTTCAACAGGCTACCCGGTCTACCCCAAGACCCATCCTTATGCTTATTAACACAATTAATCCTTGACTGTCATTAGTACACTTAATGATGATAAAACATAAACTCATAACCTCTTTTACATAGTTCGGACGCACCCGGGTCCCCCCCTTAACACATCTAGGTGTTAACATGACAACCTGGTCTACACCAAGACCAAACTCATAACATGATGTAACAACCCGGCCTACACCAAGACCAAACTCATAACATGATATAACAACCCGGCCTAAACCAAGACCAAACTAATAACATGATATAACAACCTGGCCTACACCAAGACCAAACTCATAAGATGATATAACAACCCGGCCTACACCAAGACCAAATTCATAAGATGATATAACAACCCGGCCTACACCAAGACCAAACTCAACAGACATATCAAAATTTCCGGCCACTCAAGGACCACCAGTAATAGCTACTTTAAATAGACAACTCGGTCCACTCACTGAACCAATATCAAGTATCACATTCAGTAAAATAACCCGGTCCACACACGGAACCAATATCATCCAATGCAATACCATAATCAATGAAATAATGCAAGATGCAATAAAGTAAGCCCATACCAGGCATGGTACCCGTACCAGGCATGGTACCCGTACCAGGCATGGTACCCGAGCCAACCAAATAGTAACCTGTACCAGGCGTGGTACCCGTGCCAACCAATTAGTAACTTGTACCAGGCGTGGTACCCGTGCCAACCAAATAGTAAACCCATACCAGGCATGGTACCCGTGCCAACCAAATAGTAACCTATACCAGGCGTGGTACTCAAGCCAACCGAATGTCAATAACCACAATCAATAGATGAACACACACAACTTGTAAGACCAACAAGTAAACACCGTTCAACACAGAATGTAAACAGGAACCTAGACATTCCACACAACTTTCCTAAGCAATGTAAAGCATACAATCACTTAGACATGAGTACATGAATATACAACATTCACGAAAAATCATAATCCATTACCTACCACATTTCCAAGTAACCAGTGAACCGTTAAATCCCGTTCGAAGACTATTCCCCGGTTCACACTTTTTATTATAACATGTAACTAGCGATTTCCCTTATTAGATAAACACACAAGCATGCAAAACGCTTCCCTTTTCTAACCTTAGCCTGACTGTCGCTAAGCCTCAAGCAATAAACATTCCTGAAACCCCACCTAGGAGCTTCCTATTCCCGCTTCCCGTGCTCCCAAGCACTTCCCCAGTTCCCCGAACATTCCCGACACGCTAGTCCTCAACCCATCATTTTATCACGATAATATGAATAAGTTGAACACATAATACCATTTACAAGACCAACCATTCCATACATCCTAGAAACAACACAACCAATCCCAAATCCGCCAGACTTCGTGCCCGGAGGCCTAAAACATGGTTTCTCCGTTTCTACTATACAACAAGTATGGAAAGTAAACAGGTCTAACTAATCATGAAAACCTAACCTACCTGGGTGCCAAGAAGCTGCAACCGTGCGTTTCTGGCTCTGTGGAGGCATTCATGGCAGTCCTGCAGGCCCGGATCCATGGTTTTGCATCCTTTTTACTGGAATTCCTTTCTTGTTCTTGGTCTAAAAATAACACATAGTACATACAATTAACACACAAGGCCTACACATTACCCGAACTATACCAAATCTCCAAACCCTAGGCCACCCATGATCATCCTACCCTTTTCCCCGGCTTTCCACCTTTAAATCTCCTAGTTCTATCATTTTTATGGATAAAATAGAGAATTTAAAAACCCATGATCATAATAACATACTTTAACAATACCCAAGAACATACATGCTTGGAATTCCCTTCCTTCCCCGAATTCCACCATCCCTAGGTTATTCTAACCTTTCCCCAAATTCCCTCCTAGCAATTCTACCGCATAGGAAACGTAATACAAAGATTGGGGAACAAAAACCTTACCTTAGGGAAGAATTTTGATGGAAAGAAAGGAAGAAAAATGCCTGGAATCGCCTAGCCCTTCTCCCAAAATGAACTTGTGAAAAACTGAATATTTTGGGAGTTGTTTCTGCATTAAAATCCCATCGTCTCACTATAGCGATCCCCGCTCTGCTATAGCGGTCCCGCTATAGCGGTAGGCTGCCACTATAGCGGTCTTAAGTAGGTTGACTGCCCTTTGACTACCGCTATAGCGGTAATTTCTACCGCTATAGCGGTGGCCGCTATCGAGCGTGGCCGCGCTCGTCACAGACAGAATGTTTGGGAATTTGCTAGTTTTGGCCATTTCACAACACACCTGTTTCCCCCGACGTCCTGAAATAACCCCTTCACGTCAAATGCAATTCCGGGAGTTCTACTAACCCAAATTCAATTTCGAAAAGTCCCCTGGACTCCTCTATGTCTTGGCTACACGGAAAACTATCTTAACCCAAGACACCTAGTCCAATCCATACCCGTATTTCCCTAGACTCCACCTCGCTCCAAAATCGACTGAGGCTAGCCTAGCCTAGAATTTCAAACTCCCAAACTCTGAGTTTTCTTACTCTAAAACATGGCACGATTGGACTACCCGTAACGACGGACCCGATCGTTATAACAGATACCAATTTACCCATCGTTCATCCCCGAATGATCTCTACAGTGAAGGGAGAGAACAAGACCGTCCATCAATCTTATTGCTCTACCATGACAGCGTAAATATAACCTTACGCAAACCACTGAAAACCTCCCAATCCCTTGGTATACCCAACTCAGCCAAAAACTTCACGCATCTCTGCTCTATCAAGAAATTCCTTCCTTCAAGCTGCTCAAGGCAACTAGATTACCCCTCCCGAGGGTCCAAGAAATCCAGGGCCTCATCAAAACACCGGAGCAGAAGAAACTCAACGAACTGACCCAAATAATTTCCATGCCAAGGGGACTAGATCCCACCATGGTGATCCCCTTTCCACTATGCCCATAGTTTTGCTAGCCCGAATTCTATTTCGGAAGCTTCCTATGGGGTACTATGCCCCTCACATATCATAGTATCACCTTGTTCCTATCAACACTATGCCCCGAGACACCACATATCTCTAAATCATGCAACAACAAAGATTCCATTGGAACTCATCCTAGCTTGAGGTTTTGGCAACTCCCATTCTAAGGGAAAAGTATATCCGGGTACTTACACCCCAACCAATGCTATGGCGAGCACACCCTCACCACTAATGATCATCAATACTAAAACAAGTGAATAATCCCCCTCACAATACAAGCCCATGAGCAGTGTCCCACACCACTCAGTCAATCACGGGCCATTTATCAAATTCTACATGAGTGATTATTCCCACTGATGGTCAATCATAATTTTACCAATATCTCGGGCTACCATATCTACCCTTTCCTTTTTATCACACATGGGTGCTAAATTCCCAACAAATACCTTATATGCATACTATATTAGCTATTTGGAGGTTTTCCTTGCTTCACATAGCAACTCATAATGTAACCATCGCCTTTAGATGCCCCGGGAATGAAATAAAAAACAAGGGAAAGCAGGAGAGGCACTCTACCCCGCGCCTTTTCGCTGTGGTAGTAAAAATCCCGCTATAGCGGCATCACCGTAGTGGTCTAGTTCCGCTATGGCGGTCCCGATGGTAACAGCCAAGAAATTCAAAATTTCCAGCAAGTGTATCCTTCCTCTTCCCCTTCCCCGGTTACCATTGTCTAGTCCTGTAAATCCAGCCATGGTCTTGAACAACCCTTAAGACCATTCCTGGCATCAAACGCATCACAATATAACATAAAATATTATCAATCACAAAGATTTAACACTAGAAAATTTTTCCCAACAATATCTTCCCGCCATTACACACTAATAACTCCTTTGTTCCCATGGTTTCCAACCAAGTCCTGACTGTCCTGAAACCGAAGCTTCCCTACAGACACAGTTTCCAATCCCTTTCTCTTACCATCTATACCAATGATAATGCTATACCCGAATGTAAATGCAAACCCTTCCAATTGGGGCCTACCACAATTTATTACTAAAGCAAATCACAAACCTTTAAGTCAGAATAAATTTACTGAAGTCACGATCAGGAGTTATCACAAAAGAAAATTTCCTTACTGAAATCCCCGCTATCAAGCAATGATAGCCCCTTTTACCCTTGGTTCCCAACCAAGTCCTGACTGTCCTGAAATCGAAGCTTCCCTACAGTCGTAAATCTTTTTTTTCCCTCACCATCTTAACAAATAATGAGTCCTTTCTCCAAAGTAGTATTAAATTTTACTCTGCACACATAGCATTTTATCACCAACCAAATCATACCAATTCAATTTATGATGACCTTTAGACCCACAATTTCACAGTAAGGCAACCAATCACATACCAATAAAGAAATCATACAAGCACTGTAACACACAAACAATTTGGTTTCAGACTACAACGAAATCAAGTCACCTAATTTATTCTCTATTCATCCCATGGATGACCATTAGCCGATCATCCATGTATTACCATAACTCCCGCTATTAAGCAATAATAGCCCTTGTCCATGGTACTTATTCACATACCAACCACTTGAAACCTGAGTTCTCACAAGTATATATATCATTTTCCCTTATCATTTTTACTAATGATAAGACCCTGCCCCGCATTTAGCATACTGTTTTCCACTTGAATTACAAAACAAGAACTCCTTTAATTATTAACACATAACCAAGTTAAGACTCCTTGCCATCCACATATTTCAAAGTAACTCAAGTAACTACACACCACACAATCGTGGTCATTCAAATAATTTAATTCATGCAATCACGAGTCTCAAGCTCTAACACTCAATCAAATCAGTTTCATCACCTTTCATTCGCTTCATGGATGACCGTTAACCGGCTCATCCATCCTTTACATAGCCTCCCAGGCTAGATACCAATTGGAACCTTCCCGGTTCCAATTTCCCTTGCTTGTTTATCGTACCCGGAGTCCAATGACATCCTTCACCTTGTTGAGATAACAATTGGAATTGAGAGATACCAATTGAAATCAACCCATACAAGCAAGTAACAAAACTGCACGAAAAGGGATGAAAGAAGGGAAGTGTTTCCTCGAATGCTTCATAGCTTCCCTAGGATTAGATGTGGACGTCTACACACCAATCCGTGGGACTCTATTTGATATTTTGCTCTTGTACTGGGAGACCGGTAACCTAGGCTCTGATACCATTTGTCACGACCCAACCTACCAGGCCGTGCGGGCGCCTACTCTAATCACCTAGATAGATGAACCCTTACCACCCGCCCAACAAGTAACATGCAGAAATAAAGTAAACTGTTAAATTAAGCCACCTTTATACATAACTGAAATTGCAGAAAAACCTTTACAATATTTAAACCCCTCCCTAGGATCTGGTCTAAACAGGTACAAGAGCTTCTACAAGATGACACAAAGAGATAAAAGACCCAACTTCCACCATGGAATCGAAGACAGAAGTTGTTGGAGACCCTCATCGCCGTGAACCTATGAAACATCACCAACCTGCAACTAGACTATACCAAAAAGGTATAGCAAGAGTAGAGTCAGTACAAACACACGTACTGGTAGGCATTATTGGTCGACCCGAATCCATTCCTACCATCATATAAGAAAAATAGGAAAATACACGAAATAAACATTATAGCTCCCTCCTTCACCTTTAACCTTGACCGTGACATCTAGGACTTCCCAAGTCACCTTGTCACCTAGACTTCCCAAGTCACCTTGTCATGTAGACTTTCCAAGTCACCTTGACACATAGACTTCCCAAGTCACATTTAACCTTTACCCCAGTCAACTACCTTGACTAAATATTCAGACTTGACCCGGCTAGCTGCCCAACCAAACCTATATTATACCCAAGTATTACCTACCATTTTCTAGACTTTCCTGGACCTTTAGGACAGCTTTACCATCTGGTTATATTAACTAATAGCCACGACAAGACTCTCTGTCTTCATCTATATTTACCAACCATATGCAACTCACCTAGAAACCATTGATACTTCTAATGTCCACAACAAAGTTATGTCTAAATCCCTTTCTTATCCCAAAACCCAGACCCTCCAAGGATCCTTTACCCACACCTAAGTTTTCAACAGGCTACCCGGTCTACACCAAGACCCATCCTTATGCTTATTAACACAATTAATCATTGACCGTCATTAGTACACTTAACGACAATAAAACTTGAACTCATAACCTCTTTTACATAGTTCGGACCCACCCGGGTCCCCCCCTCAAACACATCTAGGTGTTAACATGACAACCCGGTCTATACCAAGACCAAACTCATAACATGATGTAAAAACCTGGCCTACACCAAGACCAAACTCATAACATGATATAACAACCTGGCCTAAACCAAGACCAAACTAATAACATGATATAACAACCCGGCCTACACTAAGACCAAACTCATAAGATGATATAATAACCCGGCCAACACCAAGACCAAACTCATAAGATGATATAAAAACCTGGCCTACACCAAGACCAAATTCAATAGACATATCAGAATTTCCGTCCACTCAAGGACCACCAGAAATAGCACATTTAAATAGACAACCCGGTCCACTCACGGAACCAATATCAAGTATCACATTCAGTAAAACAACCCGGTCCACACACAGAACCAATATCAGCCAATGTAATACTATAATCAATAAAATAATGCAAGATGCAATAAAGTAAACCCGTACTAGGCGTGGTACCCGAGCCAACCGAATAGTAACCTGTACCAGGCGTGGTATCCGTGCCAACCAATTAGTAACCTGTACCAGACGTGGTACCCATGCCAACCAAATAGTAAACCTGTACCAGGCGTGGTACCCGTGCTAACCAAATAGTAACCTATACCAGGCGTGGTACCCGAGCCAACCAAATGTCAATAACCACTGTCAGTAGATGAACACACACAACTTGTAAGACCAACAAGTAAACACCGCTCAACACAGACTGTAAACAGGAACCTAGACATTCCACACAACTTTCCTAAGCAATGTAAAGCATACAATCGCTTAGACATTAGTACATAAATATACAACATTCACGAAAAATCATAAGCCATTACCTACCCCATTTCCAGGTAACCGGCGAACCGTTAAATCCCGTCTAAAGACTATTCCCGGTTCACCCTTTTTATTATAACATGTAACTAGCGATTTCCCTTTTTAGATAAACACACAAGCATGCGACACGCTTCCCTTTTCTAACCTTAGCCAGACCGCCACTAAGTCTCAAGCAATAAACATTCCTGAAACCCCACCTAGGAAATTCCTATTCCCGTTTCTCGTGCTCCCAAGCACTTCCCTGGTTCCCCGAACCTTCCCGACATGCTAGTCCCTTAACCCATTATTTTATCACGACAATATGAATAAGTTGAACACATAATACCATTCATAAGACCAGCCATTCCGTACATCTTAGAAACAACACAACCAATCTCGAATCCGCTAGACTCCATGCTCGAAGACAAAAACATGGTTTCTCTGTTTCTACTATACAACAAATAAGGAAAGTAAACAAGTCTAACTACTCATGAAAACCTAACCTACCTGGGTGCCAAGAAGCTGCAATCGTGCGTTTCTGGCTCCATGGAGGCATTCCTGGCAGTCCTGCAGGCCCGTATCCGTGGTTTTGTGTCCTTTTTACTGGAATTCCTTTCTCATTCTTGGTCTAAAAATAACACACAGTACATACAATTAACACATAAGGCCTGCACATTACCCGGACTATAACAAATCTCCAAACCCCAGGCCACCCATGATCATCCCACCATTTTCCCGGGCTTTCCACCATTAAATCTCTTAGTTCTATCATTTTTACGGATAAAACAGAGAATTTAACAACCCATGATCATAATAACATACTTTAACAATACCCAAGAACATACATGCTTGGAATCCCCTTCCTTCCCCGAATTCCACCATCCCTAGGTTATTCTAACCTTTTCCTAAATTCCCTCCTAGCAATTCTACCGCATAGGAAACGTAATACAAAGATTGGGGAACAAAAACCTTACCTTAGGGAAGAATTTTGATGTAAAAAAGGAAGAAAAACGCCTGGAATCGCCTAGCCCTTCTCCCAAACAAACTTGTGAAAAACTAAATATTTTTTGAGTTATTTCTGCATTAAAATCCCGTCGTACCGCTATAGCGATCCCTGCTCCGCTATAGAGGTCTTAAGTAGGTTGACCGCCCTTTGACCGCCTCTATAGCGGTAATTTATACTGCTATAGTGGTGTCCACTATCGCGCGTGGCCGCACTCGTCATGGACAGAATGTCTGGGAATCTGCCAATTTTGGCCATTTCACAACACACCTGTTTCCCCCGACGTCCTGAAACAACCCCTTCACATCAAACGCGATTCTGGGAGTTCTACTTACCCAAATTCGATTTCAAAAAGTCCCCCAGACTCCTCTATGTCTTGGCTATGCGGAAAACTAGCTTAACCCAAGATACCCAGTCTAATACATACCCGGATTTCCCTAGAATCCACCTCACTCCAAAACCGACCGAGGTTAGCCTAGCCCAGAATTTCAAACTCTCAAACCCGGAGTTTTCTAACTCTAAAACTTGGCACGATTGGACTACCCGTAACCTCGGACCCGATCATTACAAAAGTTGGCTTTAGTTAATTGTTTGTCTTTATACGACTTGAATTAACTAAATCTATATAATATAACATTTATGTCTTGTTAAACTTACTTATTTCCTTCTAACATTCTGTCTATTTTAGCAAGTTATTGAATTGTGATTTGTGGATTAGTCAGTGAGGATGTTGACACAAATGAGGATCATTTTGCTGGTATAAGTGGTGCTCCTTATGATAATAATATAATGCTTTGGAATGCTATTATATTTGGGTATTCCTCTGATTTAGATGAATATGTTTAACTCATTGTTATTTGTGTTGATTATTGCATTTGGAGTTTCATTTCACAATACAAAAAGTAGTTCAGAATACGAGGATTGGCTATGGTTGAATAATATTATATATGTCATTAATGCAAGCTTAAGCTGTGAAGCTCATGGTGGCAAGTTACATATCTCTTGTATTGATATCTCAGTTGTATTTATACATTGGTTCCTTTATTAGTTTCCTTGGGTGCTATGTTCATCTCTTGCCCTTGTGCTTGAGTTTTTTTAATAGCAGTGACTGAATCATTAGCTAGTTCAGTAGTTGTAGCAGGCTTTAGATGACTTTGCCTATTCTACCCAAAAGAACTTCTTGATGATTCTACTGTAGCTGAAGTTGTTATTGTCATATTGTGTTGGTAGAAAGAGAAAACTGAATGGGGCAATCAAGTTGGATGGATTTACGGATCTGTTACTGAAGATGTAGTTACAGGATATAGGATGCATAATAGAGGATGGAAATCTATATACTGTGTGACAAAATGAGATGCATTACATGGCACTGCACCAATCAATCTGACTGATAGGCTTCAGTCCTCACTTAGCCCATAATACTAGTTTATGCATGTGTTTTTGCAGAAAGAAGGTGATATGTACTTAGTCTGGATGTTAATATGTATGAGGTTCTATCTATACTTGTGTGTTTCTAATTAATTAAGGATTCATTTGGTTCTTGGTTTCAGACGTCGTTATGACATTATTTGAAGATATGGCTTATTTCTAATTTATTGATCCAAACTAATATTGAATACAGTATACTCAACAAGCTAACTACGGAGAAGTTTGATCACCTCAAAGGTCAAAAAATTGATTCAGGGATAACAAGAGTAAACATTCTAAATGTCTATCTTCCCTTCGTGATACCTCTCTTTGGTTGCGTTTTTGTTCACCTTGTGTTTTCTTAGATCTAAAATCCAAATGTTATAAATAGATTAGGATTTAAATCATTGAGTAATTTGGGATCTGTATTTTTTTTATAAATCAAGAAGCTGAATTTATTTGATCCACGCATTGCAACATCTTTATTGAGGTAGATTAAGTAAAAAGTGTTGAGTGATGTTCTCCCATCCTTTATAGTTTAATATAAAATTAAACATGTTATATGCTATTCTGTTCCATTAGGTGCAACTGATTATCCTTGTTTTCGTGGACTTCTAAAGTAACTTTTTGGCCCTCTGAGCACACAGTTATCTGATTGGCAATCCAGCATAATCAAACAGGTTTGTTCCATAAAATTGGCTACTGTTTCTACTTCTCTATGTTGTCATATATTTTTCTTGTGGGCTTATGAGAGACTTTTTTTTATAACTATGTGTTCTATGATCTTCTAAGTAAAGCATCATAGAAAACTAGACATTCTATGTTTGTCAATTTCTTAGTAGAAAGGTGGAAAAAGAAGAGGAAGTGTGAGCATTGTGTAAGTTTTCCAAATGGATATCATCAATATAGATACATACCTGCATGTTCTTACCATGCTAGCAGGGTGCTTGTTTAGCTGCATGCTTTTGCATATTGTTGATTGGTTAGTTTAGACTTCTATTTTATTCTGGATTGCTATGCATTACCATTTACTAAATGGATTATGTTCTGATTTATGATATCCTTAAAGGCTAATCCACCGTCATGTGAATGGTAGGCATGTCATTTACTGAACTACTTATCAAAAGATCTGTTGGGAGATTTTGAGGCATGTGTTGAGCTCCAATAATAAATTTTCTGCTCTGATTCTTTCCACCATTTTCCCTATTATTATTACTAGTGTTAGGGTAAAGTTTTGCAGCTTGCAAAAACATTAAGTAGGCGTGGAAGTGTTATAAAGATGGAACCCACCAGCAGTGACTTGTTTTCTGTGAAAGAATGAGTGAATAAGAAGCTTTAGAAAAAAGAATGTAGATGTTGGAGTGAGTGGTGGTAGAGTCATACTAAATTGTGTGTGCCTTCTTTCAATGTCTGGTGGAGTGGTAAGGTCCACATTTGGCAATAACAGTGATTAATTCCAACTTTGTTTAGTATTTTCTTCTAAACATGAAGATCTATGTGGGTGTCTTCATGTTGAGGTTTCTTTCCTTATAGATAGTGGGCATTATATTTGAACAACAGAGAGCCCAGTTTATCAGAAACCTCATTATGCTGAATATTTTTATATGAAATGCAGTTGTATATTTTATAAACACACCAATGATTCCATCTACCTAGTTGGTTAGAAAGTAGAAACCAAGATTTAGCACAGAAAATGTCCTTTGTTTATGAAATGGCAAGTACTATTAGTCTAAATTAATTGATGTGTTGATTAATGGTAAAATTTGAACCATAATATTGTGTCAAATTATAATTTTTTTGTTATCATGATGAATTTCACTATGTATCACTATCAAATTACCTATGGCTGACATAGTTGGTCTTGTTGCATTGAAGTATTTTATTCTCATAGGATGATTAACCATGACTAGTATTTGTCACAACCCAACCTACTGGGTCATGCGGGCGCCTACTCTAATCACCTAGATAGACGAACCCTTACCACCAGTCCAACAGGTAACATGCAGAATTAAAGTAAACCTTTAAATTAAGCCACCTTTACAAATCTTGTTCAGAAATAGGCTACATAAGAAATTGCGGGAAAAAAAACCTTTACAATATTTAAACCCCTCCCTAGGATTTAGTCTAAACAGGTACAAGAGCTTCTACAAGGTGACACAAAGAGATAAAAGACCCAACTTCCGCCATGGAACAAAAGACAGAAGTTGCTGGAGACCCTCATCGTCGTGAACCTATGAAACATCACCAACCAGGTATAGAAAAAGTAGAGACATTACAAACACACATACTGGTAGGCATCATCGGTCGACCCGAATCCATTCCTACCATCATATAAGAAAAAGAGGGAAATACATGAAATAAACATTATAGCTCCCTCATTCACCTTTAACCTTGACCCTGACATCTAGGACTTCCCAAGTCACCTTGTCACCTAGACTTCCCAAGTCACCTTGTCAAGTAGACTTCCCAATTCACCTTGATACGTAGACTTCCCAAGTCACATTAAACCTTTACCCCAGTCAACAACCTTGACTAAACATTCAGACATGACCCCGTTAGCTGCCCAACCAAAACCGCTATTATACCCAAGTATTACCTACCATTTTACAGCACTTTCCCGGACCTCGAGGACAGCTTTAAAACCTGGTTATATTAACCAATAACCATGCCCAGACTCTCAGTCTTCCTCTATATTTACCAATCACATGCAACTCACCTAGCAACCATTGACACCTTCAATGACAACAACAGAGTTATATCTAAATCCCTTTCTCATCCCAAAACCCGGACCCTCCAAGGATCCTCTAACCACACCTAAGTGTTCAACAGGCTACCCGGTCTACCCCAAGACCCATCCTTATGCTTATTAACGCAATTAATCCTTGACCGTCATTAGTACACTTAATGACAATAAAACATGAACTCATAACCTCTTTTACATAGTCCGGACCCACCCGTATCCCCCTAACACATCTAGGTGTTAAATTCTACACCAAGACCAACTCATAACATGATGCAACAACCCGGCCTACACCAAGACCAAATAATACCATTATACAACAACTCGGCCTACACCAAGACCAAACTAATAACATGATATAACAACCCGAACTACACCAAGACCAAACTAATAACATAATATAACAACCCGGCCTACACCAAGACCAAACTCATAACATGATACAACAACCCGACCTACACCAAGACCAACTAATAGCATGATACAACAACCCGGCCTACACCAAGACCAAACTAATAACATGATATAACAACCCGGCCTACACCAAGACCGAACTAATAACATGATATAACAACCTGGCCTACACCAAGACCAGCCATTCCGTACATCCTAGAAATAACACAACCAATCTCGAATCCGCCAGACTCCGTGCCCGGAGGCCTAAAACATGGTTTCTCCATTTCTACTATACAACAAGTACGGAAAGTAAACAGGTCTAACTACTCATGAAAACCTAGCCTACCTGGGCACCAAGCAACTGCAACCGTGCATTTTTGGCTCCGTGGAGGCATTCTTGGCGGTCCTGCACGCCCGGATCCGTGGTTTCGCATCCTTTTTACCGGAATTCCTTTCTCGTTCTTGGTCTAAAAATAACACACAATACATACAATTAACACACAGGGCCTGCACATAAACCAGACTACACCACATCCCCAAACCCCAGGCCACCCATGATCATCCCACCCTTTTCCCGGGCTTTCCACCGTTAAATCTCCTAGTTCTATCATTTTTACAGATAAAACAGAGAATTTAACAACCTATGATCACAATAACATACTATTAACCATACCCAAGAACATAAATGCTTGGAATCCCTTTCTTTCCCCAAATTCCACCATCCCTTGGTCATTCTAACCCTTCCCCAATTTCCCTTCTAGCAATTCTACCGCATAGGAAACATATTACAGAGTTTGAGGAATGAAAGCCTTACCTTATGGAAGATTTTTGACGGAAAAATGAGGAAAAACGCATGGAATCGCCTAGCCCTTCTCCCAAAACAAACTTGTGAAAAACTGAAGTTTTGGGGAATGTTTCTGCATTAAAACCCCATTGGCCCGCTATAGCAGTCCCCGCTCCGCTATAGCGGTCCCGCTATAGCGGTCGGCTATTGCTATAGCGGTCTTAAGCAGGTTGACCACCCTTTGACCGCTGCTATAGCGGTGGCCGCTATCGCACGTGGTCGCACTCGTCATGGATAGAATGTCCAAAAATTTGCTAGTTTTGGCCATTTCACTACACACTTGCTTCTCCCGACGACCTGAAGCAACCCTTTCATGTCAAACGCAATTCTGGGAGTTCTACTTACCCAAATTCGATTTCGAAAAGTCCCCCGTCCTCCACTATATCTTGGCTATGCAGAAAACTAGCTCAACCCAAGATTCCTAGTCCAATCCATACCCAAATTTCCCTAGACTCCACCTCGCTCCAAAATCGGCCGAGGCTAGCCTAGCCTAGAATTTCAAACTCCCAAACCCGGAGTTTTCTAACTCTAATACTTCACATAATTGGACTACCAGTAAGGACGGACCCAGTGTTACAATAGATACCAATTTACCTATCGCTCATCCCCAAACGATCTCTACGGCAGAGGGAGAGAACAAGCCCGTCCCTCAATCTTATTGCTCTACCATAACAGCGTAAAAATAACCTTACGCAAACCACCAAAACTTTCGAATCCCTTGGTATACCCAATTCAACCAAAATTTAATTCACTCCCACTTTGTCAAGGAATCCCTTCCTTCGAGCTACACAAGGCAACTAGATTACCCCTCCCCGAGTGCCCAAGAAATTCGAGGCCTCGCCAAAACACTGGAGCAAAAAAAACTCACCTAATGAACAAAATAGCTTTTCCCCGCCAAGGGGGCTAGATCCCACTATGGCGATCCCCTTTCCACTATGCCCGGAGTTCTGCTAGCCCGAACTCTCTTCCGAAAGCTTCCTACGGGGTACTATGCCTCTCACATATCATAGTATCACCTTATTCCTATCAATACTATGCCCCGAGACACCATGTGTCTCTAAATCATGCAACAACAAAGATTCCATTGGAACTCATCCTAGCTTGAGGTTTTGGCGACTCCCGTTCTAGGGAAAAAGTCTATCCGGGTACTTATACCCCAACCAATGATATGGCGAGCACACCCTCACCACTAATGATCATCAATACTAACACAACTTAATAATCGCCCTCACAATACAAGCCCATGAGCAGTGTCCCACACTACTCATTCAATCACGGGTCATTTATCAAATTCTACATGAGTGACTATTCCCAGCGATGGTCAATCATAATTTTATCAATATCCCAGGCTACCATATCTACCCTTTCCTTTTTATCACACATGGGTGCTAAATTCCCGTCAAATACCTTATATGCATACTATATTTGCTATCTAGATGTTTTCCTTGCTTCACATAGCAACTCATAATGTAACCATTACCTTTAGATGCCCCGAGAATGAAATGAAAACAAGGGAAAGCAGGGCAGGTACTCTTCCCCGTGCCCTTCCGCTGTGGTGGTAAAAATCTCGCTATAGCGGGATCGCCACAGTGGTCTAGTCCTGTTATGGCGGTCTCGATGGTAACAGCTCAGAAATTTGAAATTTCGAGCAAGTGTATCCTTTCCCTTCCCCGGTTACCATTGTCTAGTCCTGTAAATCCCGCCATGGTCTTAAACTACCCTTAGGACCATTCCTGGCATCAAACGCATCACAATTCAGCATAAAATATTATCAATCACAAAGAGTTAACAGTAGACAATTGTTCCCAACAATATCTTCCTGCCATTACACACTAATGACTCCTTTGTTCCCATGGTTCCCAACCAAGTCCCGACTGTCCTGAAACCGAAGCTTCCCTACAGTCACAGTTCCCAATCCCTTTCTCTTACCATCTATACCAATGATAAGTCTATACCCGAATATAAATGCAAACCATTCCAATTGGGGCCTACCATAATTTATCAATAAAGCAAATCACAAACCTTTAAGTCAGAATAAATTTACTGAAGTCACGATCAGGAGTTATCACAAAATAAAATTTCCTTATCGAAATCCCTGCTATCAAGCAATGATAGCCCCTTTTCCCCTTGGTTCCCAACCAAGTCCCGACTGTCCTGAAACCGAAGCTTCCCTACAGTCGTGAATCCTTTTTCCCTCCCCATCTTAACCAATGATGAGTCCTTTCTCGAAAGTAATATCAAATTTTACTCTGCACACATAGTATTTTGTCACCAACCAAATCATACCAATTTAATTGATGAAAACCTTTAGACCCACAATGTCACAGTAAGGCAACCAATCACATACCAATCAAGAAATCATACAAGCACTGTAACACACAAACAATTCGGTTTCATACTAAAACGAAGTCAAGTCACCTAATTTACTCTCTATTCGTTCCATGGATGACCATTAGTCGATCATCCATGTCTTACCATAACTCCCGCTATTAAGCAATAATAGCCCTTGTCCCTGGTACTTATTCACATACCAACCACTTGAAACCTGAGTTCCCACAAGTATATATATCATTTTCCCTTATCATTTTTACCAATTATAAGACCCTGCCCCACATTTAGCATACTGTTTTCCACTTGAATTACAAAACAAGAACTCGTTCAATTATTAAAACATAACCAAGTTAAGACTCCTTGCCAACCACAAATTTCAAAGTAACTCAAGTAACTACACACCACACAATCGCGGTCATTCAAATAATGCAATGCATGCAATCACGAGTCTCAAGCTCTAGCACTCTATCAAACCAGTTTTATCACCTTTCATTCGCTTCATGGATAACTGTTAGCCAATTCTTCCATCCTTTACATAGCCTCCCAGGACAGATACCAATTGGAACCTTCCCGATTCTAGTTTCCCTTGCTTGTTTGTCGTACCCAGAGTCCAATGACATCATTCACCTTGTTGAGATACCAATTGGAATCGAGAGATACCAATTGGACTCAACCCATACAAGCAAGTAACGAAACCACACAAAAAGGAATGAAAGAAGAGAAGTGTTTCCTAGAATGCTTCATAGCTTCTCTAGGATTAGATGTGGACGTCTACACACCAATCCGCGGGACTCTATTCGACATTTTGCTCTTGTACTGGGAGACCGGTAACCTAGGCTATGATACCATTTGTCACAACCCAACCTACCGGGTCATGCGGGCACCTACTTTAATCACCTAGATAGACGAACCCTTACCACCCGTCCAACAGGTAACATGCGAAATTAAAGTAACCCTTTAAATTAAGCCACCTTTACAAAGCCTGTTCAGAAATAGGCTACATAAGAAATTGCGGGGAAAAAAACCTTTAAAATATTTAAAACTCTCCTAGGATCTAGTCTAAATAGGTACAAGAGCTTCTACAAGGTGACACAAAGAGATAAAAGACCCAACTTCCGCCATGGAATCGAAGACAGAAGTTGCTGGAGACCCTCATCGCCGTGAACCTATGAAACATCACCAACCAGCAACCAGACTATACCAAAAAGGTATAGAAAGAGTAGAGTCAGTACAAACACACGTACTGGTAGGCATCATCGGTCGACCCGAATCCATTCCTACCATTATATAAGAAAAACAGGGAAAGAAATGAAATAAACATTATAGCTCCCTCCTTCACCTTTAACCTTGACCCTGACATCTAGGACTTCCCAAGTCACCTTGTCACCTAGACTTCCCAAGTCACCTTGACACGTAGATTTCCCAAGTCACAATTAACCTTTACCCCAGTCAACTACCTTGACTAAACATTCAGACTTGACCCGGCTAGTTTCCCAACCAAAACCACTATTATACCCAAGTATTACCTACCATTTTCCAGCACTTTCCCAGACCTCTAGGACAGCTTTACTACCTGGTTATATTAACCAATAACCATGCCAAGACTCTCCGTCTTCCTCTATATTTACCAATCACATGCAACTCACCTAGCAACCATTGACACCTTCAATGACAACAAAAGAGTTATATCTAAATCCTTTTCTCATCCCAAAACCCGGGCCCTCCAAGGATCCTCTAACCACACCTAAATGTTCAACAGGCTACCCGGTCTACCCCAAGAGCCATCCTTATGCTTATTAATGTAATTAATACTTGACCGTCATTAGTACACTTAATGACAATAAAACATGAACTCATAACCTCTTTTACATAGTCCAGACCCACCTGGATCCCCCTAACACATCTAGGTGTTAAACATGACAACCCGGTCTACACCAAGACCAACTTATAACATGATGCAATAACTCGGCCTACACCAAGACCAACTAATAGCATGATAAAAACACCCGGCCTACACCAAGACCAAACTAATAACATGATATAACAACCCGGCCTACACCAAGACCGAACTAATAATATGATATAATAACCCGACCTACACCAAGACCAAACTCATAACATGATGCTACAACCCGGCCTACACCAAGACCAACTAATAGCATGATACAACAACCCGGCCTATACCAAGACCAAACTAATAACATGATATAACAACCCGGCCTACACCAAGACCGAACTAATAACATGATATAACAACCCATCCTACACCAAGACCAGCCATTCCGTACATCCTAGAAATAACACAACCAATCCCGAATCCGCCAGACTCCATGCTCGGAGGCCTAAAATATGGTTTCTCCATTTCTACTATATAACAAGTACAAAAAGTAAACAGGTCTTACTACTCATAAAAACCTAGCCTACCTGGGCGCCAAGCAGATGCAACCGTCCATTTCTGGCTCCGTGGAGGCATTCCTGGCAGTCCTGCAGGCCCGGATCCATGGTTTCGCATCCTTTTTACTAGATTTCCTTTCTCATTTTTGGTCTAAAAATAACACACAGTACATATAATTAACACACAAGGCCTGCACATTACCCAGACTATACCAAATCTCCAAACCCCAGGCCACCTCTGATCATCCCACCCTTTTCCCGGACTTTCCACCGTTAAATCTCCTAGTTCTATCATTTTTACGGATAAAACAGAGAATTTAACAACCCATGATCATAATAGCATACTATTAACCATACCCAAGAACATACATGCTTAGAATCCCCTTCTTTCCCCAAATTCCACTATCCCTAGGTCATTCCAACCCTTCCCCAATTTCCCTCATAGCAATTCTACCGCATAGAAAACGTATTACAGAATTTGGGGAACTAAAGCCTTACCTTAGGGAAGATTTTTATGGTAGAATGAAGAAAAATGCCTGGAATTGCCTAGCCCTTCTCCCGAAATAAACTTGTGAAAAACTGATGTTTTAGGGAATGTTTCTGCATTAAAACCCTATCGGCCTGCTATAACAGTCCTCGCTCTGCTATAGCGGTCCCACTATTGCGGTCGGCTGTCGTTATAGCGGTCTTAAGTAGGTTGACCGCCCTTTGACTACCGTTATAGCGGTAATTTCCACCACTATAGAGGTGGCCGCTATCACGCTTGGTCGCGTTCGTCACGAACAGAATGTTTGAAAATCTTCCAGTTTTGTCCATTTCACAACACACTTGCTTCTCCCGATGACCTGAAGTAACCCTTTCACGTCAAATGCAATTTCGAGAGTTCTACTTACCCAAATTTGATTTTGAAAAGTCTCCCGTCCTCCTCTATGTATTGGCTATGCGAAAAACTAGCTTAACCTAAGACACCTAGTCTAATCCATACCTAGATTTCCCTAGAATCCACCTCGCTCCAAAACTGGCTGAGGCTAGCCTAGCCTAGAATTTCAAACTCCAAAACTCGGAGTTTTCTAACTCTAACACTTGGCACGATTGGACTACCCGTAACGATGGACCCAGTCGTTACAATATTGAACATGATATTTTTCTAACTTTTAATTTTATTTTAAATGTGTAGGGAATGTCATTGATTGAATTTGAATGGTGGCCACAAGTCAACTCAACCTATTGAAGTAAGTGATAAAGATTTTTTGAACTATTTTGATATATGTTTGAATACATTTTGTTTTGTGTAGTGGAATTTATCTTTATTATAGATCTTGACAATATTGCTTTCTTAGCATGTGTTAGTACATTTTGAATACATTGTTATTTTTGAAGTTTATTGCAAATCTATACATTGGAATATCTATCAGATAATTTGGTGTTTGAGATTATATATATATATATATATATATTGTCACGACCCAGACCATCATGAGTGAAACCCATCCAACCCCCGGATGAGCGAACCAATAGAACCTAACACTTAGCATAATCTAACAGCTCAAAAACCTATGTGCAATACATAAACTATCATTTTAATATCAAATCAACTAAACAACCTATGGAAATCTACCCCTAGAATCTGAAAGTCACCGTACTAAAATATTCTACCAAAACTATTTAGAATGCGGGGATGCAACCCCAAAATAAAACAGAGAGTTTAAGCCCGAAATAAGTGGGCTACAACTAAAAGAGAAAATCAAAGTATCTCGACCGAAGCAGCTCACCCTTGATATCTTGAAATGCTGGGACTACAAGTAAGGTCGCGTGTCAGACGTCGAAACATTTCCTGTACTCACAAAAAGAAATGCAAGTGCAGAATCAGTACACAACCATCATATACTGGTGGGATCATTAGCCAGTTCCAAATAAACAGAATATGAACAGTAAACCATAACATAGTAAGGTACAGTAAACATGTAATAAGCCACAATATAACCCAACTGCAAGTCTTTCCTTAGCTTATCAACCACATGAATTCAAATAATAACCATTGACACACTCAAGACAACAACATATATAACCTGTTCACAGAGCCAAACCCACCAAGGATTCCCTTAACCACACCTAAGTGTTCAACATACAGCCCTGGTCTACACTAAGATCAACTTCACATACAGATATAATCACAACTCAACCATATACAACCCGGTTCACTCATGGAACCATCGAAAGAATACAACAATGTAATAAAACAACCCGTACCAGGTGTGGTACCCAAGTCAACCTTTATCAAACCTGTACCAGGCATGGTACCCAAGCCAACTGAATGATATCCATACCAGGCATCGTGCCCGAGCCAACCAATAAGTATCCTATACCAAGCATGGTACTCAATCCAACCGAATGTCATACCAAGTCCTATCAAACACAAACAATGAACAAAACATACTTGTAAACCAACAAGCAAGCAACCAAACAAGTTCATTTCACAAGACTGATAGCCAGATAACTAGACATTCACAATTCATTCCATAAGCATGCAACTCATACACTACTAAGCAGTAGTACGTGAACACATAATGCATATTAGGAATCAATAACCATCACCTACCTCAAATTACTCAAAGCTCTATTGAACCGGAGCTTTCCCCTTTTTAGGATCCCTTGCTTGTTCTTGGTCTAGAAACAAATATACAGGTATTATAGTTAATTTACTGGCCTAAAACACTCGGATTACGCAAAATCCCAATCCTCAGGCCAAACTATAATCATTCCACCCATTTCTGGGCTTTCCCACTATAAATTCACCTAAGTTCATTATTTTATGAATACATTTGGAGAATTAGGGCTAAGTGATTATCACCCATCAACAATAAACAAGACCCAAGAACAATAGCACCCTAGAATCCCCTTTTTCCCTGGATTCTTCCATTATTAGGTCATTCCAAACCTTTCCCCAAGTCCACAATTAGTAATTCTACTCTGTAGGAATTAAAGTACTAAGTTAGGGGAATAGAATTCTTGCCTTTGGGATGAAAAATGATGCAAAATGGAGGAAAATCGCCTAAAATTGCCTTGCCCTCTTCTTGATGAAACTGAACAGTTAGGGGAAGTTTTCTATATTAAATCCCAACTCAGTTTGCTATAGCAGTCCACTCTGCTATAGCAATACTACCGTAGCAGAACTGTCCGCTATAGCAGATGCTGACCGATGTTGACTTTTGCTATAGCAGTAATTTCTCCGCTATAGCGGAGGTCGCCGTAGCGGTGTGTCAACCACAATAGAAAGTCGTAAATTTCCTCAAAAGGGTCCATTTTACAATACACTTAATTTCCTGACTTTTCAGAACAACCCCTTCACGTCAACCTTCGTACTGAGAGTTCTACTTACCCAAATTCAATTCTAAAAAGTCCCCCGAACTCCCTTATGTCTAAGCTACAAGGAAACCCAACTCAAAACAAACCACATTACCCAATCCTAACCCGAATTGCCCTAGACCATACCTCACTCAAAAACCAACCGAGACTAGCCTAGCCCAGAATTTTCAACTCCCAAACCCGAAAGTTTTCTAACTCGAAACTTGGCATAAAATGTTTACCCGTAATGATGAACATGGTCATTACAACAGATGCCAATTTATCATCCTTGAATGATCAAACTCAAAAATATGGAGAATAAAATAGAGAAGTGTAGTACCTGAATCCTCAAACAAGTGAGGGTACTTGTCCCCCATGTCCTTCTCAATTTCCCAAGTTGCTTCTGATACGCCCAAATTACACCTCAGTTAAGAAGCGTAAGCGGTCACTGTCAAATATAGAACCCAACAGAGGTTGGGGTCGATCCCACAGGGAATAAGGTGCAAATTAAGTCGTTAGTGACTTATTTGACTAGTGGTCAATAGTTTCCGGTAAATGGGGGAGATTTGTGTGATCAATATTTGAACAATGCAAATAATAGTTTACGAGTTTCTACGAGTAATAATCAATATGAGAATGAACTAGGGAAGTGTTCACCATGGCGTCGTAACAATTTTGACTCAAAGCTTAACCGGGTTCTTTCTATATGTATATCACAATGTGATTGAATTAATGGTATCATCTAAACATTTCTCAACCAAATAGACGAATTTCCTTTTCAATTCTCTCAAACTTGAAAAGGTGAAATTTCTTATTTCAATCCTAAACATCAAGTAGATTAATCTAGCTACATCATTAATCATAAGACGAGAATTGGTAGTCTCGAATCCTCGTAGTTAATCAAATTTCCCAGTTTTAATCTCTTTGTTCAAGCAAATCAAACCTAGGTATGTTCTAATGTTTGCAACCATTAGAAAACGTAAATAACGAATGATTAACCACGTGACATCATACAAATTGAACCCAATGCTACCCGGAATCTACATTGTTAAACTTGCCATGGATCCCACAACCCTAGTTGTGGGGAGTTTAGCCACTCATGCTAGCAAAACGAAGTAAATAAATAATAGTACTCATATGAGAAGAAAGAATCCTTACAATAGAATATTATTACTTTACTTTGAACTTCGTAGAATTCCAGCACCAATGGTGAAAATCCCAAGAACAATGGAAGAAGAGGAAGAAAATGTGTTTGTGTCGTGTTTTCTCCTCTCTAAACTCGTTCAAAACGTCTGACAAAGTATTATTTTCTGAATGATTAAAATAACCCTAACACTGGGTATTTGTAGTAGTCCAGGAAATAAAGTCCAAAAATAGAATTTTTGGAGTCTCGCTTCGCGTTGACGGGTCGACTGACGGACTGTCACCCATGTGACTGGCCGTCACTCCAGTCGTCGCCACTATCCAGTGCATGATCTCCATAAGCTCTAGCTTGACGGCTTGCCTGACGATCAGTCACAGGTGTGACGGCCCATCACTCCAGCCGTCGCCACTATCCAGTGCATGATCTCCATTTGCTCCAGCTTGACGGTTTGGCTGACGGTCAGTCACAGGTGTGACGGCCCGTCACGCCAACCGTCACCCATATCCAGTGCCTCCTCTAGCTGCTGCCAGGTTTGGTGGCTCCTCTGACGGTCAATCACCTGTGTGATGAGCCGTCAGGCCCTCCTTCATGCCTAACCAGTGTTACTTAGCTTGAGTATTTTTCACTCCCTTCCTATCCTTGTCTCTATTTCCTGCAAATACCACATAAAAACACCAAAAAACCACAAAGGTTGATTAAAAACTTGCGAGTATTCTTAGTTAAAGGCATCAAATGTGCCGTAGAATACCGGCACATCAACACCCTCAACTTAAAACTTTCTCTTGTACTCAAGCAACATGACAACAGAAACAGAACTGAAGCTCAACTACGACGCTATAAAACATGTTTCTATCAACCATGGCTAATCAATGATTCAAGCAATTTAAACCAAGCTCCCCCAGTACTACAAAAGTGTTCTGAAAAGCTAACTCGCCAGGATCCAAGGGTGTCATTACGATGTGACTGAACATTCTACAAATACATGAACCGCTATCCCAACAATCAGAAAAATAATATTGAAATCCTGATTGCCTCACTACAAGGAAGTCCCACATATAGAGTTTCGGAACTAAGTAAGACGCTCACTCTCACAAATGATTTCAAACAATGCACATGCGATGCCATAGGCTTGCCCTTACTATTTTATTTCCATTGTTCAGAAAGTCGCTCAGGATCACTACAGGACTTGTTAAGGCTTGTAATGAGGCTTCGGGTGTAGGTAGGGTACATTTAGGGGTCAGTGACTAAGCCCTCCTTGGAATCGCTGACACGCTATTTCCACTAAACTATCCTCATCCACTTTATTCGCCTTTAATTTCCTTCTCTCTAGCTACGGATATGGCCTTTTCATTTTGACAATTCCTTTTTTTTTCTTTTTCTTTTTTCTTTTTTTTCTTTTTTATTTTTAGGCACGCACCCGCACTTTTCCATTCTATCCACAACCAATCTTTTCCCTCCTATTTTTCTTCTTATCACTTTCCTACTACAGTAGCCACCCTCAACTTAGGTTGATTGCCTGAGTTGAGGTGCACGATGTCCAAAGGGGGGCTGGGGCCAAAATAGGGATTCTAAGATTAAAAAGGGACGGTGATAGGGTATAAAAAGAACGGGGTCAATCAAGGCTCAAACAGGGGTCAAAGGGATTATTTACATCTGGGCGGTCTTTTGGGATAAGTGGACTACACACAAAAAGGGCCTGAGATCCTTTCCTAAGCAACTAGCTTCCAACTTAAACAAAATAGACCGGGCAAGTTCTAGATGCATGCACAGAGTAAGAATTTCAACAAAAATCTATCACACACTTTGCATCAGGAAACCATACTACTACCAATCATTGAAACAACAGTTCAGCCTAAACAAGATCGTTCTTCGCACATGCATACAAAGACACTCAAGGATCCATAACAATTAATTTTCCACACACAAGTACAAAAAGCAACTCTCGGAGAGAGGCTCCTTTTTATTTTAACCATTCACAGCCATGCTTGCTACTACATCACCCAATAATAAAAGCAAAAATAACCTAAACATGCCGGTTCTACTAGGTAGCACACCGAAGGAAAAGAAGCACGACAACAAAGCTAATGGCATAAAGTTTATGCTAGCCCCCAAGTCACAAAGAGCTTTTGCAAAGTTAAACTCCCTGATGGTGCAAGGAATAGTGAACGCACCCGGGTCTTCTTTCTTTTGAACTAGCGACCTTGATGCAATGGCGCTACAATGGTGGAGGTTGTCTTTCGGTTCAAAACTTACCGACCTCTTCTTTGTGATCAAGTCCTTCATGAACTTGGCATAACCGGGCATTTGTTCAAGCGCATCCACCAGAGGGATATTCACAGAGATCTGCTTGAGCATGGTGATAAACTTGTGGAATTTCCCGTCTTCCACCTTCTTTTTGATCCTCTGAGGGAAAGGAGGAGGAGGCTTTGGCATTTGTTTTGGAAGTTTTTCAACTTTCATGCTCTTCTCCGTGAGCAATTTAGAATCATCATCTACCAAAGTGGGTTTTTCAACCTGAACACCCACACCCTCATCACTCACCTTTTCATCATCAATGAGCTCATCTTTGTCAATAACATCATCTTTCTGGTTTTGAATTATCGGATGTGCTTCCGGTAGTGTCTTACCGCTTCTGGTGGTGATCGCCATACAATTCCCGTCGTTTCTCGGGTTTTGAATGGTGTCACTCGGCAATGTACCAGCTTTCCTTTGATTTAGAGACGCTGAGACTTGACTCATTTGTTGCTCTAGCTGCTTGATTGAGGTGGAATGAGAATTCACTAACTAACTCATTGATGATAATTCAGATTTCATTTCCTTGACTCCGGAGTCAGTAGATTCCACCTTCAACAACATCTTCGCCATCATATTCTCTAATTTGGACATCCCTGTCTCATTGCTAGCTCTTTCTCGGTTACCAGGTGGCACGTACAACCCACCTCTATCAGTTTTATTTTTCCAGTTCTCCTGATCATGATCTCTGTAGCCAACTTTTTCATAGTATTTGTCCTTCTGATAGTTCTGACCTTGGTTTCCCTGGCCATTTGCCTGGAAACCCCCCAAATAATTAGCCTCCTCATCAGAGTCGAACTCTGTTGCTCTACCTTGGGAACCCACAGCTTTCACTTTCTTCATATCTCCTGACAGCAAATGTTTTGTCAGTAGGTCCATTTGCGTTTTCAGATGGGCCATATCTTGATCCCGCTCTTCCTCTTTCCTACGATGTTCCGTTGACATACAGACTGCATAAGTGCTAGCAGCCACCTCTGTGTCCCGTGTATGCCAGGCCCTATTGGTTTTAGTGAGCCGGTCCAAAATAGTTGTGGCTTCGATAAAGGTAAGACCTATAAACGCTCCACCTGCTGCATTATCCAGTGTCGGCTTGGTAGCCGAATTTAGTGCCCTGTAAAATGTTTGCATTAGGAAATTGTCGGTCAACTGATGGTTCAGGCATTGTGTCATCTTCTTCTTGAACCGCAACCAAGTCTCATGTAAAGCCTCATGAGGTTGTTGTCTGAAGTTGCTAATTTCATCCCTCAACTGTATCATCCTAGAGGGAGGAAAGAACCTTTCTAGGAAAGCTCCTTTCAACTCTCCCCAGGTTGTGATAGAGTCGGGGGTTAGCTCTGTCAACCATAATGTTGCCTGATCAGACAGAGACAACGGAAATAACCTGAGCCTGATCGTTGTCTGACTTACTCCAGGCAATTCGAATGACTTGCAGATACCCAAAAAATTCATCAGGTGTCGGTTTGGATCATCACCAGCAACACCACGGAACAGTCCCTTTAAGTTCAACAACTGAATCATCGTGCTAGTAATGTTGAACTTAGCTCCAGGCGATAGCGGAGGGAGAACAATGGCGCCCGTGGCACCAACTCCATCCAAGTCCATATCCTCATCATCATCCAAAGCATACTGCCTTGGTTGCTATCGACCTCTACCTCGTTGTTGTGGTCTCTGATCGGCTGGGGCATTGTTTTTAAAAATATCAGTTGGTCTGCCCTCACCCACTACAGCCTCTTCCCCCAGCCCAACATCATCCTCAATATCATCAGCATTTAAATGTTGTTGGGCTCGCTTAGCTGCAGCGAGTCTCGCTGCCTCTTGTTGTTGTGAATTCATGGCTCGCCTTAACGTTCTAGCAAGCTCGGGATCGTAAGGTAAGGTTGATTCACCCGAGCATCGGGTACTTGGCATGCACAACTATATACCCTGTAACAACAAAAACAACAAATAAAAGTAAAAATAGGAAATATGACTAAGAGTCAAATAAACACACCGGACTTAATGAACAACCGTCTTCCCCGGCAATGGCGCCAAAATTTGATACGCCCAAATTACACCTCAGTTAAGAAGCGTAAGCGGTCGCTGTCAAATATAGAACCCAACAGAGGTTGGGGTCGATCCCACAGGGAATAAGGCGAAAATTAAGTCGTTAGTGACTTATTTGACTAGTGGTCAATAGTTTCCGGTAAATGGGGGGGATTTGTGTGATCAATATTTGAACAATGCAAATAATAGTTTACGAGTTTCTACGAGTAATAATCAATATGAGAATGAACTAGGGAAGTGTTCACCATGGCGTCGTAACAATTTCAACTCAAAGCTTAACCGGGTTCTTTCTATATGTATATCACGATGTGATTGAATTAATGGTATCATCTAAACATTTCTCAACCAAATAGACGAATTTCCTTTTCAATTCTCTCAAACTTGAAAAGGTGAAATTTCTTATTTCAATCCTAAACATCAAGTAGATTAATCTAGTTACACCATTAATCATAAGACGAGAATTGGTAGTCTCGAATCCTCGTAGTTAATCAAATTTCCCGGTTTTAATCTCTTTGTTCAAGCAAATCAAACCTAGGTATGTTCTAATGTTTGCAACCATTAGAAAACATAAATAACGAATGATTAACCACGTGACATCATATAAATTGAACCCAATGCTACCCGGAATCTACATTGTTAAACTTGCCATGGATCCCACAACCCTAGTTGTGGGGAGTTTAGCCACTCATGCTAGTAAAACAAAGTAAATAAATAATAGTACTCATATGAGAAGAAAGAATCCATACAATAGAATATTATTACTTTACTTTGAACTTCGTAGAATTCCAGCACCAATGGTGAAAATCCCAAGAACAATGGAAGAAGAGGAAGAAAATGTGTTTGTGTCGTGTTTTCTCCTCTCTAAACTCGTTCAAAACGTCTGACAAAGTATTATTTTCTGAATGATTAAAATAACCCTAACACTGGCTATTTATAGTAGTCCAGGAAATAAAGTCCAAAAATAGAATTTTTTGAGTCTCGCTTCGCGTTGACGGGTCGAATGACGGACCGTCACCCATGTGACTGGTCGTCACTCCAGCCGTCGCCACTATCCAGTGCATGATCTCCATAATCTCTAGCTTGACGTCTTGCCTGATGGTCAGTCACAGGTGTGACGGCCCGTCACTCCAGCCGTCGCCACTATCTAGTGCATGATCTCCATTCGCTCCAGCTTAACGGTATGGCTGACGGTCAGTCACAGGTGTGACGGCCCGTCACGCCAACCGTCACCCATTTCTAGTGCCTCCTCTAGCTGCTGCCAGGTTTGGTGGCTCCCCTGACGGTCAGTCACCTGTGTGATGAGCCGTCAGTCCCTCTGTCATGCCTAACCAGTGTTACTTAGCTTGAGTATTTTTCACTCCCTTCCTATCCTTGTCTCCATTTCCTGCAAATACCACATAAAAACATCAAAAACCACAAAGATTGCTTAAAAACTTGCGAGTATTCTTAGTTAAAGGCGTCAAATGTGTCTTAGAATACCGGCACATCAGCTTCCTCAAGCGCACGGTGCTTCCATTGAACCTTCACAAACTTGATCTCCTTTTTCCTCAACTTTCAGACATCTCGATCAAGAATCGCAACTGGTTCCTCTTTATACCGAATATCCTTGTCTAGTAACACCTCATCCCATTTGATAATATAATCTTTATCCCCATGGTATCGCTTCAACATGGATACATGGAATACTGGATGGACACTGGATAGACTGGGCGGTAGTGCTAACCTGTAAGCCACTGGCCCTAGTATTTTAAAAACCTCAAATGGATTGATAAATCGAGGGCTGAGCTTGCCCTTCTTGCCAAAATGCATAACTCCCTTTATTGGTGACACTTTTAATAGTACCTGCTCACCAACCTGAAAATCCATGTATCTTACCTTGCGGTCTGCGTATTCTTTCTGCCTGCTCTGGGCCGCTAGAAACTTGGTCTGAATGCCCCTTACTTTTTTCCTGCGCTTCCCTTACCAAGTCTACGCCCAGAGGCTTCACATCACCTGCCTCAAACCACCCTATAATTAATCTATAACTCCTCTCATACAGTGCCTCAAATGGTGCCATGTCGATACTGGAGTGGTAGCTATTGTTGTATGAGAACTCACACAACAGCAGAAATTGGTCCCAATAACCCCCAAAGTCAATCACCAATTCTCTCAGCATGTCTTCCAACACTTGGATTGTCCTCTATAACTGACCATCAATCTGAGGATAGAAAGTTATGCTGAAAGTGAGTTGAGTGTCTAACTCTTTATGTAACTTACCGCAGAACTTAGAGGTAAACTATGTACCCCTGTCTGTAATGATTGAGAGTGGCACCCTGTGTAGTCTCACAATCTCCTTAACATACAATTTAGCCAACTGTTGCAAGTTATAGTCCACCCTGACGGGAATGAAATGACAGCCTGTCCACAATGACCCAAATAGAGTCACATTTCTCCAAGATGAAGACCCACCATGAAATTTATGGCTATCCTCTCCCACTTCCACTCGAGAATAGGCATTCTCTAAAGTAGTCTTGCAGGCCTTTGGTTCTCATACTTTACCTACTGACAATTCTGACACTTGGACACAAAATCAGCTATGTCCCTCTTCATCCCATGCCACCAATAAAGTTGTCTCAAGTCCCTGTACATTTTGGTTACGCCCGAATAAATTGAATACCGCGAACCATGAGCCTATACCAACACCTTATAAATTATGTCATCAACCCGAGGAACACATATCCTCCCCCTGAAGCTTATCACCCCATCATTGCCCAAAGTGGAATCCAGGGACTCTCCAGATATTACCTTACCCCAAAGCTTGTTCAGTTGTGCATCCTGAAATTGCTTGGCCTTTATATCTTCTATAAATATGGACTTGACCTCAGTGCTGGCCAATACTCCACCCCATTCTGAGATACCCAAGTGCATGAACTTAGATTCTAAAGCCTAAATCTCCCTTGCCAATGGTCGTTTGTACACCCCCAAACAAGCCAAACTGCCCATGTTGACTGTCTTCCGGCTCAATGCATTTGCCACCATATTAGCCTTACTCGGATGGTACTGTATGGTCACATCATAGTCTTTCAATAACTTCATCCACCTCCTCTGCCTCAGATTCAAGTCCTTCTGAGTAAATACATGCTGCAGACTGTAATAATCGGTGAACACCTCACACTTGACATCATAGAGATAGTGTCTCCAAATTTTGAGTGCAAACACCACCACTGCCAACTCTAAGTCATGGGTTGAATAATTTCTCTCATGAACCTTCAACTGCCTAGAAGCATAGGCTATCACATTCCTTTCCTGCATTAACATAGCATCCAAACCCGAATGTGAAGCATCACAATACATAATAAAATCTTTACCTCCAACTGGAAAGGATAGAATGGGAGCTGTGGTGAGAAGTGTCTTGAGCTTTTGGAAGCTCTCCTCACACTTGTCGAACCATACGAATGGTACCTTTTTCTAAGTCAGCCCTGTCAAGTGAGTAGCGATGGATGCAAAATCCTTGACAAACCTACGGTAGTAACCTGCTAGCCCTACTAAACTTCTCACCTCAGTCACAGAGCTAAGCCCAACCCAACTCTTGACTGCCTCAATCGTTTGGGGATCTACCATCACCTCCTTTTCTGACACCACATGCCTTAAGAAGGCTACCGAAGTCAACCAAAATTCACACTTGGAGAACTTTGCATAAAGCTTCTGGTGCCTCAATATATCTAACACGATACAGAGATATTCAGCATGCTCCTCCTTACTCTTGGAGTAGATCAAAATGTCATCAATAAACACAATGATGAAAGAATCCAAATAAGACTTAAACACCCCATTCATCAAGCTCATGAATGTTGCCGGTGCATTGGTCAATCCAAATGACATCACTAGAAACTCATAATGCCCATATCGAGTCTGAAAAGCAGTCTTAGGAATGTCCTCAGGCCTAATCTCTAACTGATGATACCCTGACCTTACGTCAATTTTCAAAAACACAAATGCACCTTGTAATTGGTCAAAAAGATCATCTATACGGGGTAAAGGGTACTTATTCCGAATGGTAACCTTGTTTAACTGCATGTAGTCTATGCACATCTGCATACTACCATCCTTCTTTTTCATAAACAACACCGGAGCACCCCAAGGTGAAGCACTGGGACGGATAAAACCCTTATCTAGGAGAATCTGAAGCTGAGTTATAAGTTTCCTTAACTCTGCCAGATCTATACGATATGGAGGAATAGAAATTAGGCGATTTCTCGGCTCCAAGTCAATACAAAAATCAAAGTCCCTGTCCGGAGGCATACCAGGCAAATCCACCAGAAACACCTCCTGAAACTCTAAAACAACCAGAACTGACTCAATAGATGGGGACTCCACACTATCATCCTGGAGATGAGCCAAGAAGGCCAAACACCCTCTCCCGACTAGTTTCCTAGCCCAAACAAACAATATTATTTTAGCCGACTTAGGCCTGTACACACCTTCCTACTCTAGTCTATCCTTACTCAAAATTTCTAGAGCCACAGTCTTAGCATTACAATTCAATATGGCATGATAAGGAGACAACTAGGTCATTCCTAATATAACATCAAAGTCTAACATATCCAGAATTACCAAATCCACCCAAGTCTGCAACCCCACAAATACCACAGAACAAGTACGATAAATATGAGTCACAATCACAGACTCTTCAATCAGGGTAGACACATGAATAGGGGAATCAATGACATCACTTATCAAATCTAGACCCGATGCAAAGTTCACAGACACATAAGAGTAAGTAGATCCTGGGTCAAATAGTATAGAAGCTATCCTATCACAAACAAGAATTATACATGTGATCACCGCGTCTGATGCCTCTGCCTTAGATCTTCCTGGAAAAGCATAGTAATGAGCCCGGTCATCAATCCGAGCAACTTCCTTGGCTGGCTGTGTTGCACCCCTTCCCGCGCTGCCATTACCTCTGTCTCCCTGACCTCTCTGCAAGTTACCTCACCCACCTTGTGGACAACCTCTAGCATAACTGCCTCAACCTGCTGGAACCACAGCCTTGGATTGATGTTGAGCCTGATTACCAGTTTGTCTGTGAGGGTACTCCCTCTTAAAGTAGCCCAGATCACCATAATGGAAACAACCTTGATCAAGTGTAGGCCTGCTGGTATATGTGTAAGAAGCTCTCTGGCCTCTAGGAGCTGACGACTGCTAATTAGCTCCCGAATGACCACCTGTCGCAGCTGGCAGAGCTGACTGCATAGGACAGGCAGAGTACACATGATGATTGCGGCCCTGAGAGTACGAATCACTGAAATTTCCCTCATTTTAGGACTTCTTAGCTAACACCTTAGCCTGCCCGACCAGCTTAACCCCTTCTAACTTCTTCACATAATCGTTGACATCATTGAAGCTTCTCCCTGCTGAAGTCATGTGCACAAACAACACTTGCAAATTAGTGTTCAGACCTTTCACAAACAACCAAACCCTCTCCTCTTCGGTACCCAACAACTGTGTAGCAAAATGAGACAAGGCATGAAACTTGGCCTCATAACCCAGAGCCAAGAACTCATCCTTTTTGCGATCTCTCAGAGTATGAGATACATACTTCACTAAGAAGTGAGCATGAAACTAGTCCCAAGTCAGTGGAGGCAAGGTCGGTGGCTTACATTCCACATGAGATATCCACCATTGCTAAGCATCACGCTACAGCTGAAAGGTAACGAACTCAACTCCATGTTATTGCACAATATCCAGCTTGTGCAGCCTCTCATAATAGTCCGATATAAATTTCATAGGCATTTTCCTTCTCAGTACCCTGAAACTTAGGAGGTTTTAGCTTGAGGAACTTGGTCAGCATCTCGTGCTCATTCCCTGTCATAACTGGACCTAGCATTGGTCTGAAAAAGTTGTCTTTGCCTGATGCTGCATCCATTCTAGGAGCTGTAGTAACCATTGGCTGAGCACATAGAATCTCATCTACTGTACCATGGGATTGGCTCCAGCACCAACCAGCCCACTCAAAAAGGATCGCACTTGCTGAAATGCCTCAGGCGATAGGGGGAAGGCCTGCACCTCCAGCCGGTGCCGCCTTTGCCTGATCAGCGCCCTCCTCAACCACGACCTCAACTCCATCTTCAACCTAATCCTAGGGTAGGGTAGGGGTCGCCTCACGCGCTCCTACAGTTTCCTGAGCTCCACCCCTGGCAGGTGTTGCTCTACCTCAGCCCCTACCCCTACCCCTTCCTCTACCTCTAACAGCAAGGCTCGTTGTTGGGTTGCTGGTCTCGCTCCATTGTTCCTCGTATTAACCATCTGCTGACAGAAGAGTGAAAGAGTTACATACCAATTTGTATCACCAAATACTTATTGGAATCAAGTTATAGCATGAAGGAAGGAAGAAAATATAGTTTCCTAAAGTCCTATAGCCTCTCAAAGAAAAGTATAGACGTCTCCGTACCGTTCTGCAAGACTCTACTAGACCTGTTTTGGTACGACGAGATTAATGAACCTAGGGCTCAGATACCATCTTTGTTATTACCCAGACCATTGTGAGTGGCACCCATCCAACCTCGGAATGAGCAAACCAATAGAACCGAACACTTAGCATAATCTAACAGCTCAAAAATCAGTGTGCAATAAATAAACTATCATTTCAAATCAAATCAACTAAACAACCTGCAGAAATCTACCCCTAGAATCTGAAAGTCGCCATACCAAAACATTCTACCAAAACTGTCTAGAATGCAGAGATGCAACCCCAAAATAAAATAAAGAGTTTAAGCCCGAAACAAGTGGGCTACAACTAAAAGAGGAAATCAAGGTAGCTTGACCAAAGCAGCTCACCCTTGATATCGTGAAACACTGGGAGTACAAGTGAGGTTGTATGTCCACCGTCGGAAGATTTTCTGTACTCACAACAAGGAACATAAGTGCAGAATTAGTACACAACCACCATGTACTGATAGGATCATCAGCCAGTTTCAAATAAATAGAATATGAACACTAAACCATAACATAGTAAGGTACCGTAAACATGTAACAAGCCACAATATAACCCGACTGCAAGTCTTTCCTTAGCTTATCAACCATATGAATTCAAATAATAACCATTGACACACTCAAGACAACAACATATATAACCTGTTCACATAGTCGGACCCACCAAGGACCCCCCTAACCACACCTAAGTGTTCAACATACAACCCCGGTCTACAGCAAGACCAACCTCACATACAGATATAATTACAACTCAAACATATACAACCCGGTTCACTCATGGAACAATCGAAAAAATACAACAATGCAATAAAATAACCCATACCAGGCATGGTACCTGAGCCAACCTTTATCAAACCTATACCAGGCGTAGTACCCGAGCCAACCAAATGATATCCCGTACCAGGCGTGGTACCCGAGCCAACCAAATGATATCCCGTACCAGGCGTGGTACCCGAGCCAACCAATAAGTATCCTATACCAGGCATGGTACCCGAGCCAACCGAATGTCACAACAAGTCCACTCAATCACAAACAATGAACAAAACATACTTGTAAACTAACAAGCAACCAAACAAGTTCATTTCACAAGACTGATAGCCAGACAACTAGACATTCACAACTCATTCCCTAGGCATGCAACTCATACAGTACTAAGCAATAGTATGTGAATACATAATGCATATTAGGAATTGATAACCATCACCTACCTCAAATTACTCAAAGCTCTATTGAACCGAGCTTTCCCCTTTTTAGGATCCCTTGCTTGTTCTTGGTCAACAAAATAAATATACAGGAATTATAGTCAATTTACTGGCCTAAAATACCCGGATTACATAAAATCCTGATCCCCAGGATAAACTATGGTCATTCTACCCATTTATGGGCTTTCCCACTATAAATTCACCTAAGTTCATTATTTTACGGATAAGTTTAGAGAATTATGGCTAAATAATCATCACCCATCAACAATAAACAAGACCCAAGAACTCTAGCACCCTATAATCCTCTTTTTCCCCAGATTCTTTCATTTTTAGGTCATTCCAAACCTTCCCCTAAGTCAACAACTAATAATTCTACTCCGTAGGAATTAAAGTACTAAGTTAGGGGAGTAGAATCCTTACCTTTGGGATGAAAAATAATGCAAAATGAAGGAAAATTGCCTAAAATTGCCTGGCCCTTCTCCCAAAACGTTCTTGATGAAACTGAACATTTTGGGGAAGTTTTTTAAATTAAATACTGACTCAGTCCGCTATAGCGATCCACTCTGCTATAGAGGTAATGCCATAGCGGAACTGTCTGCTATAGCGGATGCTGACCAATGTTGACTTCCGCTATAGATGTAATTTCTCTGCTATAGCGGAGGTCAATTCCGGTTGACACGGGATAGAAAGTCATAAATTTCCTCAAAAGGGTCCATTTTACAACACACTTAATTTCCTGACATTCTGGAACAACCCCTTCACGTCAACCTTCGTACCGAGAGTTCTACTTACTCGAATTCAATTCCGAAAAGTCCCCTGAACTCTCTTTTGTCTTAGATACAAGTAAATCTAGCTCAAAATAAGACACGTTACCCAATTCTCACCCGATTTTCCCTAGAACATACCTCACTCCTAAATCGACCGAGACTAGCATACACCAGAATTTTCAACTCCCAAACCCAGAAGTTTTCTAACTCAAAACTTGGCATGAAAAGTTTACCCGTAACGACAAACTCGGTTGTTATAGTAGACCTTTAAGGTTACCATGATTTTTATACAGAATCTAAAAATAGGTATATACAATGTAAACTAGGACAACAAGCCACTAAACTGCCAACAACAACAACAACAACAAGGCCTAATTGGCTAAGAAACTATAGTTAATCAATATACAAGACCAAAATGGTCACCAACATAGCTATATAACCTAACTGACTAGTCTGCAAGCCACTATGAATATAATACTTGGTGGGACAGGGCCCTAGCCTACCCAAAAATTATCAATAGCAAAAAGTCAAACCTCTGAAACTCTGGTAACTCTTGGAAGGAAAGGAGTGAACCAACCTACTGAAAGCTTGGCTATGCTACCCGAAAGGTCTATATAGTCATTGCTCAGACCTGAAGACATAAATGCAGTGCCTACAGGCAATGGGGCTTTAGTACAAAATAATGTACCAAGCATGTAATGTACCTTTGGTTTGGTATGTCCAGACCAAAGGTATGATAATAGTAATTAGAATGTAGGCTCTAAAGCCCTACCGTGTCAGAGTGTCTACTGAAGACAAAACAAGCTTATAGGCGGCAGCAAGATGATAAAAACAACAATATCATGTAATCATAGGTGACCTCAATACAATCATAACATGTTTTTCTAGGCTTCTAGGTAAAGAATAAAGTGTCTCTGATAGTCGCTATATCATGCTATGGAGTAAAACTCAATACTATAATACCACAAGTTGAATAACGATGTTACACAAGCTATAACAAGCTTAAGCCTTTAGGTCATGCCAGAAAGCAAAAAGGAAGCCTTAACATACCTTTCAACCTAAGACCTAAAGGTGTCGCTATGAAGCTTGACCAACCAAAGGTAATGCAACCAATGTGAGAATCAATAAGGCTTCCAGAATGAGCTATAGCCAATTGATAAGGTGTTAATGTCACACTCACGACCAGCTAAGTCCAAATCATAAAATGATGCCAATGACAATAATAAATAGCATCTAAACCTAACTAAAGTATGCTAACAACATCTTAATGGAGTGATGAAATCCCGAGGCAATATAACCATGCATACTTCACACCGGTTAATCTAACAACTATCATACGCGACTCTGATAATAAGTAGATGAACCCCCACCCCCAATAACTCCAACACCTTAATACCATCAGTACACAATAATAACAACCAAACATAATAAGATAAAGGGGTTGTCCTAAGTCACGGTATCCCAAACACCACTTCATGTCTCTGAAAGCTATAAAAAATGATACTAGAATATTGAATTATGAGGGCGGGTCGCGAAAGAAAGATTTACTTGAAAAAAATATTCAATATCCCAAGATAATCAACCTTCCTCCTTGCAGTAACAACAAAGGAGCCAAATTCAACAACAAACTGCTACATGTCATAAGTATCAACAACTTTTCATAACTAGAAGCTTAGAATCTCAATTCAATAAATAGATAAGTGTACGGGATCCTTACCTTGCCAATATAACTCCGTAGCTACTGCCAAATATCACTAATTCCCTGGAAATCTTGTTGTCCAAACCCCAAAAGAACAGCACCACACAAAACACAGTAAAAACTATGCCAAGATGACGAGCTCAACGTGTAGAACAACTTTTGTGATGCCCTTAAGCTCTAGTTATCAAACTTTAGGGAGCATTTTGGTTTAGGGAGGACTTCGGCTTATTCAGGCTTGGGACGAAGTGTTATTGAGAGAAAATGATTTTTCAAAGCTGAAATCTCAATATATATCCCTTTCATCGCCTTGCCCCCCCCCCCTTGACGTGTCTGCTTGTGTAGTCTTACGAAAATATTAATATCTCTCTATTCTGAAGTCGTATGAGAAAATGGTTTAGTGCGGTGGAAACTAGACTTGTAGACCTTTGATGTAGTAGGTTGTAGGCCCACTAATTCTTTATAGATTGGGAGAAAAACTTCAACATATTTCACCCAAATTTTAAAAAAATTTCTTAAAGGAATTTACATTAACTTTTTCCGACTTTTATTTTGCAACTTGCTTGACTCCCAAACTTAGCATAATACCATCATGCAATTAAAATACCTTATTAAACATCTTTCCTAATATATTAAATACTCTTAGTCTTATCCTAAAAGTACAAGTTAATCCAACATTCGAACAGGCAGGGTGTTACATCCTACCCCCTTAGGGACATTCATCCTCGAATGAAGATAATGTACATGGAATCACATGAAACATCATAATAACTTATAAAATACAAAAGTAACGTACCTCAAGTAATCAAATATGGGTCTACTATCTAGTTGTTCTGACCATCATCTAAAGGAGTGAAGAGGTGGGGATATCTGGACTTTATGTCCTCTTTAGCTTCCCATGCCATCTCCTCGATATTATGGTTCCTCCAAAATACTTTCATTGAAGCTATATCCTTATTCTGCAATCTCTTAATATGGCGCTCCAATATGGCAATGGGGACTTCTTTATAAGATAATTACTCTAAAATCTAATCATATGTTGTTGGTACTATATGTGTTGGACCTTCGATACACTTTCATAACATAGAAACATGAAAGAGTAGGTGCACTACCTCAACTCTAGCTGGTAAGTAACTCTTCCTATCCATCACACAATACGGTAAGGTCCAATATATCAAAGGCTTAGCTTTCCCTTCTTGCCAAATTGTATAATGCCCTTCATCGGTGAAACTTTCAAAAATTCCCAATCGTCAACATTGAACTCTATGTCCCATCGCCTAACATCTGAATATGATTTATGGCGGCTCTGAGCTGTCAACAACCCATCTCTAATCAGCTTAACCTTTTCCAGGGCCTATTGCACTAAGTTAAGTCCAAGAAACCCTAACTCACAAAACTCCAACCAACCAAGAGGGGATGACATTTTTGCCCACATAAAGCCTTGTACGGTACTATACCAATGCTAGAATTATAGTTGTTATTATAAGAAAACTCCATAAGTGACAAGTGATCATACCAGTTCCTGCCAAAATCTAGCACACATACCAATAACATGTCCTTGAGTGTTCCATTTGGCCATTAGTCTGAGGATGAAAATTTGTACTAAGATTAACCTGAGTTCCCAAACCCTTCTGGAAAGATCTCCAAAAATATGTTGTAAACTATACCCCTATGTCTAAAATAATCAATACTAGGACACCATGTAATCTGACTATTTCTCTAATGTACATCCCAACACAATCTTCAGCTGAGAATGTGGCCTTGACTTGCATTTAATGGGACAATTTTTTCAACCTATCAACAATCACCCAAATAGAATCAAACTTTCATCACGAACGAGGAAAACCTGTGACAAAATCCATATTTATGGCGTCTCACTTCCAAAATGGAATATCTATCTCTTGAGTCAGCCCACTACTCTACATTTACCTGTTGGCAATTTCAGCACTGTTCCATAAGCCTAGCTATGTCCCTCTTCATGCACGACCACCAATAAATTTCCTTAATATCATAATACATTTTCGTAGATCATGGGTGAATAGAGTAACGAGCAGGTGTGCCTCTTTCACAACCAGTTGTCGAATCCCTACAACATTCAGAATACATAATTGATCTTTGACTCTGAGGACTACATCTCCTGCTATATAAAAGTCTAAAGACTCCCGCTGCTGAGCCTTGTCTCTAGGCTGCTCTAAGTTGGGATCCTCGTATTGTCATGCCTTCACCTCCATAACTAGAGGTGATACTTTCGTGTCCTGCACTCTGACCCCAGTATCATCAGAGTCTAGTAATCTAACCCCTTAAACTAGCTAACTGATGGATATCCTGGGTCATCTCTCATTTCTCAGCTCCCAAATAAGATAGACTACTCATAGACTTACGACTGAGGGAATCCACTGTGATATTGGCTTTCCTTGGATGATATAAGATATCCACATCATAGTCTTTCACCAATTCGATCCATTAAAGTTATCGCAGGCTCAACTCTTTCATTCTAAAAATATATTGGGGGTCTTTATGATCTGTATAAATATCAACATTAATGACATACAAGTAATGCCTCCAAATCTTCAGGGCATAAATAAAAGTGGCCAACTCTAAATCGTGGGTCGGGTAGTTCTTCTCATTTTTCTTTAAATGTGTAGAAGCACAAGCAATTACCTTTTTGTATTGCATCAAAACACAAACTAGCCTAATTCTTGAAGTATCACAATACATTGGGTAGCCCTCTGGACCCTTTAGTGAGGTGAGAATTGGTTCTGAAGTCAATCTATCTTTCAGCTCATGGAAACTCCGCTTGCAGGCTATGGTCTACTGAAACTTAGTTGCTTTCTGAGTTAACTTTATCAAGGGTGCTAAAAGTGAAGAAAATCCTTATGTAATACCTTGCTAACTCTAGAAAGCTACGAACTTTTGTCGAGATTGTGGGTCTAGGCCAAATCTTCACGGACTTAATATTATGTAAATCAACCTGAATGTCAGCATCTGATACAATATTTTCCAAAAAGGCTATATAATGCAACTAGAACTCACGCTTTAGAAACTTAGTATACAACCTCTGACCTCAGAGTACCTGAAGCACTGCTCGGACATGGTCTCTATGCTCGATCTCTGAATGAGATATACCAGAATATCATCAATAAACACAATGACAATAAGTCTAAAAAATCCTATATGTACTATTCATCAGGTCCATAAATACTACTAGGGTGTTCGCCAACCAAAAAATCATCATAAGAAACTCAAAATTACCATATCTGGTCCAGAAGGCTATCTTTGAAATATCACTCTCTTGAACTCGTACCAAGTGGTATCCTGAACGTGAATCAATCTTTGAGAAACATCTAGCATCCTACAGCTGGTCAAAATACCCATCAATCTTTTGTAGTGGATATTTATCCTTTATAGTCACCTTATTCAGTTTTCGTTAGTCATACACTTTTGCAACGAGCCATCTTTTTTTTACACAAATAACACTGGTGTACCTCATGGTGACGCACTAGGCATGATGAAGCCCTTCTAATAAATCTTTCAATTGTTCATTCAATTCCTTCAATTTTGTTGGTTCCATTCTATATGGGGCGAATTAATATCGGATGGGCATCTAGTAATGTAGCAATAGAAAAAACAATCTCCCATTCTAGGGAAATACCAAGAATCTCATCTGGAAACTCATTAGCCACTGGAATAAACTGAAGAGTTGGTGGCTAGACATCAATATCTTGAACTCGGATGGTATGATAAATACATCCTTTGTCAATCATTTTCATTGCCTGAAGATAGTAAATAACCTGCCTTTCAGCATTGCCGCATTACCCTTCCACTCTCAAACTACTTCCCTTTGAAAAAGGAATCTAACATTCTTCGCTCGGCAGTCGATATTAGCATAACAAGATGCCAGCCAATCCATACACTTAATAATATCAAAGTCAAGAATCTCTAGCTCTATCAGGACTAGAAAGGTCTGACAACCAACAATCTCTACCATACAACATCGGCAAAATCATCTTGGCAATAATAGAGTCGCCAACTGGGATTGACACCGTAAAAGGTCAGTGCAATAAATCTTATACTATAAACAACTTCCAACAATTAATGGGGTAACACACGATAATATGGGCCTGGATCTAAGATATGAGGCCAATAATACATATATCTAATCATTATTTGCTTCACATTTAGTCTTTTTATTGTCGTTTTTTAGCACTGATTTTATAAATTATTCTTATATTTTATATTTTATGTGTAGGATTAAAATGGTGGAAAATTGAAGAAATTTAGAGAAGAAATGAATTAAAATTGAAAAATCATATAAGAAAATCAAGCAGGCAGCTTAATGAATTGAATTTAATATTATATTATTATTTTTATGGAATTGGAACAAGAGTAGCGTACCTGCCATGCCACGTGTCAATCAATGGAAGCCCTTGCTAACTGAAGGCAGTGACAGCAATAGTAACATACGATGCGAAAATTGAGTTTTGGTTTTTCAATTTATTTTGGACTCAGTTATTTTATTTGAGGTTTTTCCTACATCTATAAATAGTCCATAAGAATAATTTTTAGAGGAGAACCGATATACTTTTTTTTTACTTTTAACTTTGTAAGCTAGGAAGAGCTAAGAATCGTCGTGGTGGCCGGAGAATTTTAGTTTATTCTTTTCTTCTCCTTTATTATTTATTTGTGTTCTTGGATTATTTTGCTACTTTGAAGTAATTTTCATGGTTAATACAAGTAAGTCTTTTATTATGTATTATTCTATGATTCTTGCAAGCATGATCAGCTAAATATCATAACTAGGGTTGTGAAAAACATGATGAGTTAGCAAATGTAGGTTAAACAGTTAATGATTCTAGGAAGGTGTTTATCCATGTATTGTTCTTCCCTTCGCTTTGATTGCTTTTTAATGGTGGCCAACGTTAGAACTCGTCTTATTCTTACTTGCTTGACCAAAGGGATAACGAATGGGAAAAGGGATTATACAATGGAGATTTGAGGCTACCAACCCTCATCTAATTAGCTTGAACTTTCCCATGGAATGATAATATGGGATCATTGGTAAGGGTTATTAAAGCAAACACCCATAGACTGACCAAGTTGCGTGGTGACATTCTTCTATCTTGGTAACAATCCGTTTAGTTAAACTTAGCTTATCGATCTTGCATGTTAAGCACCAGAATAGATCATTAATTGTGTATACCTGCTAAGTTATGAAATCATGGTGAACACAGTCCTAGTTACTTTTAATTATCTGAACACAATTAAATATAAATTGCTAACAATTGCTATCCTTTCTTTTGATACAAAACCCCCCTTTTTCAAAATAAAGACGATTGATTGAATATTCGCTACTGACGTATTTCTTCTATATTCTTCGTGGGATCGACCCTAACTTCAGTTAGATTTTATATTTGACAATGACTGCTTTATACTTCTTTTTTGGAGGTATAATTTGGGCGTATCAAATTTTAGCATTGTTGCCAGAGAATACGGTTTAGAAATTGTCTTTAGTGTTTATTTTTATTTATAGTCTTTATTTCTTTTCCTTTATTTTTTATAAATATTTTTTTATTATTATTATTTTACTACTATTCTTGAGATGACATCTGAAAAAGTATGGAATTATAAGTGTTCTTGTAATTCTTGTGCTTTTGATAGTGTGAGTCCTTGCACGAAATTATTAGATTTATTTGGGGGTATCCATAAAAGCTTGAAATCTGTGTTTATAGAGCTCATAAAAGAAAATATTGTGTTCATTGATGAGGTTGATAAGTTTGAGATGGATATTCTCAACTTGGAAGAAGAGTTGAGTACAAAAATTGATGCTTTTGACGCCCAACAAATTAGTTATGAGTTGTGTGAGGAAGAAAAGATGCTTATGAGCCAACTTGACAAGCTAAAATTGGAGGAACAACTACTAGACCATACTCTTATTGATGTTATCACTGTTGAGAAGAGTACACTAGAGTTATGTGAGAAAGTAGATAAAATTATTTTTAAAGACTCTAGTGTGTGTGAAGATGAGAATGTAAATAACAATACAATTCATGAGTTTGGATGCATTGGACCTCATTCCAATCATTTTTCTACATTATGTTTATATGGTGAGTTATTAATCGAGTCATATGAACTTATGGAAGAGTGTAAGGAGGAGAAATAATGTGTCTATATTCTTAAATTTATTATATCAAAATCGGAGAATTACATTCCTCACTTAAGGTCCAAAAAGTATGAAATTCGATATCCATTACTTGGGATCTTTATATTTATACCACCTCCCCTTGAGCATAGTAAAAAACTTAGAAAAAAAATTAGGGGTGCAATTCATAAATTCTAAATAAAAGGAAAATGATTCACTTGATGGTGTCGTGCCACGATGTTAAATCAGGCGCTTATTGGGAGGCAACCCAATTTGTAGTATAGCTTCTTATTTTTATTTTTATAGTGTTACATTTTTACTTTTTTTTATTTTTCTAGTTTTTGTGCAAATTAGGGGAAGTCTGAGCACCCAAATTTGAAGCTAAAGAATATGGTTGATCTGAAGTGTGGGATCGCGTGGCCCTTGATGAAAAATTACGAGAAAATATACCCTCCTCCTCCTCCTCCTCCTCCTCCTCCTCCTCCTCCTCCTCCTCCTCCTCCTCCTCCTCCTTCTTCATCATCATCATCATCTTCTTCTTCAATAAATTGCTCTAGGGACAAAGGATATAAATTTCGATAATTGTATGTTTAAGGGTGAGTATGTCATGGGATTTTATTTTATTTGAACAAAAAAATACAAAAAGATTTTTTAAAATATTTTATTTCCCTTTTTTTTAGTTTTTGTTAGTGGCATATTTCATCCACCCATTGGTTTTTCTTGTGGCCTCGGTTCTTTTCTGAGGGGGGGCCTTTTGAACCGGATAAATTTTTTTTAGAGTAATTTTTTTTATTTATATCGTTAAGAATAGTTTTTTTTTGGATAGAAAAGAAAAAACTCTTTTTGACTTGTTTGATACAAGCATATTTAGGCCTGAGTTTGAGAAGTACTTTCCTAGAATGCTTGAGTATAAAATAAAATAGCAACTTTTTGACAATTAGGCTCAGTGTAGTGACTTTGTATATAGTTTATTCTTATGTTGTAGTTTGTTATGACCGTCTATCTTAGAAGTAGAATTGATCCATCTTGATTGATACTTGTGCCATGATGGGTAAGGATTTTTGCATATTCCATATTTTGCATCTTAGTCTAGAACTTGTCCTGCATGTTATTAAAGTGAAAGAAAAAATATAGCTCTGTTTAGAAGATGATATAGGTTTTCTTTGATATGTCTTGTGAATTTTAGCCTTTTCAGATATTATATCACTAGTTACCCCTTTGAGCCTGTAGCCTTTCTATAATGACCCTCCAGGTTATTTTCTATTTTTCATCCTTTTTCTATGTTTCGAGCTTTTCCTTAGCGGTTACAGATCATTTGTGACTTGTCAGGACTGACGGTTCAGTGCCCGGGCCGTTCGTTAGGTCGTTATGATCATTTTTCTATTTTAGAACTTGAACTTAGAAATCATTGACTTCGGTCAACTTTCTTGGTAAACGTGCTCAAAATCGAATTCTGACAGTTCCGTTGGATCCAGAGTGGAGAGTTTGGTCTAGTAGGACCATTGGTCTAGGTTTGAGTGCTTTCGGTTTGGTTTTGTGTTACTTTCTGTGTTTCCAAGCCAGTTTAGCTGGTAGGGTTGACTTTGGTCAACATTCGGAGAAGATGGCGTCGGATGGAAATTTTGTCCATGCTATTAGCTCCAGAATATCTACTTTGGGATAGGGTAACCATTGGTTTGGGTCCCGGGACTTCCGAACTTATTTTGGGGTATTGAGTTCCGAGTTAGTTTTGGATATGGGATCCACTTTTCCTTAAATTGATCTTCATTGGTAAATTTGTTGATTTCATTGAGTCCGAAATGTCATTTTCACTCATATAGCTCTATAGGTTTGTGAATATAGGGTTTCGATTGTGCTCGAAATACCCCGTAGAAGTTTTAAAAAATGTAAATTTTTCTGTTGCGGGCCAGCTTTAAATAGTTGTTGGCAGCTTTATTTTAAGCTTTTGCTCTCATTTTCTCCATCATTTTTACACCAAATTCCTTCAAATCCTTACCTGCTCTTACCCATAACTTGGAGGAATAATTATTCTTGATCCGGGTGTATTTCTTGGCCTCGTGAATAGGTAAAATCTCTTGTTAATTTCTATTAATTTTCACAAATTTCATTCTTTAACTTCTTGATTCTTGGGCTGTTTTGAGCCCTTCCCATGGTCCGTTTTTGCTCAAATTTTGAGCACATTCTCCCGGAAATATGGGGAACACTGTGATATTTTTCGTTTCCGGTTTTAAGATTGTGGGGACCATGGGCCCTTTTGTCACCCAGATTTTGACCCGGTTATGTTTGTAGCATTATGGGTATCTTTGGTTTCATTTTGACGTGTAGATTATTGTGTTGATAATAGTTTTGCAAATTAGAGATTTTCGGAGCAGTTTGAGCTTGGACAACGTCGTCCCCGCAGCTAGTCGTCGGATAACAGGTAGGTTAATGTTTTTCCTATCTAGACTCTGCATACGTAGACTATAACTGCTCTAATTAGTATCTTTGGGCGGGTTGTTATTGGTTGGTACCACAGACCTTGCCCGCCTTTATGTCCGTTTATTTCATACGTTGTTTGTAGTATTCGCGTAGTATTGTATATTACCCTTGTGATCCTGTGCGGCCTTGTATCGACACTGAAACATAGATGGTGGGTTATTTGAGAATGTCCGCGAGTCCCGGACATAGAGCTTTTATTTTAGGCTGGTTATGTCTGATGTAGAGCTGTTAAGCCTGTGCAGGGCCGGTAGGAATTTTTGTGAGCCGTTAGACTAATTTATATTTGTGTGCGAGCATATCATCCATGAAAAAGGTTTTTTCCTGCATGTTTTATCAATGTTTTGGCTTCGGGCCTACTATAGATAGTTTTCTAAACCTTGCATGGCCCTGGGGCCCATTTTTTATATAAATGATGATAAAACGGGATTTAGATGACTTCAGACTTGATTTTTCCTACTGATACTAGGCTCGGCAGGGCCATAGCACTAGACTTGATTTCCTACTAATACTAGGCTTGGCAGGGCCGTAGCACTAGACTTGGTTTTATTTCTGATTTAGACCCATATACGCTCTAGACACACTTTGAGAGGGTTATTGAGACTTTTACAACTGATTTAGACTCGAGTATCTTTCGGGCACCCTTTGAGAGGGTTATTGAGACTTTTACTACTGATATAGACCCGAGTATCCTTCAGGAACCCTTTGAAAGGGTTATTGAGACTTTTACTACTATTTTAGACCCGGTTCGATCCCGGCCATATACTATGAGATTTCAAGTTTTGAGCTACTATTTGAGATCGTTGGGCGATGTATATGATCGACGAGTAGACCTCCATGGACTCTGTCAATCCAGGACCAAGGGCCTTGGGTTGTGTGTGCCGGATGAGGGGTGTACGGCGTAGGAGAGGTACACAGGTAAAGTCCTTCCATGGGTCCTGCCTCTATATAGGCCCTTGAGGTACCTGAGGAGGAACATACCAGTTACTTTTACATCATATCATTATCATGCATTTGGTATGCCGATTCCACCCTTGTTTGCTGTATTTTCAGTGTATGCTCCGGTTGTATGGGCAGCTGGAGGGTTTGTTTTCACTTGATTGTGTTCCTCGGTTGTATGGGCGGCCGTTGGGACTGTAGGTAGATTATGTTACTTCTATCATTTCATAGAACTAGTATGGACTTTTGGTATTGGTTGGATGAGTGGTTTTAGCCTGTTGAGGCACCGTCCTTGGGACTAAGATTATTGAGGGTCTAATGGGTCCCATATTTTTTAGATTCCAATTTTGTAGCTTTCTGAGCGATTGTGGGGTTTTCGATTCCTGTTTTATCCTGGCTTGCGTAGCAGTTTTAGATACTTTTGGATTAGTTATTCCATCTTAGGCTTGACTTGTGAGTGGTTTACGGCTATTTTACCCTGGTATTGATATCTTAGGCTTGTTTCTGTTAGTATGTGATTTCTAGTTCAATTGTTGGTTTGCTTTCCTTCTTTCCCATTATTTGAGGTTACCGATATACCGCCCATCTTTTTAAACTCTCTTTATATATACTGTTGTTGCAAGGATCCCAGGTGCGTCCTTTCTTCCTTTTTCCACCTGTGTTTCTGTGTATGTATATCTTCTGTGCTAGCATGTTTTACTTGTAACTCTTGGTTGATTACTCTTGTGCTAATTCTCTGTGCTTCCTCCTTATTTTCTATGACTGTTTCATTGTATTCCACTTTTTATGGGTTTTATATTTTATATGCGCTTAGTTGGTCGATGATGCCTACTGGATACCCGTTGCTTAGCAATTGGTACTCATACGACACTTCTGCACTTTTTGGTGCAGATATTAGTGTGAGATTTTATCGTTGATCGCGTTAGACATTCATGCAGCTTTTGGGATCTTTGAGACTAGGGTGAGTGCCTGACGGCTGGGGCTTAACCATATCGCATCTTTTGTACTATTACTCTTTGTATATTCGAAGATAGTTGTACTTATCTTTTGTTACTTTTAGCACTTGTATCCTATTAGAAGTTTCTGTACTATCAATACCAAGTCTTGGAGTTGGTGTAGTTTTCTTATATATATATTCGGGTTTCACTTTTGATTTGTCTTTATCTTATTTCGCTTCCATTTATTTCATCTTATCTTGCGTATTGGTTATGTGGTAGCCCATTGCTAACCGTTTTGGGCTATGAGAATTGGTTCGCCTACTGGGGGGTTGTAGGTGCCATCATGACCTAAAAAATTGGGTCATTACAGCTTGGTATCAGAGCCCAAGTTCACCAGTGTCATAGTACAGAAGCAAATGTCTAAGTAGGGTCTCGCGGATTGGTACGATGACATTCGTATCCTATCTGCGGGAGGTTGTAGGGCATTGTTAGGAAAAGTTATGTCTTTTTGTCTCCTTATAGTGCATTCCTGGCTCTATTGACTTCTAAACTTCGATTGTTTTATTCCTTCTTAGATGCCTAAGATGAGTTCGACAACGAGTGATGTTTAGGCTTCCGTGCCTGTTGCTTTAGTGCTTTCGTCAGCACCGAGACTTCAGAGTGAGAGCGGATTGCATCATATAGGGGGTGTAGGGCCAGCCCAGCCTCTGATAGGGTTTCAGGATACCCCAGTTCTTCAGGATGCCATGGTTAGGACTCTGAGTCCCCCGGTGGATATTTCAGTACCTAGTTTTATGAGTGGTGCTTCAGCTAGGGTTAAGCTTCCAGTTCTTCAGCAGGGTAGTATGTCAGTGTTGGACTATGAGGCAAGATTTCATGAGATGGTTAGACGTACTGCTAGGGCTGTTCCTTCAGAATTGGATAAGATTCAGAGCTTTGTTGGGGGTTTGATTTTGCCACTCCGTTTACCAATTGAGCACTTGGTTACAGTTGGGATAACCTTTCTTCAGGTAGTTGATCACGCTTGGGCTATTGAGGGTTTAGGTCGTGAGGCATATAGAGATGGTTGTAAGAAGCATCGTCGTCAAGGAAGTTTCTGAGGTTCTCAGGCTCGAGGTAGTGGATCATCTGCTAGGGATCAATTATATTGCTTCTTATCTAGCAGGCCAGTTTCAGTTGTTCCCAAGTTCCAGAGAATGGTTGTGTAGGGCATGTTAAGCAAAGTGGATAGAGTACTAGTCAGATTCTTCGAGGTTTGGCTTCAGGGTATGTAGAACATGGTGGTTCGTCAGGTTCAGTGAGATCGACCCGTCTGACTTTATTCAGTAAGGTTTTCTTTTAGTGCAGTGAGTGTGGCCACTGTGTTATGGATTGACTTATAATCGCACATCCCAGTCGGTATGGTTGTTATGATTGTAGGGTGATTGGTCTTTTTTCTAGAGATTGTCCCCGGCAAGGGATAATGGAGCCTTCAGCTTCGACTACTCGGTCCAGTGATAGACACCGTCAATTCGATGCTCCTCTTGGTGGGCCAGAGGTAGAGACACTCCGATACCGTTGCTCCAGGTACGACTTTGTTTACCTTGGTGGGTGATAGCCTGGCTCACGTTGTATTTTTTTTCCCTTTTTGTGTGTGTGCTTATGTACATTGTTGCTTTACTTATTTAGTTGACTTACTGTCTGAGTTTGTAATTTTATTTGGGTGGTTTTTTGGTAGTTTGTCGATTTTTAGTAGTGGATGGGGTGAGTTGTCCCTGAGAGGTGTTTTCCTAAGGTTGTAGCTCGTGGGTAGGTTTTGTTAAGCTCGCTTCCTGTTCGTTGTGGTTATAGCTTGGTTGGGTCTTCTTTTCTAGCGGTCCTAGTTGGTTGTTGCCTAGGTCATTATCTACTGCGGCTAGAGGTCTTTGTATTGGTTTGGTGTGATACCGGTGGTTGTGCCAGAGTTTGAGCTTTTGTCTTAAGTTGAGAGGTGTCAATTATACTAGAGTTGGTTTTCCCTGGTGGTTAGAGTTGACCCTCTTTGTTTGGTTGGTTTAGGAGGTCGATAGGTATGTGGATTGTTCCCATAGTCTTCCTCGATTTCTTTTTTGGTTGGGTTATGTTATTGTTTCCCCAGTTCTAGTTGGAGTGAATTTCTATCGTAGATCTCTGGTTGAGCTTTTGATTGTGGTATTGTGGTTGAGCTTCGACTATGGCATTTTTGGCAAAAAGGTTGACCGTAGCCTCATGGTTGAGTTGTATTTGTAGCATTTTGTGTGAGTTGGGCATCCGGCCCATTCTTCTCCTGCCTTATTGAGTTTTGATAATATAGATGTGAGAGTTAAGGGAATGGCTCTAGATTTTATTTGAGGAGAAATTTGTAAGGTTCAGTATATGCTAAGAAAGGCTTTTGTTTAGTTGAAAAAGGAGGGAGATGACCCCTTTCTCGTGCTTATGTGTTCTAGTAGTTGACTGAGGTGGCGACCGAGAGTTTGCTTTGGGTTGTATGTTGGTGACCTGCATCGACTGAGTTCAGGTTGTGGTGTCATTTTCGTTGATAGATTCGAGGTCAGAATTCCTTCTAGTTTGAGATTGAGGTAGTGGTCATTCCTAGTACTACCTTTTGGAGCTTGTTGCATTGATATCTGCTTCCTTGTTATGTTTTTTAGGGGAAACAAGTTCAGTAGCATCTACGGATTGAGCAAATTGTGTATTCATGGCCTAGTGGGCTCCAGTACCTGAGTGTTCATCGACAGTGTATGAGTCTACTTATGGGTTCCGACAGAGGCATTGATTGGATATTGGGATTAAGTTCCAGAATCATGGGCTAGCAAACTACTCCGGATAGTTCGTGGTTAATTTTCTTCGGTTGCAGCTTCTTGGGTTGGAAGGCACTGATTTCATACAACTTAGTTTCCCCATTTCAGTTGTGGAGTGACAGTTGGCCTTGGACACCTAGTCCTTGGCTAACCTTTGAATTAGGCTGGACATCCCATATTTCAGCGGTGTTCTAGCTAATACGAGGTTCCTTCTACCATGGTTGGACAGACTCAGTGGTGTAAGTTCGAGATTTAGTGGTGGTGTATGCTTTATGTGATCAGGTTGTGCAAGTTGAGACTAGCAAGGCTATTTTGAGTTCTAATAATACTTAGAGACTGGTGGTCACCATTTGTTTGCCAAGAGTTTGAAAGCTTATTTAGTTGATTCTTCAAGGGTTGTCCTTTATGAGGGGTTCCAATATTGGTTAGACTCGACCAGTATGGGCTAGAAGTTCGGTATGTGGTATGCTTCAGAATGGTAGGTTTGTATGCTGATTCAGTAGAGCAGTTGATTCGAGCCAAAGGGATGAGTTGAAGGTATATGAAAATTTCTATAGCTAGTTGGCGACCTTGCACCCCAGGCACCTTTCCCTTGCCTACGGGGTGTTTCGACTTGATATTCATGGCGAGGTAGACTTCTTCCTAAGGTGAGGGTTGTAAGGCAATTTCAAATCTGAATGATGTTCGAGTATTCAGAGTAGCAACAGTACTTCCTAGAGTTGGAGCTTAGCTGATGATTTTGGACTTCATGGTAGGCTTACCATACTCCTTGCAAGGTCTTGATTTTGGTTTGGGTCTTTTAGACAGGTTTCCCTAGTTCATTCGCTTCCAGTTGATTCAGACTTGGTTCGGTTCAGTGAGGTTGGTTTCGTTCTACGATTTGGAAGTTTCTCCGTCAACACAGGGTGTTCATGCATGGCCTTCCTAACCATGGTATGCAAAACTTTAGTCGGGTTCAGACGGGTTGCTCAGTTGGGTTCAGAATTCTATTTTGATGTTAGAAAAAGTGTTTGTTCATTGGTTGATAGCCAATCGGGATAGGTAACTCCAGTTTTTGATGATATGCTTTGGATTGTTATCTTAGATGGCAAAGGCTAGTAGACTATAGCTTGGCTTGGAAAGAGTTTGAGCGAAAAAGGTGAAATTTGTTCGTGGTAAAGTATAAGCAGGAACTATGGATCTCCGGTGTGTCAGTTAATGCTTCGAGGGTGGTTTAAGTGTTTGACTTATGTGAAGCTTCCTGTTGGTAGTGCAAAAGGATTTAGTTCGGAATAAAAGGGTTGGGCAGATCAGCTGGTTCATGAGTAAGAGTTGGGTTGATGGCTTTTCTGTTAAACTTGGTTGTGGTTTTGAAGATTCGAGTTCTGTGTGTTGGTCACCTTGCTTCTCTAGTTTCAATGTTGTGTCGGTGCTTTTCGGTTGAGATTCTCGAGGTTCAGTTTGGGTTGGCAGACCCTTGGAGTTTTGGAGTTTAAGTTTGGAATCTAGCTTGGCTGGTATGAAGTTTAGGCTTGGTTGCCTTTCATGGTTTCGTCCCATTAGGTGCCATCTGGTCGAGGAGGCTACCCGGTTTGTCTAAGAGAGTAGTGCAGGCTTCATATCCGCTGTTCTTAAATCTCTAGTCTTTTCTTCTTTCTTGACTTTCGAGGATGAAAGTCTTTTTAGTAGTGGGTGTTGTAATGACCCTCCAGGTCATTTTCTATTTTTTGTCCTTTTTCTATGTTTTGAGCTTTCTCTTAGCGGCTACAGGTCATTTATGACTTGCCGGGATTGACAGTTCAGTGCTCGGGCCATTCGTTAGATCGTTATGACCATTTCCCCTGTTTTAGAACTTGAACTTAGAAAATCTTTGACTTTGGTCAACTTTCTTGGTAAACATGCTCAAAATCAAATTCTGACAGTTCTGTTGGATCCGGAACAGGGATTTTGGTGAAGTAGGACCATTGGTCTAGGTATGAGTGCTTTCAGTTTGATTTTGTCTTGCTTTCTGTGTTTTCAAGCTAGTTTGGCTTGTAGGGTTGACTTTGGTCAATATTTAGAGAAGACGGTCTCGGATGGAAATTCTATCCATGCTATTAGCTCCAGAATGTCGACTTTGGGCTAGGGGAACCTTTGGTTCGGGTCCCGGGGCTTCCGAACTTATTTTGGGGTATTGAGTTCCGAGTTAGTTTTGGGCATGGGGCCCACTTTTCCTTAAAATGATCTTGCTTGATAAATTCGTTGATTCTATTGAGTCCAGAATATTGTTTCCACTCAAATATCTCTATTGGTTTGTGAGTATCGGATTCCGATTGTGCCCAGAATGCACCGGAGAAGTTTAGAAAATTGCCGATTTTTCTGTTGCGGGCCAGCTTTAAATAGCTGTTGGCAGCTTTATTTTCAGCTTTTGCTCTCATCTTCCCAACTCGTTCACTCCACTATTTTTACCAAATTCCTTCAAATCTTCACATGCTCTTAGCCATAACTTGAAGGAATAATTATTGTTGATCCGGGTGTGTTTCTTGGCCTCGTGAATAGGTAAAATCTCTTGTTAATTTTCGTTAATTTCCACAAATTTTATTCTTTAAATTCTTGGTTCTTGGGTTGTTTTGAGCCCTTCCCATGGTCTATTTCTGCTCAAATTTTGAGCACGTTCTCCCGAGAATATGGGGAACACTGTGGTGTTTTTCATTTCTAGTTTTGGGTTGCGGAGCCCGCGGGTCCGTTTGTGACCCTGATTTTGACCCGGTTACGTTTGTAGCATATGGGTATAGTTGGTTTCATTTTGACGTGTAAATTATTGTGTTGATAATAGTTTTGTGAATTGGAGCTTCTCAGAGTAGTTCGAGCTTGGACGACGCCATCCTCGCAGCTAGTCGTCGGATGACATGTAGGTTATGGTTTCCCCTATCTAGACTCTGCGTATATACACTATAACTGCTCTAATTAGTATCCTTGGGCGGGTTGTTATAGGTTGGTACCCCAGACCTTGTTCGCCTCATCATTCGTTTATTTCATACGTTGTTTGTAGTATTCGTGTAGTATTGTATATTACCCTTGTCGTCCTATGCAGCCTTGTATCGACTCTGGAACATAGATGGTGGGTTATTTGGGAATGTCCGCGAGTCCCAGACATAGAGCTTTTATTTTAGGCTGGTTATGTCTGTTGTAGAGCTGTTGAGCCTGTGCAGGGCCGGTAGGAATGTTTGTGAGTCGTTGCGCTAATTTATATTTGTGTGAGAGCATATCATCCATGAAAGGCTTTTCCCTGCATGTTTTATCACTGTTTTGGCTTGGGGCCTACAATAGAAGGTTTTCTAAACCTTGCATGGCCCTGGGGCCCATTTTTGGTATAAATAATGATAAAATGAGATTTGGATGACTTCAGACTTGATTTTTCCTACTGATACTAGGCTCGGCAGGGCCGTAGCACTAGACTTGGTTTTATTTCTGATTTAGACCCAGATACACTTTGGGCACCCTTTGAGAGATATTATTGAGACTTTTACTACTGATTTAGACCCGAGTATCTTTCGAGCACCCTTTGAGAGGGTTATTGAGACTTTTACTACTGATTTAGACCCAAGTATTCTTCGGGCACCCTTTGGGAGAGTTATTGAGACTTTTACTACTGTTTTAGACCCGGTTCGATCCCGGGCATATACTACAAGGTTTCAAGTTTTAAGATACTATTTGAGATCACTGGGCGATGTATGTGGTCGACAAGTAGACCTCCATGGACCATGTCGATCCAAGACTAGGGGCCTTGGGTTGCGTGTGCTGGATGAGGGGTGTACGGCGTAAGAGAGGTACACGGGTAGAGTCCTTCCATGGGTCCTGCCTCTATATGGGCCCTTGAGGTACCCGAGGGAGAACATACCGGTTACTTTCACATCATATCATTATTATGCATTTGGCACGCTGATTCCACCCTTGTTTATTATGTGTTCAGTATACACTCTGGTTGTATGGGCGGCCGGAGGGTTTGTTTTCACTTGATTGTGTTGCTCGATTGTATGGGCGGCCGTTAGGACTGTAGGTAGATTATGTTACTTCTATTATTTCATAGAACTAGTATGGACTTTTGGTATTAGTTGGATGAGTGGTTTTAGCCCGTTGAGGCACCGTCCTTGGGACTGAGATTATTGAGGGGCTAGTGGGTCCCATCTTTTTGAGATTCTGATTTTGTAGCTTTCTGAGCGATTGTGGGGTTTTTTATTCCTTTTTTATCCTGGCTTGGGTAGCAGTTTTGGATACTTTTGGATTAGTTATTCCATCTTAGGCTTGACTTGTGAGTGTTTTACGGCTATTTTACCCTGGTATTGATATCTTAGGCTTGTTTCTGTTAGTATGTGATTTCTAGTTTGATTGTTGGTTTGCTTTCCTTCTTTCCCGTTATTTGAGGTTACCGCTATACCGCCCCTCTCTTTAAATTCTCTTTATATATACTGTTGTTGCAAGGATCCCAGGTGCGTCCTTTCTTTCTTTTTCCACCTATGTTTCTGTGTATGTATATCTTCTGTGCTAGCATATTTTACTTGTAACTCTTGGTTGATTACTCTTGTACTAGTTTCTTGTGCTTCCTCCTTGTTTTCTGTGACTGTTTTATTGTATTCCACTTTTTATCGATTTTATATTTTATATGCGCTCAGTCGACTGATGATGCCTACTGGGTACCTGTTGCTTAGTAATTGGTAGTTATACTACACTTCTGCACTTTTTAGTGCAGATATTAGTGTGAGATTTCACCGTTGATCGCGTTGGAGACTCATGCAGCTTTTGGGATCTTCGAGACCAGGGTGAGTGCCTGACGGTCGGGCTTGACCACATCTCATCTTTTGTACTGTTACTCTTTGTATATTCAGAGACAGTTGTACTTATCTATTGTTACTTTTAGCACTTGTATCCTATTAGAAGCTTATGTACTGTCGATACCAAGTCTTGAGGTTGGTGTAGTTTTCTTATATATATATTCGGGTTTCTCTTTCGCTTTGTCTTTATCTTATTCTGCTTTCGTTTATTTCAGCTTATCTTGCATATTGGTTAGGTGGTAGCCCATTACTAACCGTTCCGGGCTATGAGAATTGATTCTCCTACTGGGGGGTTGTAGGTGCCATCATGACCTAAGAAATCGGGTCGTGACACTTTCGTTTGGTAGCCGTATTTTTTTTTGCCCTGATCCTTTTATTGAATCTCTAGTTTTTGCACCATGCTTCCTTAAGCACTGTAGCATGGACTATGATAAAATTGTTAAATTTGAAGAAAAGGGATGGTTGAGCGAAAAAAGTGACTAATGATAGCTACAAAGTGATGAAAAGACCCTCTTAGGAAGAATGTGACATGAAAAAACAATAAGAGAAAATTTCTTGAAAAAAAAATATGATTGAAGCATTCTTGATATGATGATAATTACTATTGACATCCAATTTTTACCCGCCACATTACGAATTAATCTTGAGCCTTTTTGAATTTTAAACAATTTTTTGAAATAATTATTTTGGAAAAGGGGATAAAACATTTTTCAAATCAACTTTATAATAGTCTTGAGTAACAATTTATATCTTTCATATTTAATTATGTAGAATTTATACAAATTTACTTAAAGAACTATTTTAAAGTTTAATTTCATAAGAAAATCCTTTTAAAAGATTAAACGTTTAATTTTCCTCTAAATTAATTCAAAATGAGAGATTAATTAAAAAATAATTTCATAATTGTTAAAGGAGGTAATTATGTGTTAAACGTAATAATTATTTCAAATTTTTTAAATTAATCAAGCTCAAGAATTAATTTTAATTGATTCGTCTCTATTTCAATTCTAGCCTGATTCCTTAAAACTATTTCAATTTTAGCCAAATACCACCTATTTATTCCTAAATTAGCCACATTTTGCAAAATGTGGCCAAATCCTCAATACACCTTATAACCCCTTCATCAGCTAAATAACTTGGGCCAAAACAATCCCAAATCCGCCTGGCCCATCCCATTTCCCCTTTATTATTTTCTCCTAGCCCACTCTCTGACCCGAACCGGCCCAACGCCACAACATACCCTTATACTCACACCCTTATTCTCTTCTCTCACATACACAGACCCAAACGCCCCTTAATCTTTCTCCTCTTCTTCAGCATTCAACACTAACAAAACCCTAGCACCACAGCTCCTCTCTCTCTCCCTCATCTCTCTGTACCGCTCATAGCCTGCCAGGCATGAGATTTTGTACCAAGAAGGTATTGAAGAGGCGACGTGGAATGAATCCACACCTCCAATCGTCCTTTCTCTCTGAACCCTGCTCGATTTGTGCCAGATAGGGTACAAAATTCGTGAGCTATTTTTCCTTATCCTCACGAATTCAAAAATCCTCAATGAAATTCCCGAAACACCCCTGAAATCACCCTCTCCCACATCGAATTTTCAGTCCCCGAACTCCTAAAATCCTCTCCTATAAATAGCCTCTCCTTCTAAGCGATGGAGGGGGCTGAAGGAATTCTTTGAGTCTTTTTGGAGAGTCGATCTCTGGCTCATAAGAGTTCCGAGGCATTCAAGAAATTTTGGAGCGAAAACCTTGTCAAGACTCATTAGAGCATAGGTTTTTTGCAAATAAATTGGACGTTCATTTTGTCCTCCGGTGGTGGTGAAGATGTTTCGACGAGGCTCGCAGTCCCAGGCACTGCTCCAAGAAAGGTAAAACCCTTCACTCTCCCCTTTTTCTTTGTCTCTTTTAGCGTAATGTAGAGTTATTTGTTTCTTTCCCTTCTTTAGAGATATTTCTATTGGTTTTAGGCTGGCTTTGTTGTGATTATGAGTTTAGAAATCTCTGGTTTTAGGCTGTTTCGTTTTTCTTCCGTCTGACTTGTTTTTGTTAGAAATGTTCTGTTTTATCAAATGCCAAAGTTATGAAGTTTCGTTTTGCTTTGGGGTTTGTTTCTGCCTATTTTTTATGAAGTTTTCTACTAGGTTATGATGTAGTATTATCTTTGACCAGTTCATAGCTTGAACCATGACCTCTATGAGTCTATTCGGGGTAAACATTTGCCTTAGTCTGTCCTGTTCAAATATAACTATCTTCTGCCGTGATATAGCAAATCCTTGCGTTAAATGTTTGTCTATTTTTATTTTTTGAACCATGAACAAACTCGATAGGTTGATACATCCTGATAACTCTGTACTGATTTCTATTTTGAGCAAAGGGCTATGTTGCACAATTAAGTGTCAATTTAGCTTCTGTCCTTCTCCCCGTTACCCTTTATGTGCCATTGCTAGATGAAAGTTTCTCTTTTGAGGTACTTTGGTTGAGGAGTCCTTTGTAAAGTTCCTTTTCATGTTTAACTCACTAGTATGAAATCTGTCATCTTCTTATATAGGTTAGCTTTAAGTTTGATTGAAGATTGATTGTTGGTATTTCTTAAATTTGATGTCAATCACACATTTGTTTTCCTTGTTCATGTTGTGGGTTTAATTACACGAAACGTCTTTAAGTATGCCATCTCTTAGAAATATGTTCCAGTTGTATATCTATCCCTGTTTGTCATACATGATTTTCTTTTTTACCATGTCTAGATTGTGTGTGTCGTTAATCAGTACAGTCTCTTTTCTAGCATTAGGGGGCACCCTTTATAGGTCTTGTTCTTTTAAAGGCTTTGCTTGTCACTGAATTTCACTTAAGATCCAACAACTTTGATCATTCAAGTGTACGACTTTTGAGTCAGGAAAAAAGTATTTATCTCATGTTCATGTTCTGATCAAATGTATTTATCTCATGTTCATGTTCTGATCGTTGCATATCAAAAACCTGAGATTTTAAGCATGTCATCCTGCGAGGACGTGCATTTAATTTCCTATATGCTCTTCATTTCAAATGCTTCAGGCTGTGCATCGCTTCTTTTACTGCCTCAACTCAATTCTGTTTAAAGTTTAACAACTTGAGTTTGCTAAGCTTGAATAAAGTGCTGATTCATTTTCTTTCTGCTTGGTGCACGTGATGATTCGGGAATCCGTTCAGATTCCCTACGAGCTTCTTCCTTGCATTTCGTTGGGTTTAGGACCCACAAAATCATCAATTTGGACTAACACTTTTAACTTAGTGAATTATCCCCAAAAGAGTAAACACTTCAAGTTAATTACTTTTGTTTGCTTCGTGTGAAAACGATTAAATCATTAAATTGAGCATGTTGTTTTCCTTTAAAATAAACTCTTTATGTGTTTTCCTTTAAAATAAGCTCTTTATGTGTTTTCCTTAAACATTTCTAAAAATGCATGTCAATCTTCTCTTGTCAAGTCAATCTTCTATGATTTCTAAAATCAAAAATTAAAAACAAGATGATTTTCTCAAAAATGAACAAGATTCTTTTTTCGAAAAAGTTTAGTCAAAATAAGTTGTTTTCCAACAAGTCTGGATAATCGCAAGTTAGCGGATAACCGCAAGATTCTTTATTTGTTTTAGACTTTGAAATTTTTATAAGTTTTTTCTTGGTTTTACTTTTATAAAAACTAAGTGGCGACTCTTGCTTTCAAATTGAAAAACGTTTTGAAACCTTAACTAGTAGATTTTTTCGAAATGAGTTTTCAAATAAGTCATTTTTTTCATAAAACAATTAATAGTGAAAATAATTAAAGAGAGGGTTAAAAAAATAATGTGATAAAAATAATGGGTGATGAAGTCTAAAAAAAGGGTTAAGTGCTTAGGGAAGTATAAGTCACTGTTATATAGTTTTTTACCCGTTCCTTAGCCAATATTACAACCCGTAAAAGTCCTATTTGATTCTATTAGAGCATGATTAATTAGTGGATATGTACAAAATGGGCAAGCCTATGGTTCGTTGTGCATACATGTGAATTCTTTTGCGAGTATGAGAGTTGTCCTTTGATGCTAAGTCCATAATTTATATTCGATTCTTTAAATTGAGTGTGTGGACTATTTCTTCTTGTGAGGGCTCTTGATTCATGATAGATAGGTGATTTTATTAGCATTTTTTGATGGAGTAGGTGAGCAAACTTAATCATGATAGATAGGTGATTTTATTAGCATTTTTTGATGGAGTAGGTGAGCAAACTTAATTTGATGAGTTAAAATCCGTCTTTGAGGTTAGGAGGTTAGAAGTTTGTTTTTGTTCTATATCTTGCATAATGATCGAAAAGTGTATTTGATGTTGTGATTTGTTACATGGCCTAATTGTTTGTATCAATCAAAGTTGTGGTAGTCTTAGTTTGATTTTATTTGAGATGAGCTTTAATGCTTGCTCGAGGACGAGCAAAAGTCTAAGTGTGGGGTGTTGATGTGAGGCTAAAAATACATATATTTAATCATTATTTTTCTCACATTTAGTTTTTTTATTATTATTTTTGAGCATTGATTTTATAAATTATTCTTATATTTGGTATTTTATGTGTAGGATTAAAATGGTGGAAAATTGAAGAAAATTAAAGAAGAAACGAATTAAAAATGAGAAATCATATAAGGAAATCAAGCAAACAGCTTAATAGATTGAATTTAATATTATATTATTATTTTTATATATGAATTGCAATTGAAATTGGAACAAGAGTAGCGCTTCCATGCCACGTGTCAATCAATGGAAGGCCTTGCTAATTGAAGGCGGCGGCGGCAGCAGCAGTAACATAGACGCAAACCCAATTTAATTGAGTTTTGGTTTTCCAATTCATTTTGGACTCAATTATTTTATTTAAGGTTTTTTCCTACATCTATAAATAGTCCATAAGAATAATTTTTAGAGGAGAACCGATATACTTTTTTTTTTGCTTTTAACTTTGTAAGCTAGGAAGAGCTAAGAATCGCCGTGAAGGCCGGAGAATTTTAGTTTATTTTTTTCTTCTCTTTTATTATTTATTTGTATTCTTGGATTATTTTGCTACTTTGAAGTAATTTTCATGGTTAATACAAGTAAGTCTTTTATTATATATTATTCTATGATTCTTGCAAGCATGAGTAGCTAAATATCATAACTAAGGTTGTGAAAACCATAATGAATTAGCAAACATAGGTTAAACAGCTAATGATTCTAGAAAGCTGTTTATGCATGTATTGTTCTTCCCTTCGCATTGATTGCTTTTTAACGGTGGCCAACGTTAGAACTCGTCTTATTCTTACTTGCTTGACCAAAGGGGTAATGAATGGGAAAAAGAATTATACAACGGAGATTTGAGGCTACCAACCCTCATCTAATTAGCTTGAACTTGCCCAGGGAAAGCTAATCTGAGATCATTGGTAAGGGTTAGTAAAGTAAACACCCGTAGACTGACCAAGTTGCATGGTGGCATTCTTCTATCTTGGTAACCATCTGTTTAGTTGAACTTAACTTACCAATATTGCATGTTAAGAACCAATATAGATCATTAATTATGTATACCTGCTAAGTTATGAAATCATGGTGAACACAATCCTAGTTACCTTTAATTATTTGAACACAACTAAATATAAATTGCTAACAATTGCTATCCTTGCTTTTGATACAACCCCCCCCCCCTTTTGAAATAAAGACGATTGATTGAATATTTGCTACTGACGTATTTCTTCCATATTCCTCGTGAGATCGACCCTAACCTCAGTTAGGTTTTATATTTGACAACGATCGCTTTATACTTCTTTTTTGGAGGTGTAATTTGGGCATATCAATCTATCAAAGCATAAACACGGTGGAAGCAACCACTCTATGTTCATGTCGCAACATCTGGAGATGACTCTGAATCCTAATGACTTATCAGTGCATATGAGCAATTTTGGACACTGTCAGAACTAGATGCTCCCCTTCAGCCTCGACCTCTACCTACTGAAGTCTGAGACTTAGGCTCTGCAGGATGTACTGAGGAAAACGACCCTGCAGTTGGTCCTGCCCTCTGTCCTAAACTCTGTTGGTCCCTCAATGGATAATATCTATGTACATAAACCTCCCATCCACAACAATAGCATGTTGTAGATCCCTGAATGCATCTCTTTGCATGTGCTCTACCGCAAGTATCACAATGCAGAATAGATTATCTAGGCTACTCTAGGACCCTATACTGCAGTGATCCTGATGCTCGTGAGCTCTCACTCGAACTTGACCACCCCCGGTGATCCAACCTGCTACCTTTGGAGTGTTGTGGTGGGGGCCTAGGTGGTTTTCCTGAATATCAAGGTCTAGAGCTACTCTGAGCCTCTGTCTGAAACCCCATAGGCCTAGCCTTATTCTAGTGCTCTCTCTCAACCTCCTCAGCCATTTACCGCTAATATTGGAGAGCCCCTTTATGTTCTGTGCCACTGCCTGAATCTGTGAGATATCTATATCGTCATTAAGTGTTGCCAAGGTACAATCCTTAATATAGTTTGAAGAAATCCCTTTAACAAATCAAGGGTCATACACTATATCAATATATACTGGTGCATATCTAGCTAAAGAATCAAATCTCAAGGCATACTCTCGGACACTCTAATAGCCCTATCGAATATTCAAAAACTGGTCTAGTCGGGATCTCGTATCTCCTATGGCAAGTAGTGATCTAGGAAGGCCTATGTGAAAGTGTCCCTAGTGGGCGTAGATGCATCCTTTCCCCTGTCTCCCCCAACTTTCATACCACAATACTGCTACATCACATAATCAAAATGTTGTTAACTTAACTGACTTAGTTGATGATGCATGCATAATCGTGAATATCCTGTGAAGCTGATCAACAAAGTATTGAGGGTCCTCTTTGTGGTCTATACCTGTATATTGGGGAGGACTCAAGACAAGGAACTCCCGAACCCTTGAACTTTTGGGCCCCTCAGAAGGTCTGACTGTATCTAGCGCAATAAGCTAGTGCTGAGTGACCGCTAATTGAGCCAGCATATAAACTGCACTCTTGAACTCCTGATCTGTAGGGATAGAAGGAGCTAGAGGTGCTGTTGGAGGTGTTGTTGGAGGTCCTGTAGCTGTTGGGGCCTCCTGATGTGGAGCTGAAGCTGGATGGATGTGAAGATGTCTCTTCTACTGGCTTTGGCTGAACTGTCTCGGTAGGTGGTATCCTGCTGGTACCCTCGCTTGTGGGTGCATCTATCTTTCGACCAGCTGCTATCTGAAGAGTCACCGACATTTCTCTGTACAAGCATAATAGCATTCATAAGCCAAAGAACTCAACACTTATGACTTAGCTCTATAGCACGATTTGAGCAAAAGAATGGTAATTTCCTGAATAATATTTGTATCTTCCTACTTATAAAATGTGGTGCAAAACACACTTATAAATAGACTCTACTAGACACAGCTTACAGACTCCCTAGGGCACGACATTGCTCTGATATCATGTTTGTCACACCCCAAACTCAGGGATCACAACTGGCACCTAGTGCCAAAACTTAGGCCAAAGCCGACCCTGCTGAATCATTTACCAACGGTGCATAGTAGCCACACGCAATCAAGAAAACAAATAAGTATATATTGGCTTAAAAATCATCCCTCGGTCGGCAAGGCCTCTGTTGACAGCTCTACAAAGAAAATAGCTACTCCCAATAGTTCATGTAATGGGAATAAGCAGGTAGCACATAAGTCTTGTTTGCTCCGTCGAGGCTGCCATGATATCTATACTTAAATGGTATGTGGGACTTTAAAATCACCATGATTTCTATACATAATATGAAAACAAGTATATACAATGTAAACTAGGCAAAACAGCCACTAAACTGCCAACAACAACAACAACAAGGCCCAATTTCTAACAAACTATAGCTAATCAACATACAAGGCCAAAATGTCATCATCGTAGCTATACAATCTAACTGACTAGTCAGCAAGCCTATATGAATACAATACTTGCTGGGACAGGGTTCAGCCTACCCAAAAATTATAAATAGCAAAAAGGCAAACCTCATATACTCAGGCGACTCCCAGAAAGAAAGGAGTCAGCCAACTGGCTGAAAGCTCATCTATGCTACTCGGTAGGTCTATCTAGTCATCGCTCAGATTGTGCAGGCATGAATGCAGTGCCCCAAGGCAATGGGGCATCAGTACAAAATAATATATAGAGCGTGTAAGGCAAACTGAAAACTGAAACTGAAGTGTAAGTACTGAACAAGAAGGGCAGGAGTAAAATAGAAGTAAAATACCTGACTTTCCTGTAATAATAAAGCATTTAAACACGTAACAAATAATAACCTAACCTGGCCTCCATAAGCCCGACAGGTACAAACAACACATAATGACTATAAGTCCTAAGGATACAAACAGTCGCTAAATACCCATACTGGCCCCCTTACCTAGATCCCAATGATAATCTGATCTGAACTGTCTGAATGTACATGTGTCGTGAGATATTACATCTCTGAGGCTCTGTGGTACCATATAAGTGTTGCCCCATAGGTGCAGCCTGCCCATCCTATAGGTATGGTTTACTCGACCCGTAGGCATGGTCTACCTAGATCGAAGGCACGATAATATAATATAACTGTTGCCCCGTAGGTATAGCCTGCTCATCCCACAGGTATGGTTTGCCCAAGCCAGAGGCACGATAATATAATGTAACTTTTGCCCCCTAGGTACTGCCTTCCTGTCCCATTGGTATGGTCTGCTCGACCTAATGGCACGATAATAGTAATTAGAATGTAGGCTCCGAACCCCTGCAGTGTCAATGTTTGTTGAGGCCAAACAAGCTCATAGGCGGCAGTAAGATGATAAAAATAACATAATAATATCATGTAACCATAGGTGACCTCAATACAATCATAATATGCTCTTCTAGTCTTCTAGGTAAGGAATAGAGTATTGCTTATAGTTTCTATATCATGTTGTGGAGGAAAACTCAATACTATAAGGCCACAAGTTGAATAACGACATTACACAAGCTATAACAAGCATAAGCCTTTAGGTCATGCCAAAAAGTGAAAAGGAAGCCTTAACATACCTTTCAACCGAAGCTCCAAAGGTGTTGCTATGAAGCTTGACCAACCAAAGGTAATGCAACCAACGTGAGAATCAACAAGGCTACAAGAACGAGCCAAAGCCAATTGATAAGGTGTTATTAATGTCACACTCGCGACCAGCTAAGTCCAAAGAATAAAATGATGCCAATTACAACAATAAACAACAGTTAAATTCAACTAAAGTATGCTAACAACATCTTAAAGGAGCGACGATCTCCTGAAGCAATATAACTATGCATATTTCACGTTCGTTAATCCGACAATTGTCATACGCAACTCTAATAATAATTAGACCAACCCCCGATCCCTTCACCACCTTAACACCATCAGTACACAACAATAATAACCAAACGTAATAAGATAAATGGACTGTCCAAAGCCACAGTATCCAAAACACCACTTTGTGGCTCGGAAAGCTATAAAAATGATAGTAGCACACTGAATTATGAAGGAGGGTCATCGGAGAAAGATTTCCTTGAAAAAATATTCAGTATCCCAAGCTAAACAACCTACCTCCTTGCAGTAACAACAACGGAGCCAAATTCAACAAGAAACTACTACAAGTCATATGCAACAATGACTTTTCATAACTAGAAGTTTAGAATCTCGATTCTACAAATAGATAAGTGTACATGATCCTTATATTACCAATATAACTCTGTAGCTACTACCCAACATCACTAATTCCCTGGAACCCTCGCTGTCCAAACCCCAAAAGAGTAGCACTACATAAAACACGAAGAATACTATATAAAGACGATGAGCTCAATGTGCAGAACAACTTTTGTGAAACCCTTAAGTTCTAGTTATCAAACTTTAGGGAGTATTTTGGTCTAGGAAGGACCTCAGCTTATTTTCAAGCTTGGGACGAAGTGTTTTAGAGAGAAAATGATTTTTCAAAGCTGAAATCTAAATATATATCCATTCCACTGCCTTAGACCCACCTTGACATGTCTGTTTGTGCAGTCTTAGGAAAACATTAATATCTTTTTATTTTGAAGTTGTATGAACAAATGGTTTAGTGCATTAGAAACTAGACTCATAGACCTTTTATTTGGTAGGTGGGGGCCCACTAATTTGCTATAGATTGGGAGAAATCCCCCAAGATATTTCACCCAAAGTTTAAGAGAATTCCTTAAAGGAATTTACAATTACTTTTTCTGACTTTTATTTTGCAACTTGCTTGACTTCCAAACTTAGCATACCACAATCGTGCAATAAAAATATCTCATAAAATATCTTTTCTAATATATTAAATACTCTTAGTCTTATCCCTAAAGTACGAGTAAATCCAACATTCAAACAGATAGAGTGTTACAATTAGGATATAACTTCAATGAAAGTATTGTGGTGGAACCATAATATCAAGGAAATGACATGGGAAGCTGAAGAGGACATGAAGATAATAGATCCCCACCAGTTCACTCCTTCAAATGATATTCCAAACCAACATATAATAAATCTGCATTTGAGTACTTGAGGTACGTTACTTTTATATTATATATGTTCTTGTGTTATTTTCTATGATGCCATGCATATTATCATCATTCAAGGACGAATATCCCTAAGTGGGAGGATGCAATACCCCTCATGTTTGAACATTGAATTAACTCATACTTTAGGGATAATACTGAGAGTGATTAATATGTTAAAAGGATGTTTTATGGGGTGTTTAATTGCATGATGATCATATATTAAGTTTTAAAGTCAAGCAAGTTGCAAAATAAAAGTCAGAGAAAATTATTGTAAATTTCCTTTAAGAAATTTTGTGAAAATTTGGGTTAAACATCTTGGAGTTTTTCTCCCAATCTAGAAAGAAATAGTGGGCCTTCGACCTACCAAATAGAAGGTGGAACAGAGAGATATTCACATTTTTATAAGACTGCACAAGAAGACAGGTCAAGATGGGCCAAAATCGATGGAATGGATATATATTGAGATTTCAGCTTTAGAAAATCATTTTCTCCCAAAATGTCTTCGTCCCAAACCTGAACAAATAGTTAAAGTTCTCCCTAGACCAAAATTCTCCTTATAGTTTAATAACTAGAACTTTAGTGCTTCAAAATTATTGTTCTATATGTTGAGCTCGTCATTTTGACATCATTTTCTCTGTATTTTATGTGGTGCTGCTCTTTTGGGGTTTGGACAACAAGCTTTCTAGGGAATTAGTGGTGTGTGGCAGTGGTTAGAGAGTTATATTGGAAAGTTAAGGATCTCGTACACTTATCTAATTATTGAATCGAGATTTTAAGTTTCTAGTTATGAAAAGTTGTAGTTATCAATGACTTGTAGTAGTTTTTTGTTGATTTTGTCTCCATTTATTGTTACTGCAAGGAGGCAGATTGTTTAGATTGGGGTATCAAAGCTTTTTATCAAGAAAATATTTCCCCTATGAGCCTCCTTCACAATTCCATGTTCTAGTATTATTTTTATAGAGTTTTGAGGCACGAAGTGGTATTTTAGATAACGTGGCTCCAGACAGCCCCTTAGTCTTATTGAGATTGGTTATTACTATTTTATATTGATGGTTTTAAGGTGTTAGAGAGACTGAGGGTTGGTGTGATTCTTATCAGCATCGCATACGATGGTTGTCAAATTGAATGGTGTGAAGTATGCCTTAAAATGGTGCGCCGTCGCTCCTTCAAAATATGGTTAGCATATTGTTGTTGGATTAAGTTGTTGTTTATTATTGTTGTTGGTCTCATTTTATTCTTTACACTTAGCTGGTTATGAGTGTGACATTAACGCCTTATCGATTGGTTATGACTCATTCTTGCAGCCTTGTTGATTCTCACATTTGTTGCATTACCTTTGGTTGATCAAGCTTTATAGTGACACTTTTGGGCTTTGGTTGAAAGGTATATTAAATCTTCCATTTTGCTTTCTGGCATGACCTAAAGTGTTAAGCTTGTTATAGCTTGTATAACGTCATTATTAAACTGTAGCCTTATACTATTGAGTTTTCTACCACAGCATGATATAGTGACTATCAGCAACACTTTATTCCTTACTTAGTGGCCTAGAAAATCATGTTATGATTGTATTGTGCTCACCTATAATTACATGCTATTATTATGTTATTTTTATTGTCTAGATGCCGCCTATGAGCTTGTTTTGATCTCAGCAGACACTGACACTATAGGGTTTTGGAGCCTACATGCTGATTACTATACCGAGCCTTTGGGCCGGGCAAATCCTACCTATGAGTCGGGCAGAGTGTATCTATGGTACGAGAAGGTTGTACCTATAAGGCAATAATTACATTATATTACCGAGCCTATGGGCTAAGCAGATCATATCTATGGGATGGACAGGTTGTACCTATGGGGTAGCACTTACATTTTACCACAAATCCTAAGAGTTAAATTGATTCATGACACTTGTACATTCAGATATTCAGATCAGATCATCATTGGGGTCCAGGTAAAGGGGCTAGTAGGGGTATTTAGCAATTGTTTGTGCCTGTTAGGACTTATGGAAATTATGTGCTATTTGTACCTGTCGAGCTTATGGGGATAAGTCAGGTTATTATTTCCTACGTGCTTTAAATGGTATCTTATTGCCGGAAGGTAAGGTATTGTACTTTTGTTTTACTCCTACCCTTTTTCTTCAATTCTTACACTTCAATTTCAGTTTTTAATTTTTCTTACATGCTCGGTATATTATTTTTTACTGACACCCCATTGCCTGGGAGAGGTGCATTCATGCCTACAGGTCCTGAGCGATGAACAGATAAACCTTTCGAGTCGCATAGAGCTTTCAGTAGGTTGATTGACTCCTTTCCTTCGAGGGGTTGCTATAGTCTCAGAGGTTTGCCTTTTTTCTTTTTATAGCTTTTGGGTAGGTTTGGGCCCTGTCCCACCAAGTAATATATTCATATACACATTAGTCTGTTGGGTTGTATAGCTGCGATAATGAATATTTTGGCCTTGTGTGTTGATTAGTTGTAGCATGTTTGCCAATTGGGCCTTGTTGTTGTTGTTGTTGGCAGTTTAGCAGCTTGTTGGCCTAGTTTATATTGTATATACATGTTTTCAGCTTCTGTATAGAGATCCTAGTGTCCTTGAAGGCCCGTATATCTTTTATGCTTTCCTAGATATCATTGAGGCCTCGAAGGCCCAAACAGGACTTATATGCTGCCTGTTTATTCCTTTATATGAATTATTGGGAGTAACTATTTTTTTTGTAGAGATGTTAACAGGGGCATTGCCGGTTGAGGACTTATTTTTAAGCCGAGATATGCCTTTTCTTATTCTTGATTGTGTGTGGCTACTATGCGCTAATGGAAAATGGTTCAATAAGGTCAGTTTTGGCCTAAGTTTTGGCATCAGGTGCCAGTTGCGGCCCCCAAGTTTGAGGCATGACAATATGCATCCTTCACTAACTATAAATTAAATTCTTTAAATTCTATATTTAAGTATCAAAATATCTAGTCAAAATTTCTAGACTTATTATTGGTAATCTTACAACTTCTTTTTCTATAAAAATGACTAATTATTATATTACCAAAAAAATTTATAGAGGAGTAATTATACAAAAAATGTTTAAGTCAAAGGTTATTATAAAAAATAAAATATAACATAAGAAATTGATTACCAGAAAAAATTGATTGTAGAACATAGCTAATAAATTTTTCCAGAGGAGACCTTGGAGAACATGGGGTCTGGAGTTTATTAATAATAGCGGCCCAACAACCATATTAACCCAAAAGATAAAAAGATGGGGGATATGGACGAAATTATGCACCAACAAATAAACTAAATTGGGCATATAAATATAAAAAGTACCAACAATTTGTTATTAAAACAATAATCGAGTAGCCGTCTACTCTCAGAATGTATGCTTCTTGTTTATGATTTGATATCTTGGTTGGTGTATCATGGCACATCAATTCTTCACAACCATAGAACATTGCTTATGAATGAAGTCTTTAATCTCATAAATTAGTTGAGTAGATTCAGGAAGCTCAGGAAAAATACAAAATCCATGCACCATGGTTGGATACTCTGACAGGTAGGTATTTTTGCCAGACTTCTTTAGCCACTCATAGTACCTTCTTTGCCAATCTCTAAGGGAATCACAACCACCCACCACTACCATCGTTGCCGGAAAGTCATCTAGTTTTGATATGTCAACAGCCCTTGGGCCGCTAATATTAATAACCTCGTGATCCCGGTCCATTCCTTCACCTGGTGGCAGGAATGCCTTCCACATCAAATCTGTTTGACTCACTAATATGTGTTTGTTAATCTTTTCTAGTCTTGTTTCTGCCTCGGTTCGTTCCTCTCCTCCAAAAAAAGGTTGTATGGCCACAAGTCCAATTACCTTTTAGAGTCACATCATCTTTCAATACTTAAGATCATATAATTAAATAAATCATATTTAAAAGGCTATGAATTATTCAACTAGAGTATTGAAGCACATAATACAATAAATGGTAAATTCAGTATTTACCAAAAAAATTATCATTTTGGTTAACAATAAAATTCTTTTAAAAAAAGTAAAGTCAAGTAGATTAAGGTCGTTTACGTTTATTTTATTTCTGCTAAACCACTCAGGCGAGGGTTGATTAGAAGCATGGGTATTGCTCAAAAGAATAGAAAAATACAATTGAGCAAAAAATTCAGAGCACTCACCCGTGGAAATTCTAATAGAAAGGATATAAAAGACTTCTAGGATGGCTTATGAGATTTTTTGATGCCTACACTCTTCTAAGAGGCTTCTTTTATAGTCCACAAAAAGTTAAACCATCATTTTAGTGTGAAGTGATTACACGCTTAGCACTAAAAAGGCTACCTAGTAGTACATGCCTATACTCTGGCGCTTTGCTTGAGTCTAATTGGGGGCAAGTTGGCACAAAAATTGAGATTGATTGTTGATCTCCCCGAGAGTCATCATGAGGGTGCCCAACTATTGAGATGGCTTCCCCAGGGGAAATTTCATGTTGTATATCTAGTCATAAAGCGGGTTAATACGAGAAAGTGTTAAATCACCTTAGGTCATGTGATATATGATCCTTCTTAATTTCCCCAAGGTTGTAAAAAACATTTCATCGATCTTATTTTTTCCATGTGTCACAACTGGGCACGTCCTATTACTAGATGTGATTTTTTCTTAATATACATAGTTTCCAACTTTTCAAACACCTAATGAAATATATCCAGGAAGTGGATGATTTTTTGCGTTGTTTTGTAGATGAAGATGACTAATTGCTACTGCGTATGATAGGGCGCTTGTTTTGTCATGTTTGGGTTGCCTTTCATGTATTGCATTTTAGCCCCACTGTTAGGATTTTGGATTGAGTCCATCATAAATACTTTTGAAAAAACATCATGTGCTTGTTTCCTTGTTAAAAACCTTATCAAAAAAAATCCCTTTAGGACAAAATCTCGGCCAAGGAAAAGAGTGCAACATATTCCTTTGGCTTTCTCGAGAATTTTGTTACTTTAACATCCAAAGACAATAGCTTGTTATCGTAGGATATCTTCCTTAGGTCCTTTGATCCTACATGCTTTGAGTCATTTTGTGTGCTTCAGTGTTATAACATGTTCTTGCGTTATCAATTTCTTAGAAAAAGTTAGCCAAAATTAAAAAGGATTTTCATTAAGTGGGAACGTGTTATCCTACTCAACCATTGAGTTGGAGGGAACTTGTTCACTATTCATAAAGTAGTGTCTTGTTTCCTTAGAGTCAAGCCTCATATAAGAGGGAATACTTTACCGTTAAGGACATCTACCTCAACCCTATTCGAAACTTTACTCGTTTTGCAAATGATTGAGGGTAACCATCTGATTCGCAAAGGAGAATAGTTAACTATAAGAATCAGCCGCCAAGATCCTTTTCCAGAACTATGTTCTATTTAGAGTGGCCGAGAAAGGTACTCCTAAATTAGGCATGATCAGGCAGGTAGGGCATCAGGCTCTCATTCACAGGGAAGTGTTTCAAAAGCAACTTCCTACCTTGTTTGCAACAAGTGTGGTTAGAACCACCTTGGAGAGTGCCTCTATAGCACGTGAGGGTGCTTTGGATGCGGTCAGATGGGTCACCAGATTAAAGATTGCTCCTCTGTCGAGCAGAACAATGGAGGTGTCATAACTCAGTCCACTACAGTAGCTCCAATAGGCCATATAGCTCAGCAAGGTGCCACTTTGGTATCGGCGGTGGTCAGCGCCAGAACTGCCTCTTGATATGTTACAAGTCTTCTCTCTTGATGTTTATACATTACTAGACCCTGGGGTTTCATTATCATTTGTGACCCCATATGTTGCATGTAAGTTTGGAGTCAATCTTGAATAACTCCCAGAACCCTTTAATGTCTTCACTCCAGTCAATGAGTCAGTCCTGCTAGCCAAGAGAGTATACAGAAACTTCCCAGTCACAGTCCTCCATAGTGTCACCTCAGTTCATCTAGTAGAGTTAGAGATGACCGATTTTGATATTATTCTTGGTATGGACTAGTTAAGTGCTTGTTATGCCTCAGTCGACTGCAGAACTAGAGTTGCCAAGTTTTAGTTATAGAATCAAGTTGTCTTAGAATGCAAGAAAGTCGCCTTATGTCACAAGGTCGCATCATATCTTACCTCAAAGCTAGAAAGGTGATCTCTAAAGGGTGTATGTACCATATAGTTTGGGTCAAGGATTTTGAGTTCGAGACCCTATCTTTCCAGTCAGTTCCAATAGTAAATCAGTTCCCAGAAGTATTTCCTAAAGACCTACCCAGAGTTCCTCCTAAGCGGGAGATCGACTTTGGGATAAACCTTCTCCTAGATACACAACTCATATTTATTCCTTCTTATAGAATGGATCAAGCTGAGCCTAAGGAATTGAAGGATCAGTTGTAAGACCTCCTAGATAAAGGTTTCATCAGATCCAACATCTCTCTATGGAGTGCTCCAATTCTCTTTGTGCGTAAGAAAGATGGTTTCCTCAAAATGTGCATAGATTATCGTCAGTTGAATAAAGTCACAATAAAGAACAAGTATCCCATCCCCAGGATTTATAACACGTTTGACTAGCTTCAGAGTGGCAGCTACTTTTCCAAGGTCAACCTTAGATCTGGTTATCATCAGCTCAGAGTTAGAGAATGTGACATTCTGAAGATAGCCTTCAGAACTCGGTATGGTCATTATGAATTTGTGGTTATGTCTCTTACAAAATGAATGCTTATGCACCTTTTATAGACTTGATGAATAGAGTGTTCAGCAGTACTTGGACATGTTTTGTAATACCTCAAAATTCGAATCAACTTTTAAACTTAGAATCTCTGAAAATTCTGAACTTTCCAGAAACCACGAGTCCAGACAATGAGCCATAAAGTGAACCATGAGTCATGGAAAGAACTCATGGGAACTGTTCTGCAAACCCCTCCTCAGGTCTGAGAACCACTAGTCGGGTTCATGAGTCGTGGATGGTTCTATGGGTCATGGAACCATCTCATGGAAATCAGACTGAGGCTCAAATTTTCCCAGTGAACCACGAAAGGTTCTTATGACTCGTGGATAGTTCCACGAGTCATATTGTTGAGTCATGGAAAGTTATTCGCAACTTGAATTTTGGGTCAGAAATCATGAGAAGAAACCATGAGTCGTGGTTGGGTCTACGAGTCGTAAACTCCACTCGTGGAACCTGAAGCCGAGTTTTGAAATTAGCTTTTTCTAAATTAAGTCCCTGGGTTATTTTGGTAATAACCCACCTCTTTAACTCCTAAGTGAGGTCATTTTGGACTCTTTTAGTAGGGTTTCACCCCTAATTAGCCTAAGTCCCCTCCAAACTCTTATTCATCTTCCCAAAAGTGGAAAAGGGTCTCTCAAGCTTCAAGCTCCAAGTTCCAAGTCTCCATTTCTCTTCATCCTTGATATAGAAAAGCTTCAATTCAGGTATGTGGGTATTCAATAAGGAATTCCTTTCACTCTTATTCCCAAAACCCTTAAGTTCTACTTTAATTTATGAATTTGTAAAATTAGGGTTCTTGCCCAAATTGGAGAAATCTTATGGGTTCAGTTTTAAAGCATCAATTCAAGGTTTCTCATTACTTACCCATGATTTATTTGAGATTTATTAGGTGTTTTCAAATGCCCATGCATTAAAGATGAATTCTAGCATGTTTTCACCAATTGTATGTTTTCAAGTAGAATTGACATGTTTAGATAACATGGCCTCAAGTGTTAAGAAATTGCATGCCTAATTCTTCAAGTTATGAATTCAGAAAGAAAAGTATGTTTTGAATTATGGCTATGCTAAACTTTAAGACTTATGATTTGAGATTGGCATGACATCATATATGTCCTTATGCTTTTCTAACAGTCTTATGCTTTTCTAACAGTTTTGATATCAGATATGTCACAAGTATATTATGAGCTATACATATATTTTGGGAGTAGTATTTAGCACCGAGTTGGACAGGGTGAGCGTACCCTTAGTCCCAGAACTATGTGCCCCCATAGGTTGATTAGCCCCTCATTTAGGCATTAGAATTAGTTTTCACACCACAATTATGCCTTTATACCCTGGCAAGGTATATTGGGTCTTCTCGATGGGGCAGATACATCAGATTCCATGTAGCTCATACAGTCTATATCGGTTAGAGAACCTTCCACAAAAATAGTTTCAAGCTTTTAAATGTATTGACTCTTTGCCTTCAGATTTCAGAATTTCTATTATTACTTATGATTTCCAAATACTATTTGTTTACGATATTGCATTGAATCCTTTATATTGCAGCTTTTACCATTATAGCATGATTTTAGCTTTAAGCACATCTACTATGTTTTACTTTAGATTTTGCATATCTCACATACTCGGTATATCCTATAGTACTGACGCATATTCTCGCTCTGCATTATTTGATGATGCAGATATAGGTTCCCACTCTCAGGATCGTGGCTAAAGGTCGTAGGCCATCCAGTTTGAGTTGGTAAGTCCTCTTCATTCAAGGAGTAGTATAATTCCTAGTTAGTAGGCCCCTTTATTTCTGTACTTAAAGTCAGTTGGGGTCTTGTCCTAGCGACTCATTATGTCTTATATAGAGGCTTTTCAGACATAGTTGGATATTCGTGTTTTGATGTTTCAGAGTTGATACTCCTAGACCTTCATCTTATATAGTGTTGGTTTGCCTACTTATATTGATTTTGCTTCCACTATAATTTCGTGTGTGGTACCTAGTCATGCTATGACCAAGGGTTAACTTGGGGCACCTATGGTCTGGGGTCCCGTGTTACATCTAGGGGGTAGCCTCGGGGCATGACAAATTTGGTATCAGAGCATCAGGTTCAAGAGTCCTAGGGTTTCTGGAAGCCATATCGAGTAGAGTCTCTTTTATATATGTGAAGCACGCCACACTTATGAGAGGGGAGCTACGAGGTGTCTAAGGAAAAACTTCACTTTTTTCAATATCAATATCGTGCGATGGAGTTTAACTCTATTACTCCTCTAATCCAATCTGTATGCATTTCAGATTATGCCTCCTCTCCATGCCATGCCTCACAGAGCCGCTCGAAATATAATGCTAACCCTCCAGTTCCAGACCCCAAGGTCACAAATGCAGAGTTTAGGAATGCCATTCATATGCTAAGCCAGACTATGGACGATGAGGCCAATCAACAGGCATCTGCTCCCGTCCACCCTTAAGGTGGGGCAGTTGTAGCCCGAGTTTGAGACTTTATTCGCATGAACCCACATGAGTTCTGGGGTTCAAAAGTTGGTGAGGATCCACAAAATTTCACGGATGAGGTGAAGAAGATTTTTGATGTGATACAAGTTGTTGATATTGATGGTGTTGAGCTATCTTCCTATCAGCTCAAGGATGTGGCTCATATTTGGTATACTCAGTGGAAGGATGCTAGGGCTAGGGATATGGTCCCTATGACTTGGGAGTGGTTTGAGAGGGTTCTTCTTGACGGGTTCTTCCCTAGGGAGTTGAGAGAGGTTAAAGCCGAAGAGTTCATAAACTTGAGAAAAGGATCTATATCAGTTCAGGAGTATGGGTTAAATTTCACTCAACTTTCTAGGTATGCTCCTCCTATGGTGGTTGATCTGAGAGATCAGATGAGCAAGTTCATTTATGGGTGTCAGATTTGGTGAAGAAGGAGTGTAGGTCTGCTATGCTTTTGGGTGACATGGATATTTCTAGTCTTATGACTCATGCTCACCAGATTGAGGGAGATAAGTTGAAGGAAATGGCAAGGAAGAACAAGAGGGTCATGTCAAAGAGTTCGAGTTTTAGCCATCAGAGGTTCGGAGGTGGACACCGTTCTTTATTTCAGAAGAGGTCATCAGGACCCATGCATTCTTTAGCTAGTGCTCCTACTCAAGCCCCCAGGCCTCGTCATGATTAGACAGGTAGAGGATCAGGTTCTTATTCACAGGGAAGTGTTGTAAAAGGGACTCCTTACCCTACTTGCAACAAATATGGTAGAAGTCACCCCAGTGAGTGTCTAGCTGGTAGAGAGGGATGTTTTAGGTGTGGTCAGGTTGGACATAGGATTAAGGATTGCTCTTCATCTAAGAAGGGTCAGGGAGGTGGTAGGACTCAGTCTGCTCTAGAAGCCCAGGAGGTCGACTGACCCAGCAGGGCACTGCTTCTAGTTCAGGTGGTGGGCAGCGTCAAAACTGCCTTTAAGCCATGTCATCTTGCCAGGACCAGGAGAGTTCCCTGAACATTGTCACTGGTATGTTGAAAGTCTTCTCTCTTAATATCTATGCTTTATTGGACCCATGAGCTTCCTTATCTTTTGTGACCCCTTATGTTGGTTGCAAGTTCGAAGTTTGTCCGGAACAACTCTTAGAACCCTTTTGTGTTTCTACTCCTGTTGGTGAGTCAGTCCTAGCCAAAAGGATTTACTGAAATTGCCCTATCTCAGTCCTTCATAGAGTCACTTCAACAGACCTAGTAGAGTTGGAGATGATTGATTTGGATGTTATTCATGGTATGGATTGGTTGTATGCTTGTTATGCCTCGGTCAATTATCGTACTCGAGTCATCAGTTTCAAGTTTCCAAATGAACCTGTCTTAGAGTGGCATGGTAGTCCTCCATCCTCAAAGGGTCATTTCATATCTTATCTCAAGTCTAAGAAGATGATTTCTAAGGGTTATGTCTATCATATAGTTCGGGTTATGGACACGGAGTCTGAAACCCCATCTCTACAGTCAGTTCCTATTGTTAATGAGTTCCTCAAAGTGTTTCCCGAAGATTTACCCAGAGTCCCTCCCGAGCGAGAGATCGACTTTGGGATAGATCTTCTTCCATATACGCATCCTATTTCTGCTCCTCCCTATAGGATGGATCCAGTGGAACTTAAGGAATTGAAAGAGCAGTTGAAGGACCTTCTTCATAAGGGTTTTATCAGGCCCAACATCTCTCCATGGGGTGCTCCAGTTTTATTTGTGTGAAAGAAAGATGGTTCTCTCAGAATGTGTATCAACTACCATCAGTTGAACAAGGTCACAATCAAGAATAAGTATCCCATTCCTAGGATTGATGACTTATTTGATCAGCTTCAGGGTTCCAGTTATTTCTCCAAGATCGACCTTAGATCCGGTTATCATCAGCTCAGAGTTAGAGAGTGTGACATTCCAAAGACAACCTTCAAAACTCGATATGGTCATTATAAATTTGTGGTTATGTCTTTGGGAATAACAAATGCTCCTGCAGCTTTTATGGACTTGATGAACCGTGTGTTCAAACAGTATTTGGATATGTTTGTGATTGTTTTCATTGATGATATTTTTATCTACTCTTTGAGTGAGGAGGAGCATGCGGACCATTTGAGAGTTTTGTTGCAAACTCTCAAGGATTGATAGATATTTGCTAAGTTCAGTACGTGTGAGTTTTGGATGCAGTCTGTTGCTTTTCGGGGTCATATTATGATTAGAGATGGTATTCGAGTTGATTCGCATAAAATTTAGGTAGTGAACAACTGGCTTAGACCCACTTCTCCGTCTAATATTAGGAGCTTTTTGGGTTTGGCTAGTTACTACAGAAGATTTATGGAAGGGTTTTCTTCCATAGCTGCCCCGTTGACTCAGTTGACTCAAAAGAAGGTAAAATTTTAGTGGTCTAATCTATGTGAGAAGAACTTTCAGGAATTGAAGACTAGGTTGATGACAGCTCCATTTTTAGCTCTACCCAAGGGCTTAAATGACTTTGTTATATATTGTGATGCTTCTAGAATTGGTTTGGGTTGTGTGTTGATGCAGCGTGGTAAGGTGATAGTTTATGCTTCTAGACAGCTTAAGATTCATGAGAAGAACTACCGTACTCATGATCTTGAGTTGGCGGCCGTGGTTTTTGCTTTGAAGATTTGGAGACACTACTTGTATGGTGTTTAAGTGGATGTATTCACAAATCATAAGAGTCTTCAGTATGTATTCACTCAAAAGGAACTGAACCTTTGTCAAAGAAGATGGCTTGATCTTCTTAAGGATTATGATATGAGTGTGATTTACCATCCGTGTAAGGCCAATGTACTGGCAGATGCACTTAGTGGGTTGTTTATGGTTAGTGTGTCTTCGGTTGAGGACGGAAAGAAAGAATTGGCCAAGGATAGTCATAGACTTGCTCGATTAGGAGTTTGCCTTATGGATTTGACGGATGGTGGTGTTATCATTGAGAAAGGTTCTAAATCATCTTTGGTAGCTGAAGTGAAAGAAAACCAAGACAGTGATCCTATTTTGCACGAGTTGAAGGGTACAATCCATCAGCAAAGGGTAGAGGTTTTCTCCAAAGAGGGAGATGGTATGCTTTGATATCATGGTCAATTGTGTGTTCCTAACATATATGGGTTGAGACAAAGGATCTTGACAGAGGCTTATAGCTCCAGGTAGTCTATTCACCCCAGTGCCACCAAGATGTACCGTGACCTATGGGAAGTCTATTGGTGGAACGGCATAAAGAGGGACATAGCAGATTTTATGGCTAAGTGTCCCAATTGTCAACAAGTGAAGGTAGAGCATTAGCGACAGAGTGGTATGACTCAGTATATTGATCTACCTACTTGGAAGTGGGAAGCGATCAATATGGATTTCATTACAGGCTTGCCTCGTACTCGTAGGCAGCATGATTCTATTTGGGTGATCATTGACAGGATGACTAAGTCAGCCCACTTCTTGGCTGTCAATACTACAGATTCAGTAGAGGATTATGCCAGACTCTACATTCATGAGATAGTCAGATTGCATGGTGTTCCATTGTCTATCATTTCAGACAGGGGTACTCAATTTACATCCCAATTTTAGAGGTCATTTCAGAAAGGTCTTGGTACTCAGGTTAAGATTAGCACAGCTTTTCACCCACAGGCGGATGGCCAGGCAGAGAGTACTATTCAGACCTTGGAGGATATGTTGAAAGTTTGTGTGATCGATTTCAAAGGTAGTTGGGATGATCACTTACCTCTTATTGAGTTTTCCTACAACAACAGCTTTTATTCTAGCATCCAGATGGCTCCCTATGAGGCACTTTATGGGTGGAGGTATAGATCTCCTATTGGTTAGTTTGAGGTAGGTGAGGAAGCTTTGATTTTGGTCCAGATTAAGTTCATGAGAATACGGAGAAATTTCAGATTATTAGGGAGAGGTTGAAGACCGCTCAGAGTCGATAAAAAGCATATGCAGATGTGAGAAGAAGAGAATTGGAGTTTGAGGTTGATGATTGGGTATTTATGAAGAAGTCACCTATGAAGGGTGTGATGAGGTTTGGTAAGAAAGGGAAACTAGTCCCTGCTATGTAGTTCCCTACAGGATTCTGAAGAGAATCAGTAGTGTTTCTTATGAGTTGGAGTTGCCAGCCAATCTAGAAGCGGTTCATCCGGTTTTCCATGTCTCCTTGTTGAAGAAGTGTGTTGGCGATCCGACCTTGATTGTACCTTTAGAGGATATGGGTGTGAAGGATAGCCTTACTTATGAAGAATTTCCCATTTAGATTCTTGATCGTCAGATTCGAAGGTTGAGAAACAAGGATGTCGATTCGGTGAAAGTCCTTTGGAGGAACCAGCTAGTTGAGGGAGTTACTTGGGAAGCAGAAGTAGACATGAAAGCCAAGTACTCTCATCTCTTCCCTTCCGATCCAGTTTCAATATGAGGTATTAGTTTCTTCCTTAGTATGTCCCTGCGATTCTATTGCATCAGTTTTCCTCATGATCCTAGCATGCATTCATATTTTCCGAAGTTAGTTCAGTCATGTTTTAAGATAAAAGATCAGTTTTCATGTTTATTCTTCAGTTTTCATGGTTTGTTGGTTGGTTGGGATGTTTTCTCTCCAGTTTTTCTTACTTAGTCTTCATTCGAGGATGAATAATCCCAAGGGATAGATACTATAACACCCCAGAATTCGAATCATCTTTTAAACTTAGAATCTCTAAAAATTCTAAACTTTCTAGGAACCACGAGTCTAGACCACGAGCCGTGGACTGAACCATGAGCCGTGGAAAGAACTCATAGGAACTGTTCTACAAACCCCTTCTCAGGTCTGAGAACCACGAGTCGGGTTCACGAGTCGTCGATGGTTTCATGGGTCACAAAACCTGCTCGTGGAAATCAGACTGAGGCTCAGATTTTCCCAGTGAACCACGAGAGGTTCCGATGACTCATGGATGGTTCCACAAGTCATACTGTTGAGTCGTGGAAAGTTATCCAAAGCTTGAATTTTGGGTCAAAAACCACGAGAAGGAACCACGAATCATGGTTGGGTCTACGGGTCGTAGATTCCACTCGTGAAACCTGAAGCTGAGTTAGGCTAAGATTTCCCTAATGAACCACGAGAGGTTCCTAAGACTCGTGGGTGGTTCCACGAGTCGTACTGTTTAGTTGTGGAAAGTTATTCGCAGCTTGAATTTTGGGTCAGAAACCACGAGAAGGAACCACGAGTCGTGGTTGGGTCTATGGCTCGTAGACTCCACTCGTGGAACCTGAAGCTGAGTTTTGAAATCAGCTTTTTCTAAATTAAGTCCCTGGGTTATTTTGGTAATTACCCACCCTTTTAACTCCTAAGTGAGGTCGTTTTGGACTTTTTTAGTAGGGTTTCACCCCTAATTATCCTAAGTCCCCTCCAAACTCTCATTTATCTTCCCAAAAGTGGAAAGGGTCTCTCAAGCTTCAAGATCCAAGTTCCAAGTCTCCATTTCTCTTCATCCTTGATATAGAAAAGCTTCAATTCAGGTATGTGGGTATTCAATAAGGGATTCCATTCACCCTTACACCCAAAACTCTCAAGTTCTACTTTAGTTTATGAATTTGTGAAATTAGGGTTCTTGCCTAAATTGGAAAAATCTTATGGGTTCAGTTTTAAAGAATCAATTCAAGGTTTCTCATTACTTACCCATGATTTATTTGAGATTTATTAGGTATTTCCAAAAGCCCATGCATTAATGATGAATTCTAGCATGTTTTCACCAATTGCATGTTTTCAATTAGAATTGGCATGTTTAGATAACATGGCCTCAAGAGTTAAGAAATCGCATGCTTAATTCTTCAAGTTATAAATTTAGAAAGAAAACTATGTTTTGAATTATGGCTATGCTAAGCCTTAAGACTTATGATTTGAGATTGACATGACACTAGATATGTCCTTATGCTTTTCTAATAGTTTTGACATCAGATACGGAATAAGTATAGTATGAGCTATACGTATGTTTTGGGAGTAGTATTTAGCACCGATTTGTACAGGGTGAGCATACCCTTATTCCCAGAACTACGTGCCCCCGTAGGTTAATTATCTCCTCAGTTGGGCATTAGAATTAGTGATCACGCCACAGTTATGTCTTTCTACCCTGGCAAGGTATATTGAGTCCTCTCGATGGGGGGGATACATCGGATTCCATGTAGCTCACATGGTCTATGTCGGTTAGAGAACCTCCCACAGAAATAGTTTCAAGCTTTTAAATGTATTGACTCTTTGCCTTCAGATTTCAGAATTTATACTATTAGTTATGATTTCCAAATACGATTTGTTTATATTATTGCATTGAGTCCTTTATATTGCAGCTTTTACCATTATAGCATGATTTCAGCTTTAAGCACATCTAGTATGTTTTACTTCTGATTCTGCATATCTCACATTCTCGGTACATCCTATAGTACTGACACATATTCTCGTGTTGCATCCTTTAATGATGCAGATACAGGTACCCACTCTCAGGCTTGTGGCTAGAGGTCGCAGACCATCCAGTTTGAGTTGGTGAGTCCTCATTCATTCGAGGACTAGTATGATTCCTAGTTAGTAGGTCCCTTTATTTCAGTACTTAGAGTCAGCTGGGGTCTTGTCCCAATGACTCGTTATGTCTTATGTAGAGGCTTTTCAGACGTAGTTGGATATTCGTGTTTTGATGTTTCGGAGTTGATATTCCTAGACCTTCATCTTAAATAGTGTTGGTTTGCCTACTTATATTGATTTTTCTTCCGCTATGATTTCGTGCATTATACCTAGTCATGTTATGACCAAGAGTTAACTTGGGGCACCTATAGTCCCAGGTCCCGTGTTACATCTAGGGATAGCCTCGAGGCATGACATGTTAGTCATTATATTTATTGATGACATTCTCGTCTACTCTCGTAGTGCGGAGAAGCATGTAAACCATTTAGGGGTCGTGCTACAAACTCTCAAGGATCACCAATTATTTGCAAAGTTTAGTAAGTGTGAGTTTTGGTTGAAGTCAGTTGCTTTTCTGGGTTATGTGGTGTCTAAGGAGCGCATTTGAGTAGATTCACTAAAAATAGGGGCAGTAACAAACTGGCCTAGACCCACTTCTCCGATAGACATTAGGAGTTTTTTGGGTTTGGTTGGGTACTACAGGAGATTTTGTTGAGAGATTTTAATCCATAGCTTCCCTGTTGACCAGGTTAACTCAAAAAAAGGTTAAGTTCTAGTGTTTTGATGAGTGTGAAAAAAACTTTTGGAATTTGAATACTAGGTTGACCGCAACCCCAGTTTTGACTCTACCAGAGGGTTTAGATGATTTTTTGTGTATTGTGATGCATCTTGAGTAGGCCTTGGTTGTGTTTTGATGCAGCATGGTAAGGTCATTACCTATACCTCCAGACAACTTAAGGTTCATGAGAAAAATAACCCGACTCATGATCTTGAGCTTGCAGCGGTCATTTCTTCCTTTAAGATTTGGAGACAGTACTTGTATGATGTCCATGTGGATGTATTTACCGACCATAAGAGCCTCCAATATGTATTCACTCAGAAGGAGTTAAATCTTTAAAAGAGAAGGTGGCTTGAGCTCCTTTAAGGATTATGACATGAGTGTGCTTTACCATATGGGTAAGGCCAATGTAGTGGCTGACACACTTAGCAGATTGTCCATGGGTAGTGTGTCACATGTTGAAGAAGAAAAGGAGTTGGCTAAATATGTTCGTAGGCTTGCTCGTTTAGGGGTTCGCCTTATAGATTCAGCAGATGGTGGTACTATAGTTCATAATGGCGCAGAGTCTTCATGGGTAGTATAGGTAAAGGAGAAGCATGACAATGATCCTATCTTGCATCATTTAAAGTTGTCCACCAATAGAGAGTAGAGGTTTTCTCCCAAGGGGGAGATGGTGTGGTTCAATATCAGGGTCGATTATGTGTTGCAGATGTATATGGATTGAGACAACAAATTCTAGCAGAGGCTCACAGCTCTAGATACAGGAAGTTTATTAGTGAAATGGAATAAAGAAGGACATTGCAGATTTCGTGGCTAAGTGTCCAAATTGCCAGCATGTCAAGGTAGAACATCAGAGACCGGGAGGTATGATTCAGGATATTGTCATTCCTACTTGGAAGTCAAATTTGATCAATATGGACTTCATTACAGGTTTACCGCGTACTCGCTGACAGCGTGATTCTATTTGGGTGGTAGTGGACAGGATGACTAAGTCAACCCACTTTTTGCCTGTCAAGACTACCGATTCAGCATAGGACTATGCCAGGCTCTACATTTATAAGCTAGTCAGGTTACATGGGGTCCCCTTGTTTATCATCTCAAATAGGGGCACTCAGTTTACATCCCAGTTCTGGATGTCTTTTTAGAAAGATCTTGGTACTAAGGTGAATCTCAGCATAGCATTTCATCCGCAGACAGAAGGCCGGGTAGAGTGTTCCATCCTGACCTTAGAAGATATATTGAGAGCCTATGTGATCGATTACAAAGGAAATTGGGATGATCACTTAACGCTTATAGAGTTTGCCTACAATAATAGTTTCCCTTCTAGCATTCAGATGCCTCTGTATGAGGAACGTTATGGGTGGAGATTTAGATCACCTATTGTTGGTCTGAGGTAGGTAAAGCAACATTGATAGGTCCAGATTTATTTCATGAGACTATGGAGAATGTTCAGCTCATTAGATAGAGATTGAAGGCTGCTCAGAGTCATCAAAAATCCAATACAGATGTAAGGAGAAGAAACTTAAAATTCGAAGTTGATGATTGGGTGTTTCTGAAGGCTTCACCAATGAAGGGAGTGATGAGATTTGGTAAGAAGGGGAAGCTTAGTCCCCGATATGTAGGTCCCTACAGGATTTTGAGGAGAGTTGGAAAGTTGGATTATGACTTAGAGTTGCCCACAGAGTTAGAATCGGTACACCCAGTATTTCATGTATCCTTGTTGAATAAGTGCATTGGTGATCCGGCTTTAGATGTGCTATTAGAGAGTGTGAGTGTGAAGGATAGTCTCTCTTATGAAAAAGTCCCAATTGAGATTCTTGACCGTCTGGTTCGTAAGTTTAAAAATAAAGAAGTCATTTATGTTAAGGTCCATTAGAGGAACCAGTCAGTCGAGGGAGCTACTTGGGAAGCAGAAGCAGCTATCATGACCAAGTACCCTCACCTCTTTCCTTCCGATCCAGTTTTGGCTTGAGGTAATAGTTCCTCTTTAGTATCCTCAGTTTCCTTGTTAGTGCTCCCCTCAGCCTCAATTTCATGTTCTATCAGCTATTTTTATACCTCCAGTATGTATACATGCCTCATGAATCCATCTCAACTTACTCAGTCTTCATTCGAGGATGAATGATCCCAAGGAGGATATATTATAACACCCCAAAATCAAAACCAACATGTTTTACACTACTTAGAAGAAAATGTAGAAAATTTATGATGTACGGCCAGGTCCATGGATCGTTAACTAGAACAATGACCCGTGGAATGAACCATAGAATGGACCCTTGCCATTTTGTTTTCCCAGGTGCCTGCGGGTAATTTGATGATCTGTTATTTAGAATGATGGGTCTGTCCTATCAATCATAGAATCACCATCAGAGAGGTGTCAATTTTAAGTATAAGAACCACGGTTCAGTCGACGGTCCGTCAATCTATTCCATTGACTGTCCTGTCAACTGTAGGCCCCTAGGTTCAGAGGACCCTTATTCTCTCAGGCTCAGACCACATCTCACAGGATGGTCCATCAACCCATTTCACGGACCGACGACCCACTCATGGAATTGAGAATCAGAAAGCATAAGATTTGTTTCATGTTTCTACGGCTCAGTCCATGGGTCATAAACCGAACCATGGAACACCCGATCTTAGAATTTTTAAACTCATTCAGTAGGGGTAAATTAGTCTTTTCCCCACTTTTTAATCTCAAACCATGTCATTTTAGGGTCCTTAGGGGAGTTATATCAGAATCAGTCGATCTTTCCTCCTTATTCCATTGAAGTCCAGAAAATAGTCAAAGGTTCTCTCAAGAAGAAAAAGGCTAGGGTTCTTCTTCAGACTTCAAATTCCGCAAGTTCTAGCTCAATTCTTCAGGCTACAGGTATATGGATATTCAATAAGGATTTCTTTTCACACTTATGCCCAAAACCTCAAGTTTTAATTTGAACAAGTAAGTAAACATTAATGTTTAACAAATACATGTTAATAAGAAAAACTAATATATATATATATATATATATATATATATATATATATATATTTATAAAATTCATATGAATATATAAAATTCATATTATTATTTATTTTTTGCATTTTTAAAATAGCCGGAAAGATAGATATGAGTTTAAAAAGTATTTCTCTACTATAAATATTTTAAATAAGAGCTAATAAAAAAAAAATTATTTTTAACAAATATTACTCATATATTTGGAGGATGAAAGGGCAAGCAGGGAGAGGTACAAGGCGGCAAAAAAAGAAGCGAAGTTAGCAGTTACAATGATTAAAACGATAGCATTTGAATGCCTGCATGAAGAGCTTCAGGATAGAGGTGGAAAATAAGAAGTTGTATAGGCTTGTCAAGGCAAGAAAGAGGAGGGTTTGAGACCTAGATCAAGTAAAGTGCATCAAAAAATAAGAAAGACAAGGTTTTGGTGGAAAAGACACATATTAGACGAAGATGACAGACTTACTTTCATAAACTCTAGGGACAGAAATATTGTGTGGGGTGATTCAGAGCATTATGAGAGCCATCAAAATTTTGGACATTGTAGGGATATCAAGTTTGACAAAGTTAAGAAGGTTATCCATAAGATGAGAAGGGGGAGGGAGATCGGGATTGATGAAATTCTAGTGAAATTCTGGAAGAGCACAAGTATAGCAGGGTATGGAGTGGTTGCCTGAGTTCTTTAACGTTATTTTTACGATGTCAAAAATGCCAGATGAATGGGGGTGCAGTACAATGATCCCGTTATACTAGAATAATGGTGATATTCAGAATTGCAATAATTATTGAGATATCAAGTTGTTAAGCCACACCATGAAAGTTTGAAAGAGGGTGGTAGAGATGAGGATGATGAGGAGTTTGTCTATTTTCGAGAACTAGTTCAAATTCATGCAGAAGAATTCAACTACAAAAGTCACTCATCTTGTAAGGAATGGAGCAGTATAGCTAGAGAAAGAGGGACCTACATATGGTATTTATCGATCTAGAAAAGGCATATGATAAAGTCCCAAGAGAAATTCTATGGAGATATTTGAAGGCTAGAGGTATATCTATGGTATACATTAGAGCGATTAAGACATGTATGATGGAGCCAAGACTAGGGTAAGGACAATGAGAGAAGACTGGAACACTTCTCAATTATGATGAAATTGCATCAGGAGTCACCTCTTAGCTCATTTTTATTTGTCATGGTGATGAATGGATTGACACAACAAATACAAGAAGAGGTGCCATGATGTGTATTATTTGCGGATAACATAGTTCAGAGTGCTAAAATTCGCAATGGAGTTAACGCTAAGTTAGAGGTTCGGAGACATGTCTTGAAGTCTAAAGGATTCAAGTTGAGCAGGACTAAGACAGAATATTTAGAGTGCAGGTTCAATGATGAAACACATGAAGCTGATGTGAAAAGTGAGACTTGATACTCAAGTAATCCAAAATATAAGAAGTTTCAAGTATCTTGTATCTATCATCCAAAAAATAGGGAGATTGATGAGGATGTCACCCACTGTATTGGTGCAGGGTGAATGAAGTGGAGGCTTGCATTCTGAGTCTTGTGTGATAAAACGTATCTCTAAAACTTAAAGGCAAGTTCTACAGAGTGATAGTTAGATCAATTATGTTGTATGGAAAAGAGTTTTGGTCAGTCAAGAACTATCAGATTCAGAAGATGAAGGTTACATAAATGAGGATGTTACGATAGATGTGTGGACTTACTAGGAGAGAAGGTTTAGAAATTAGGATATTGGAGATAAGGTTGGAGTGGCTTAGGTACAAGACAAAAGACAAAATGCAATAAGCAAGACAGAGATGGTTCAGGCATGTGAAGAAAAGATGCACGAATGACCTAGTACAGAGGTGTGAGAAATTGGCTATAGGCAATTTTAGAAGAGGTAGAAGTAGACTAAAGAAGTATTGAGGAGATGTGATTAGCAGACATGATGCAATTTTAGTTTACCGAGGATATGACCTTAGATAAGAGGGTGTGGAGGACACAAATTAGGATAGAAGATTAGAAGGTAGCAATGCATTGTCTTACTATCCGTTCTTATATGTGTTCATAGTATTGCTTCTGTAGTTTCTTGTCCTTCGATTTCTGTTACTATTTGTTGATTTTTTTGTACCCCAATTATTACATTATTTTATTATAGTTTTTATTCTATTACTATCGGTTATTTTTGTTATCAGTTGTTATTTCTTGCATCTTTGTTACTTCTTTACTAGACTGCTTTAGACTATTTTTTCTTAAGTCACGGGTCTATCAAAAACAATATCTCCACTTTTGAGATAGGGGTAAGATCTGGGTAGACTCTACCATCCTCAGAGGTTCGGAGAAGGGTCAAATCATAAGGGTCTATTATATGAAGTGTTACCCTGCATTTTTGCAAGAGGTTATTTTCACGGCTTGAACATGTGGCCTCCTGATCACATGCCAGTAACTTTACCAGTTACTCCAAGGCTCCCCTTCGAAAAAGAAAGAGTATAAGAAGAATAACATTTTTGAAAAAAAAAAGTTTCCTTGTAATTTTACTATGTAATTATTAGTAAATCTCAGTTTTCCTACAATTTGAAGCGTGCAATTATTCTCTCTTACAACAAGGAAGCTATATTCCAGGCACGAGTGGTATCTTACCACCAACTGTAACTCTGGTTGTCCCACTGCTAGAGGTCTCGTAATCGATTGAGAGTTAGGTTCCTAAGGCATCGACATCTCCAAAGATAGTTAAGGACTCAAGTGTAGCTAGGAAACTGGAATTTCAAGTTGTCTCAAAAGATTCGACACCCACATTAGTGGCGGATGTGGTGAGGAACAACAGATCCAAGCAACATGGGAACGAAGCTAGACTACTTTCCCCCTACTGTCAAGGATGGGTTAAAGGTAGTTAAGCTTAACCCTAAGGATTTGACCGAGCAATAGGAAAAATAAAGTTGTGCATTGATCAGGCAAGTTATTAGTGGTACCCCTACCTTCAAAGAATGTTCTAGTCTGTATACGGTGTCTGGAACTTTGTAGCGACCCCTATAGTATTCCTTCACTATGCTGGATACTTCATTTTCCGATTCAAATCAAGCGAGATCAAAATGGCCCATACTCTTTCAATAGTCGACTCATGTTACTGAAAGAATGGGAATGTGATTTTCGATTCAAGAAGGAACAGTTGCAAATTGTTCCCATATGGGTGATGTTTCCTAATTTTCCTTTACACTACTGGTCTTCTGAAAATTTGGGGAAAATTTCTAATTTTTTGGGCAAGCCAATATATACTGAGGGACTCATACGCAAGGGTGCTTATTGAGATAGACATCACTCAGCCCATGTCGAATGTTATGCTGATTGAATTGCCCGATGGTTCTATCTCAAAGCAGGATATTGAGTATGAATGGAAACCCATCTTCTATGAAGATTGTTGCCACTTTGGCCATGTTACTGGAAACTGCAAAAACAAGGATGATCCTGAGGTACAGAACAATCTCGAGATGAAAGCAAACAGGAAGAAGAAGAAGAAGAAGAAGAAGATTGTCCCAAAATAGATGTCCAAGCCACATCCTGTGGGTGAATCAGTTGCTAATGAGGTTGGCTCTGGGACTGTGCCTGAGGCCCATATCAAAGCTCCCTCCAATAGGAAAGGAAAGCAAGAAGCTGACCCTACAGAGACCCAACCTAAGGAGGATGACATGGAACTTGATGTCGCCACACTCATAGAATTGAACTACCATGATCCTCTCAAGATACAAAAGGGTGGTAACTCCAAAAAAGTAGGTAAAGGTAATCATATGCTACATAAAGCTCTCAATGTAAGGCAAGTCTCTAAAGAGGCAAAGGGAATATACTCTAAGGATGACTTACCCCCATGATACTCACAGCTTAGAACATTAGAGGGCTTAATATGCCCAGCAAGCAAAAAGAACTCAAGACCTTTTGGCTCACTAATAAAATTGACCTTATTGGTTGTCTTGAGACTAGAGTAAAGTATAATAAACCTATGAAAATTAGACGACAGTTGGGCACGAATTGGCAATTTATTGATAACTATGGTCATTATGTGAATGGTAGAATATGGGTGGGGTGGAGAAATTTAAATGTTAATGTGGTATTGTTGGAGGCAATTCCCAACTCATTCATTGTCAGGTGGAGGATCAGCATTCTTTTTCCTACTTGATTACTTTTGTTTACGGATTGAACATTGTGGTTGAAATGCAGGAGCTATGGGAGCAATTACAGCTTATACATCGAAATGTCACAGGACCCTGGCTAATCCTTGGTGACTTCAATACATTATTAACAGATGAGGATATACTTATGGAGCTCATGTTCACATCAATGAAACTATAGATTTTCAAAAGTGTATAGATGATCTTGGTTTGGGATTTTTAACTCGGAGAAGCTTCCACTATTCCCGGTCTAACAAAAGAGATATTGAAGATAGGATCTATAGTCAAATTGACTGGGCAATAGGAAATGTTGAGTGGTTCCAAATTTATGGTGCCATAGAGGCTATCTGCTTGATCCTCGGGTGTTCACATCACTCCTCAGTGTTGATCAATACTAGAACTAATAGAAGCCTGGGGAAGAGGCCTTTCAGACTTCTACATGTGCTCCTAAAACAAGACTCATTCAAGCATGTGTTAAAAAAGTATGGAGTGAGTCTATTGTTGGACATGCTATGTACAGAGTTTAGAGGAAGTTGAAGATATTGGGACCAAACAAAATATATGCATAAGGAACTGTCATCCTTAGAAAACAGAATAGATGCACTTAGGAGGAAGCTCACTGAAAATCAAGATGCTCTCAATGAGGATTCACTGAACCCTCAACTCATCAATAATGAAAGAGAAGTAATTGCTCAATCTTACAAATAGGATATTATACATGAGAATGTATTGAGGAAAAAATCTAGAGCTACTTTGATAGCATATGGAGACTCAAACAAAAAGTTTTTTCATGCACATCTCAAGGCAAGGAAGGCAAAGAATAGGGTTACATGTACTTTTACAGAATTAGGTATTAGACTCAGTGATCCTCAACAAATTCAATTAGAATTCCTTTAATTTTTTCACTCATTGTTGGGTAATTCATCTGCTGAACTCCCTTGTCTTGATGTGAATATTGCAAGATATGGGAACTGTTTGTCTGTACAATAACAACAACTGCTCATCAAACCAGTAACCAAAGGAGAAATACTAGTAGCACTCTAAAGCATGCCAAGTGACAAAGCCTTGGGTATTGATGGTTTCTCTGTGGAATTCTTTAAGGAATACTGGCAAGTGGTTGAGGTTAATGTGATCAAGGTTGTTCTGAATTTTTTTGACAATGGGCAACTATTCAAGGCTATGAACTATACAACAGCCACACTAGTCCCTAAAGTGTCTAGTCCTACCTATGTTAAAGATTTCAGACTGATTGCTTGTTGCACCACCATGTACAAATTGATAGCTAAAATCCTTACTACAAGGCTCAAACTTGTGGTTGATTACTTGGTGGGTTCTTCCCAATCTGCATTTTATAGAGGAAAGAAATATACTAGATAATGTAATAATGACTCATGAACTGATCAAAGGATATACTAGGAAAGAGGTCTCTCCTAGATGCATGGTGAAAGTAGATATCTTATGATTTTGTCGAGTGGGCTTCCTACATATGTTTCTGCTAGAGCTTGGATTTCCTACCAAATTCATCAACTGGATAATGTCATGTGTTACTACAGTCAACTATTGAATTTTGCTAAATGGAGTTCTAACACCTAAATTTCAAGCTAGGAAAGGGATGAGACAGGGGGATCCTATGTCCCATTATCTCTTTGTGCTTGTAATGGAGTATCTGAATAGATCCTTGAAGATGTTGAGATAAAATCTTGATTTTAACTTTCGCCCAAAAATGTGAGAAATTGGGATTGGTGCACATTTGCTTTGCAGATGACTTGATTATGTATTGTCGGGCGGACAAGAACTCCATACAGTTGATGTTAGATTGCTTTGAACATTTTTCTATGACTGTTCTTATAGAAAATATGGAGAAGAGTTCCCTTTAATAGTAGGGGTTTCACAGGATTTCCAACATCAACTAACAGACGACATGCACTTTACCTTAGGCACTATGCCATTTTAGTATCTGGGAGTACACCTCTCTGCAAAGAAGTTGTCTATCAGTCAATGTATGCCTTTGGTGGATAAGATAATAGCTAGAGTAAGATGTTGGACGTCTAAATTTCTAGCATATAGTGGGCGACGACAATTTATAAAAAGTGTATTATTTGAAATGCAAACCTATTAGTCCTATGTGTTCTTACTCCCTAAGAAGATATTGAAAGTAGTCACAGGTGTGTGCAGGAACTTTCTTTGGACTGGCAGTAATGAATACTCAAAGAAGGCCTTGGTGGCCTGGGACAAGAAATGTCAACTTAAGTCCATTGGTGGTCTCAGTATTGAGCTTGGTGCTATGGAACAAAACCGCTTTGTGTAAGCTTATTTGGGCAGTGGCTAAGAAGGAAAAACTTTGCGAAGTTTGGATTCATACTTTCTACATACAAAATAAAGATCTATCCACTCTTCCTACCCCAAAGAAAGCAAGTTAGGTTGTGAGGAAAATACAAGATGCAAGGAGACTTACCGCTTATTCCTTCCTTATCTCCTAAAGTACCCTGGAAGAACCTCAGTTAATGAAGGAGCTGATTCCAAGACATTTGTTTATTATGTGGTTGGCTATCTAGGAAAGGTTGTCCATTATGGACAGACATAGCAGATGGTAGATTCAAGTAGCAGTGTGTACTATGCGATTCTCAAGCTACAGAATCACATTCTCACCTCTTTTTTTAATGTAGTTATTCCAAGCACATGTGGCAGACCTACTAGCTTGGTTGGGACTTCAAAGGCAAATCAAGTGCTGGGAAGATGAATTGATATGGCTAATTTCAGTGATCAAATCACGTGGACCAAGGGGTGGAATTGTAAGCTTTCTCTTTGCAGCCACCATCTATAATATATGGCTGGAGAGAAATCAATGCAGATTTCAGACTGTTAAACGTAGCAGTAGCAAAAGAGTTCGAGAAATCGCAGTACACATTGCATTCTCTCCAAATATATCTCAATTCACACCACCAATCTCTTCTCATTAGTTTCTGATTCTCAAAATAATATTGAAATGTGGACCCTCAGGCCCTAGTTATTGTGCAGCTTATGTATAAAAATCAGGGAGTCCATCTCAACCTGGATGAGTCTATAACCCTCCTTTGAGAAGCTAATAGCTTGGCTAAAAGCTTTGCTTTCAAAATAAAACTTCCCCCATATATGTCAATTCATTTTTTAAATGTCTATTTATATTTCTTTTACTTCTTTAAGATCATGACTTTTTTTTTCTAGAATCTATGAAATAAATTTATCTATGGAAAAATAAATTTATTTTCGAGATGAAATAAAAAAATTTGAATATATAACTTAATAATGCTCTATGCTGAAATAAGTTAGCAGAATGAGAAATTTTAATTTTATTAATAATAATCAAAATGTTAATATCTTTTTATACGAGTAAAATAATATAAAATTATAACTTTATAAACATATTTCAATGTAGGTAATATAAAAAATAATTGATAATAATAGATATATGTTTTATAATAAATTTATAAAAAAAATTATATTGTAAATGAATTCTAAATTATGATTTTAAAAATCTTTTAATAATGACAATTAAAATTCGTTTATCTATATAAATAATAAAGATAAGAGAAGTGAAACTTGAGTATACCACGTGCATGCATGCACGCCCATAATACAATACATAAATACATACAAACTTAATTCATGTAATATTAAATAAAAATCGTAAGAATAATGTTAGATTTTGTAATAAATTCATAAAAATATTATTCTACTTATAAAATTAATAAAATATAAAATGTTTATTATAAATAAAACATCAAGATTGAAAATAAAATATTATATACTATAATATAAAAAAGATATTACATTTAAATGTCAACGGATAAAATAGAAATTGTATAAGATAAGAGGAAGAAAATGCCTATTATTCAAAATAGTGAGAGAAATTTAATTTTTAATGAACAGTTAAGAGGACATGAAAAATTTTACTATGGGAGAGGTACAATCAACAATAATTGTGTGAGGCTCTACTTACCTTTTGACACTTGGATAGTGGTTCCATTTGTTTACTTACATGTCATTTATTATCACTTCTCTTCTTATTCTATTGTTTTATTCTTCTTATTTTTAAAAAATAACTAATATTAAACTTCTAAATATACAATTAAATAATTTAAAAAAATATACTTTCTCATAAAATAACTGAACCGTTCTAAGAACTGTTAAGACTTTTGATTCATTATTAATAACACTACTTAAAAATGCTAAAATTCGCTCGAAAAAGACTGGCGAACTATGTTAGATTTTCAATGATTTTTTTAACAAAAAAAAACATAACTGACAGACTTTAAGAAAATCGACATATTTTCTTTGATTATTTTTCGTGTGAAAATGTGTAGAAATTAAAAAAAAAAAATTTATAAATAAAATCGACTGATGTCTGTCGGTCTTTTTTTTTACAAAAAATAATGGACGTATGTCGATAAAGTGCAAAATTACAGTTGTGAGTCTAGAAAAATGAAATGAACTCAAAAAAATTAGTGTTTTGTAAGCTCATCCCTAATTATTGCTATTTTTTATTTTTATAATTTCATATTCAACCTTATCGTCTTTATTACTGTTTATTTTTGGGTTTGAATATGTTTAATTTTTATATCTGTTTATTCTCCTTTTGCATCAATCATTTTCTTCATTCCATACCCTTAAGGTGGCTAGTTCTATTATTTAATTCTCCCGAACTGATTATTGAACCCCCCAAAAAAAAGATATACAAAAAAATAACTAAAACGTAAAAGTACTAAATTCTAGAAAAATCTTAGAAATAAATTAACAATAATAAGGTTATGCTTCTGACATATTTAAATAATATTTAACTTATTATTTCTTGATAATAAGATTATCAGTGTATTTTAATTTATTAACAGTAAGATTGATAACATGTTATTAATTAATGTTTGAAATATACATCAATTATGACATGATAGTATAAAATGTCGTATAAAACCACTAATTTTTATGATTACATAATTTTTATTTGTACTCTTCAGCTACAATTTTACACTTTAAAATCGACAGACATTTGTTAATTTTTGTAACCTAAAAAAGATCAACAGACATCTGTCGATTTTCTTTAAAAAATAATAATTTTTTTATAGTTTCTGTGCATTTTGCGTGAAAAATAACCAACAAAAATACCGTACTAGCTGTTAATACATAATTAACTAAATAAAAGTGTTCCCTCTCTGATACGTTGATTTTTGTTTAAAAAAACATTGACAACCTAATTGAAACCGCCATTTTTTTCGACCAAATTTTAGCATTTTCTTAACAGTTCTAAGATGCTTCAGCTATTTTAAGAGAAAATACATTTATTAAATTACTTAATTATCTATTTTTATATGTGTTAAAAATAAGAAGAATAATAAAAAAAAAAGGCGTAATGATAAATGACATGTAAAATAAACAAAACAATCCACAATCCAGTGCCGGCTCTACCATGTAAAGGAAAAGGCAACCGCTAAATTGGGGGCCTCATTTTTTAGCAATAATAGATTATAGATATTTTATTTTAAAAAAAAATTAAATACTATTTGTAGAAAAAATAAATTTTTTATATATAAAAAATAATTATCAAAAAAAAAAGTTTGATATATCTAGAGTATTGTGTCTCAAGAAAGATTACATGCATTGATTATATTATTAATTAAAAAAAGAATTATCAGAAGAAATCGATTATATAAAAATTAATAACAACTTTGCATCTCAAAAAATTTTAAAAGTAAATTTTATAAAAAAAAAAATATTGATGTTTCTTAAAATTTAAGGCCTCCCATTTGATTTTGGTCTTAAGCTATTAATGTGCTTGAGCCGCCCCTATCACAATCCAAATGTCAAAAGATAAATAGAGTGACACAACTATTGTTGATTACCACTCTCCCATGATAATATTTTTCAATATAAATGATTGTCATCTTTTTTTAAGATACTAGAATTTCAGATGAACTTGCGAATAGTAAAGGAACTCAAATAAAAAGTTGTTTTGATTTTTTCCACTTTACAATTATCAATTTGATTTCCGTCATAGGAATATGAGGAGAAAAATAGAGAAAGGGACCATACCTTGAGTGCATCGAAGTTGGACGTCAATTCCGATGCTCGTTTGGCCACGTGATGAGCGAGGTTTCCTCCGGCACTATCTCCGGCAAGGAAGCAGGATGACAAATTGACGTTTTCCGGCAAGAGTCCACGGTTCTTCTCATTGTCAAGGAACTTGAGCACATCAAAGCCATCATCGTACTGAGCAGGATACCGGTGTTCCGGAGCCAGCCGATAATTAACCGACACAACGACGGCCGGGAATTCCCTCGCGAAACGGCGGCAATATGCGTCGAAGAACTTGGTATCCGCACTGAGATCAACAAATCCACCGCCGTGAAAGAAGACGATGATCGGAAGTGAAGTCAAATTCCGGGATTCATCGGTGGTTGGAACGAAGAGCCGGAACCAGAGATCGCGGGAAGGATCGACGGTGACGTCGAAGGACTTAACGCCGTTAACCGGATTAGGATTGGCAGAAGTTTTAAGGCCGAAGATTCCTAGAAGCCGGCGCTTAATGGTGCCGTTTTGACGGATAGAATAGTCGGTAACGGCAGCGGCGAAGGAATTCCCAATACGCATCCTCCAAGGAATTACCGGCGATGGTTGACTATTGGCGGACGCCATAGATGAAGAGAGAAATCGTGATGTGTGGAAACTTTAAAATATACCTAGTAGTTGATCAGCACAAGCACAATAAGTTGTTGGTAAGGGTATCTTCGAATTTTCACTTGTCCAGCTGTTGTGCCACTCCTTCCTTACGTGCCACCCTCTTCTCTCTCACTTACGTTCCATTACTACTCTTTTCGCAGTTTCTTCTCTCTCTCGTCTTCACTTCACCTATCTTTTTGTTGAGTTTCTCTAAAATCTTGCTTTCTTCAATGGTCTTCTTTGTCATAATCACGATTAGGGGAGTACATGTCAAACCGTCAAGTCAAATCGAATCAATGAATCAAGTTAAATAAAAAAAATAACTTGTGATTTAATTTAGTTGGTTTGGCGTTGAAAAAAAAAATCCGATCATTCTTATTTTTATTTGGTATTAAAAGAAAAAAAGTCAAACCGAGTTCAAACCAAACAGACATAATACACTAGAATTTTAATATAATTAGTGAAAAAATAACTCTATATTTTTGTTAGAACTACTTGGACGAAGAAAATGGTGTCAACCCAAAAAATGCTATGTACACTTAGTATTTTATTTGAGGTTTGGATCTGCTCAAGTTATAAACGCTTCAGTATATATCAATTGATTCTTCTGCTGCATGTGTTCAATTCCATCACATATATCTAGCATAGAGGTTTTCAATGCATGAAGAGATCAATGTTATTTTCGTCAAAGAACTTCTCGGGGTTTTCATATGGAGCAGTAGATTAAAGAGGAGACAAGACCTATTCCTTTTTTACTACATCACTCACAATTTTTACTTTACTATTCCTTTCTTTCCATAAAGCTATGTTTATCATTTAAAAAATTGAAGAGCTCAAATATACTGAAAATTGGTCATTTTTCAATAATTGAGTTTTTAATTTGAGTAAGCAAAAATCTGACGAATGAGTGAAGATTCCTATTAAGTTAACGTTTTAAGTTCTAGCCTATCACACATGTAAGTGAAACATATTTGATCTCTTTTTCAATCATAGTGTAATAGTAAAAAAATCGAAAAAATGAAAGAACCGCGCCTAAAACTGAAATCGAAAAAATTGACTTTATGTTGATTTGATTTGGTTTATAGAGTTAATTAATAAATCGACATAATTGGTTTAGTTATTTTTCAAGGGAAAAAGCTCAAATATGTCATCCAACTATTAAAGATGGCTCATCTATGTCATTCGTCAAAAGTTTGGCTCATTTATGTCACTGCCGTTATAGAAAAGGTTCATTCGTGTCATTATTTTTTAACGATAATTTTGTAAAATTATTTTTGCCACGTGGCCTCTTATTAAATGTCCACGTCATCAAATTCAAATAAACCATTATTACTTAAAATTAAAATTAAAATTTGGACCAATTAAAATAAAACTCAACCCGCACCCTACCCAATTAATGGGTTCAATTTTTATTTTTATGAGTCTAATTTTATTTTAACTATATGTGGATCAAATTTTATTTTAATTAATCTATTTTTTATTTTTGATTTTAGGTAACATTGGTTGATTTAGATTAGGTGATGTGGACTTTTAATAAGAGGTCATGTGGGAAAAATAATTTTGCAAAATCATCATTAGAAAATAATGACACGAATGAACTTTTTATGTAACGACAATAGTATAGATGAGTTAAACTTTTAATAAATAGCATAAATGAGTTAAATTTTTAATAGATAGCATAAATAAGTCATTTCTAATAATTCAATCATATATTTAAACTTTTTCTCATTTTTTAATGAAATATCAAACCAATCCAATCTATATACGACCCTAATCAGGATATGGTCACCACTTTTTCTTGTCCTTTTTTGCTTTATTTGTCTCTTGGTGCGGATCTCTTCTTTTGTTCTTTATTTATTTTAGTTTCTTTGTAGATACTTGGGACTAAGTGGATACATATGATATTTTTTACAATTCTATTTTCTGAATGAAGTGGGAATTACACATGAAGCAAGCACGATATCATCGACGTGTGTGTTTTTTGGGATTAAAATTGAGTTAGGGAATTTTTTTATCATTTAACATTTTTCACTTTGGACCCCATGCATGAAATATATTGTACTACTTGTTACAATGGGTGAACATTTCTCATTACAGACCAAAGATGCATATGTAGTTTATTCCTTCTTACATGTTGGTCTCACCTCAAGTTCAGCAGCTGAAGCTTATTTTTAGCGAAAAAAAATTGTTTTCTTTATTTCACTTTAGTTTAACTAGACTTCCTACGCCTTAATTTATATGCCACAATTTAAATTTTGAGAGTCAAATAATATTATTTTGATCGTGAATTTGATTATGAATTTTTAAAGTTTTTTGAAGTGAAATGTACATATTTGAAAACTACGTAAAAAGTATTATTATAAGACACAATAATTGATAATCTAAAATATATAAAAGAGCCGATGAAGTAAAATGTTTCAAACACACACACATATATATTATATATATTATATAATATATATATATATATATATATTATATATATATATATATATATATATAAAAGTCATTCCGTAATATTTGATTTCTGAAGATGGAAGGAGAATTCCAAGACAAGAAGTCTAGTCCGTTTAGAAATTAGAATTGTATTAGTATATTCTTCCTTTACAATTTACATTCAAGGACCTTTGTTACTATAAAAGAATAATAAAACGCATGCACTTTGCTAACGAGCTAGCAGATACTATAGCAGGTATGTATTTTAAGGATTTTTTTCCCATGTTCTATAGATATTGTTATAATGTTGATATTATTGTTCTTGTTGTATCTCATTGTTACTTTTGTTTTTGTTGTTTTTTCAAATCGTTTTGGACGAATTATTTCGTTTTTAGAATAATGACTTTGAATTCATTCTTAAAGGAATGAATCACAAAATCCTTCGAGAATTTTGAGGCTTCCATATTCGGAAATAATCAGAGTAGGGTGAGCATTGGGCCCTTCCAATTGAACATGAAAATTTTGATTTGGATTTTTGATTTTTGGATTAAAGAAATTACGATTCAAATCCAATTCAAATAAGCTCGGTTTAGGTAACAAGCAGTAACGAGTGATTTCTTGGTGTTTGAATGTAAGTAAAAGCAATTGGAGTAGACGAGTCTTGATTTGTTTTGTTGTGATTCAGAATTTGGAAAAATATTCAGGGTTATGGTATATTGACAATCCAGTTGAGTTTTCAAATCATACATTTAGTTAATTTCCTGAGTTACTAATTGCGGGTTGATTTTAATCATATTGAGCATTTTTTCAAATAATCCTAGGTCTTCTCGGTTATTCCTAACGCCTATATTTCTATGGTCGTCAGCCGATAGTGAAGGGAATGTGATTTCTCTTCCGTATCAATTGGGCAAGGCAAACATGTATATTTCTAACCACGTTAGCGAATCGTTCCCCCTTTCCTATAGAGTTCACAACCAAGACCTACATTCTCTTATTGCGTACGTAATTTCTATGTTCCTAGTCCAAACTAGGCACCGTAGATAGTGTTCGATAGTTGATCAAGTTACCAAATAATTTATAAGCATAAGCAAAGATAAATAACTCAATAAATAAAAATCAAACTAAGAAATATGATAATTACATGTCAATCTTTATGTCTTTAACCACAATCATAGATACTAAAGGTTTAGCTACTCATGAATCTCTTTGGAAGAAGAGGTTTCATGAGTTTACAAGAAAAGAATAGAAAATAATTAAAGAAAATAAAATTAGACCTTGCTCTTGAGCTTTGCCCGAGCTTTTAGCTTTCCCAAATCAGATGTTATTCATAAAAACGTGGGAGGGGGCTTTATATAGAGTTTAGAAAGCATTAGGACTTAAAAAACATAATCCAAATTGACCAAGGAGAACCCCCGCTCACGCCACTGGCCAAAAGTAGAGCAGTGACACAAGGAGCAAACAATATTCCGAGAGCTGCCAGAATCCATGCCACTTGGTTGTGTTTTGATGCAGCATGGTAAGGTCATTACCTATATCACGATTAGGAGAGTATAACTATTGTTCCTTTCAAAGATAAAAGTTTGTGTAGAATTTGAATAAATAGAGAGTGTTTTGTAAAAGATAAAAGTTTGGTGTAGAATTTAAATTTTTAAAAGCTTTCAAATAATGAGATTTAGCCAAAATACTGATTTTTTCTAGTATTTGAAAATTTGGGTTATTTGCCAAATAATGACAAATTGTATGGGCAAATATTATTTGCCAATTTTTTTCTCAAATTTTACTTGGGAAATCTATGGCCAAACGGGTCCTAGATATAGAGAGTATGTGCCAATTTTTTATTTCAATTTACGATTTAGAGAGTCATCAATCAAATTTTTTATAAGATTTTTAAATATTTTAACTTGTTAATTACTCTGATTTATAATACTCATGAACCTGAATCATTTGCTGAAGCCTCCAATCATTCTTGCTGGAGAGATCGAGCGAAGCGCACCTCTGTGAAGCAGCCTAGCATCACTTTAGATAGGAGCAGAATTGATGACTTTTTTTACATAATTTTCAGATAATATATGTTACTCTCTCTTTCCCAATTTATGGGGTACTGATAGAATTTGAAGAATAAACCCAAATTTTTTATATAGTTTTTAGATATTTTAAGCTGTTAATTATTATGATTTATAGTACTTTCTACGTGATTTTCAAATAATATATGTTACTCCCTCTGTTCCAATTTATGTTGCATTGATAGAATTTCCAGAGTCAACCAAGTTTTTTAGGTCTTTCAAAAAATTTAAATTGTTAATTATTGTGATTTATCTTTTTACGTAATTTTTAAATATATAATTAATTAAAAAGATAAGACAAACAAGTTAAAAAAGAGAAATTAACGAAAATGATCAAAATGACCCTAGATACCTAAGCATGCACGTTGACCTCGTACTTGCTTCAGCAGGTAATTCCTCTTATAAGAGCCCGTGATGTGCTATTTCTTGTCCTAATTTATGTCACATAGATAGAATTTGGAGAGTCAATAATCAAATTTTTTGTACGATTTTTAAATATTTTAAATTATTAATTATTGTAATTTATCTTTTTACGTAATTTTTAATTATATAATAAATTAAAAAGATAAGACAAATAAATTAAAATGGAGAAATTAACGAAAATTACTCAAATATTTTAAATTATTATTTATTGTGATTTATTTTTTTTACGTAATTTTCAAATATGTAATAAATTTAAAAGATAAGACAAAATAAATTAAAATGGAGAAATTAATGAAAATGACCAAAATGTCCCTAGATGTTGACGCATGCATGTTGACCTCGTGCCTGCTTCAGCATTTAAATTGTTAATTATTGTGATTTATCGTTTTACATAATTTTTAAATATATAATAAATTAAAAAGATAAGACAAACAAATTAAAATAAAAAAATTAACGAAAATGATCAAAATGCCAAATTTTTTATGTTGTTCAAATATTTTAAATTACTAATTATAGTGATTTATCTTGTGACATAATTTTTAAATATATAATAAACTAAAAAAATAAAACAAAATAAATTAAAATGGAGAAATTAATAAAAATGATCAAAATACCCCCAGATGTTGAACCAAGTACGTTGACTTCGTGCCTGCTTTAGCATTGAAGCTCCCTCTTATTTTATATAGGGTTTGTTTGAAAAGTCACTATGAGAATTGGATTTGGTGTAATTACACAGTTTGGCATGTTGGGTTGGTCAGGTAATTATTTGGTCAACAGGTAATTTGGTGTAATTGACAGGGGGTAATTACACTCTTCAATTCACATGGGAAGCTGTGAATTGCTGGTAATTACATGGTGTAATTACAAGCTGGTTACTTTTAAATTTCGTCCTTTTATTTATATTTTATTTTTTTTCATTTTAATTTATTTGTATTTCTATTATCTTAAATTCTTTTTTATTATTCTAATATTTAAAAAAAAATTATTTTTTCTTTTATATTATTTATATTTCATTTCCTTTTTATTTCCCAACTTTTACTTCTTGTGATTCCATGCAATTGTTTGTATTATTTATTTTATGTTTATTTTTTCATTTAGCATAATTTTGTTAGTATTCTAATTTTTAAATTAAAGTAAAATTTATTGTTGAATAAGATTATAAACTTAGGTATTCTTTTTCTTTTGAATCATATTTAGGTACGTTATGTTGAAATTTGACATAAGAGTATTATATTAATTTTTTATTTTGAATTTTAAACTTATGTTATATTTCTAGTTTCAATTTATTTGTTTTACTAGTATTGACTTGATATTTCACATTGCAAACCATTAATTTTTTTAGTTAGAATTGATAAATTATCTTCTTGTAAAATATTTTAATAATTTTATGATATTATATTTATAATAATAACCTTTTTGTCAAACATGCATTTCATGATGTTCTTAAAAGTTATGTACTTTAAGTTTTTATGATTAATTTAATTAAAATATACTAATTTAAAAAATATAAATTATTTTTTATATAATATTAGTTAAGAACATATATTTATTAATTAATATATTTCAACAGACAATATATATATATCTTAAATACTTAATTTAATATTATTTATAAAGTCTCTTGTTTGTTAATATAAATTTTTAGTTTTTGATAATTAGCTTTTATTTTAAATTTAATATAATCATGTAATTACATTTGGGCAACCAAACAGTACACTTGTAATTACATTGTGACAAACAAACAGGTCATCGTAATTACTAGGCTATGTAATTACTTGACTGATAATTATTTTCCTAGTAATTACACCAGTTTCAATTACCAGATGACTTTCCAAACAGATCCATATTAAATTTGCCCAAAAACCAATTAGTAATAATTTATTATTTTCAAAATAATAAGGTACAGTGGAATTAAACTTTGTGATATCATGATCCCGACTAATATAGGTTTTATGGTTGCATTGTCACTTACCTTTTCGTAAGATATAGTTTGACGTTATCATATCATTTTATAGTTTTGTCTTGTTGTTTCCTATAGAGAGCGCTTGAAAAAGTATTTGTCAGTTGTCACCTGTAATTGTAAACAAGCGTAGCCAAAGATGATTTTATATTTAGCTATGAATTTTTTTCGTAGCAAATAGTTAAATTATTCTGCTACGATTTTAAATTGTCGGTATTTAAACATTGCATATTTTGTGACAAAACTATATTGTCACTAAATCGCAGGTTGATTAAAGACAACAAAATGATCGTCACTAATTGCTTATATTATTAGTGATAAAAACTAAGGTCACAATTAATTAAAATTTTGTGACTAAAACTTACAATATTTAACTACGAACTCTAATTTGTCATTATTGCAATAACTTATTTTTTGTGACGAAATTTTTTCGTGTCCAAAATTATAACTAGTTTTAAGACAAATAATAATTTGTCACAAAATGGATAGATTATTAGCGACAAAAAAATGTGTCATTGATAACTTAAAATTCATCGCTAATGGTACTTAATAAATGGCGCCAAATTATGTTTTGATGGAAAACTTTAGTTGACAAAAATTTGCTACGAAATTATATGTTTTGTCACTAAAAGTGAGTTGCTCATACATTTAAACACGAAAATCGAAATATAATTTTTGTCACAAAAAATGAATAATTAGTGACGAATTTTGTGTCGTACCTAATAATTTCGTAGCTAAATATCATATTTGTTGTAGTGATTTTTGTATATAAGTTCCCTTTTTGGTGAATACATCTTCTGCTATTCTCCTCAATCGGAGATGTGCTTATGTGCTACAAGTTTGACCATGTCGACAAATTTGATTGTGCCTAGATGTAAAGGTTAAATGTTAAATGTGAAAACTGTATTAGATGTGTGACACAAAGTTGGGCACAAAACTTTTCTACCGATGAAGTTTTGCCTATGAGTTCGGTAAGCTCCAACAAATAAAAACTGAAATCATGATGTATATCTTCAAATATATGTATTCTGGTTTGCGACAACAAATTGAGTACATGCAGTTTACACTCTCCATTGGCTCCTGTGACTATCATATGTACATACATATTGCTACATTGAAAAAAATTTGTGATAATTTATTTTCCTTTTAAATATTTGACGAAGAACTTTGACTGCAAATATCTACAGGTAAAAAAAAAAGAAACTTTAACTTGTATGACTGATGGATCCCAAAGAACCAAACAAATATTCATACACAAAAAACATAAAGGCCGATGCGCAACTCAAACGCCGTGATGTATATAACCAAATATCAGCTCATAGAAGGAAAGCGTTGTTGCTAGCGCGACGTATGAAAAAAATAAGATTCTGCGAAACATAACCTTCCTCCAAATCCAATTGTTGTTATTTAGAATTGAAGTGTTGCAAGGAATCCTTGATATTATGAGACGTGGCGAAAGAAAAGCCTCTAAAATTGAAAAAAAAAAATTCTCCCAGTTACTTTTATAGGGGGGCCAAGGGATATGCGCCGACGATATATGAATACTATTATATTAGTACAATATTTTGAAAAACTTAATTTGTTTATAGCAATGACTTGCAATTCGTCTTAGCCAGAAATAAAAGAACTACTACTACTTACTGATGAGGTGCAAAACAGACCTGATTTAGTTAGTAGAGTTTTCAAAGCAAAGATAGAAGAATTGAAAAAAGATATATTGAAAACACAAATTTTTGAGAAAGTTGTAGCTTTTATGTATACTATAGAATTTCAAAAACGTGATCTTTCACATGCTCATTTTTTTATTATACTTGCTACTGAGCACAAATTGTTAACTCTTGAACCTTATGATAAACTTGTCTGTGCCGACTGCCTGATTCTGCTAAAGATTGTTATTTATACTCCCTTGTTAGTAAACATATGATACATGGACTTTGTGAAAAATTAAACCCCACAAATAGCTGCATGGAAGAAAAATAAAAAATTACAAATTCAAATATTCAAAAGATTTTGCTGAACAAACATCCAAAGGAAAGAACTCATATCCAATATACAAAATAAGAAAAATTGGCGAATATGTAAAAAAGAAAAGTTATTTTTTGGATAATTCATGGTTTGTTCCATATAATCCTTTCTTGCTATGCAAATACAATTATCATATGAATGTTAAAGTTTATTTCGATATTAAAATTATCAAATATATCTATAAATACATTTATAAATGACACGATAAAATTGCTTTTCAGATACATGGTAGTGATATAGATACAGACATAGATGAAATAAAAGAATATCAATCTTGTAGATGAGTTTCACCTCCGGAGGCAGCCTGGCGATTATTTAGATTCCCAATTAGTGAAATAACTCTAAGTGTTTGTCACCTTCAGCTACATTTGAAAGGACAACAATTTGTTTCTTTTAAGAGTATTGACAAGGTCGATAGAATTTTGAATAATCCAATGATAGGAAAAACAATGTTAACTGATTTTTTTGTTATGAATAGAACAAATATTGATGCTATGCAACTGTCATTATTATATAAAGAATTTTTTGAGTACTTTGTATGGTCACCAAAAGACAAAATGTGAACACGACAGAAATAATATTTTGTTATTGACCGTGTTGTAACATGTCATCTAATAGAAGAAGAAAGATATTATCTTAGATTATTATTGATGAATGTTAGAGGACTGAAATCATATGAAGATTTACTTAACATCGATGGTGCATCTTGTAGTACATTTAGAGAGTCTGCCAAAAAAAAGGTTTGTTACACGGTGATAACAACTTAGTAGAATGTATGTCTGAAGCTGTGAGTTTCCAAATACCGTATAGTTTAAGGCGTTTGTTTGCTACATTGTTGGTCTACTGTAATCCTGCTAATCCAACAAAAATTTAGAAACAATTTGAAGATCCGATGTCATAGGACTTTAAAATAATATCTAATATGAGTGCAAAAGATATTACTTATATGGCTTTAAATCACATCAATGACTTTTTAAATTTGATGGGACACGATATTAATGAATATAAACTTGTTCCGGAGAAAATTAAACCTTCAGCCGCTACGAAAAAAGTTAATGATTGTCTATTTGAAAAAAATATCATTATTAAAGAAGAAGATTTGCTGCTACAGAGCAAATTAAATACTCAACAACGAATAACATATGATACACTTTTTAATAGAATATTTTTCAACAAATCAGGATCTTTTTTTATCGATAGACCTGGAGAAACGGGTAAAACTTTTTTATACCATGCTTTATTGGCTGCTGTACGGTCAAGAGGTTTTGTTGCTTTAGCAACAGCAAGTTCAGGTGTCGCAGCTTTGATCCTCCCAGGAGGACGAACTGCTCACTCCCATTTTAAGTTTCCTATTGAAATTGATGAGCAATTTTCTTGTAGCATTAGTAAACAAAGCTTCCTTGCAGCTTTAATACGAGATGCCAAATTGATCGTATGGGATGAGGTATCTATGATAAAAAAAAATTGCTAGTAGCTTTTGATATTCTGTTAAAAGATTTGATGGATACAAATGCTCTATTTGGCAGAAAAGTTATTTTTTTTTGTGGTGATTTTAGACAAACTCTCCCAGTTGTTCGTAGTGAAAAAAGGATGATTTTATTTGAGAAAGTTTACTATATTCTGAAATTTAGAACCAACTTAAAAAATTACACTTATCTGAGAATATGCGAGTGAAAACAAACTCTGCATTTTGTGAATACTTGTTGAGAATAGGAAATGGAGAAGAAAAAATATATAACCATGATAAAATTAAAATACCTGATTATTTTATTATTCCTTTCATTTCTGAAAATGAATCTTGGATCTCCTGTTTAGAGTAACTTATCCAGATCTATATACATGTTCTTCCAATGTGTCTTCCACGACTTCACGCATAATTCTGACAATAAAAAATGACTTTGTTTATGAAATGAATGATTTACTCATAGCTCAATTTCCTGGTGATCCTAAAACATATGTTTCATTTGATGAGACTATTGAGGTGAATGATCAAAGTCAATATGAAGATTTTTTGCATACATTACATCCTGCTGGTTTACCTCCCATAAATTGACATTAAAAAAAAATTGTCCTGTTATGTTATTAAGAAATTTGAATCCTTGCGAAAGTTTGTGCAATGATACGCGACTTATGTGTGGTGATCTTCAAAAACATGTTATAAGTGCTACAATTACAAGCGGAGATTTCAAAAATACACATGTATTTATTTTGAGAATACCATTATTATCATCTGCAGATGAAAAATTGCCTGTTCCTTTTAAAAAAACACAATATCTTTTGCGATTATATTTTGCTATGACAATAAATAAATCTCAAGGTCAAACATTGAATTTTATTGAATTTATTTACGTGAACCTGTTTTCTCACATGAACAACTCTACGTAACTCTATCAAGAGCAATAAGTTCTAACTGTGTCAAAGTATTAATTTGATCGCCTACACCAGATGATGACAATGATCATTCAACATACAATATAGTGTATAACGAGATCATCAAAAAGCTTTTGCATAAATAGATCCTTGAATGCCTCTAAATTCTTTTGACTACGTCTCCTTCATTATAAAAAGTTCATTTTAAGCACAACAGACTCCTACAGGTTAGTCTAATGTTATTATATAGGTATTTTTACTTCTGTTCATTTAATTATAATCCTGTTTTGATTCCTATGGAATAATTTGTCAGCTGATTAGAACTTTCTCAACTTTTCTTCTTCCCTTCACTTTCATTTCTTAAGGATTTGCAGCAGTCTTACTTTTGCTAAACTCAACTCAGGTAAGTTATTGATCTAGGTCTTTGCCATTTCTTTCACGTATTTTTGAACATAGAACAACAAATATATTGCATTCTTGGTCCACTCTTGATACTTCTCTTTCTCTTCTTTTATTGTTTGGTCCTCAAATACAATATTTGTGTAGCTTTTAGTTAAACTTAATAGGTTCATGTTTGCTCATATGTTTCTTTTTTCCTCTCCTTTGAATAGCTACTTCGAATTTCTCATGATTTGTCATTAATTACTTTCCTCCAGCTTTGTTTAAGTTATATTTCATATTTTCCTTTTTGTTTTTCTGATCTATTTGATTTTTGTTATTTGAAATTTAGTTTTGCTGTTTTGAAGTTAAACTAATTAGCCCTGCGAGAATCTGGGTTCCCTATCTTTTCTCAGATTTTCTGCCCTCATATTGGTCAATAATTAGATGGCCATAAATTTAAATTTGTTGTGGACTATAGTTGCGTGAAAAATTACTTTCTTAATAAAGAGCTCCATGGCAGACAGTAAGTTCATAATTAAAAGTTTTCTTCTGTTGAGAATGAAAAGAAAAGTAAAGCAAACTGAATAAAGTTAACTGTTAATATAACTCTTTCTCCAGTAAAGTAGTAAAGAAGAACTCATAGTACCTCTTTATTTTTCTTAGTATTGTATTCAAAGTGTTGAATTATAGAAAGAAATATGGGTTGTTATTTCAGGAAAAAAGCTTCTGTGTGAGCAATTCAAACTAGGAAGTATTTCAATTTTTTCGCGATTTTTATTATCGTGATATCAAAGTTTGTTTAGTTTCAAACTTTACAGCATGATCCGAGTACTATTTAATATTTAGAAGAGTGAGTGCCTATATTTAGAAGAGTTATGCATAGCCAGGATCGACATGCCTACTTATTATCAATATTTTAGACTTAGTAAAATATTTTGCTACGTTAATAACGTTTTAGATTGTTGTATATTTTTATTTTCCTGTTTATTTCTACAATGAAGCGTCCTTTTTTTAATTGGTTGTTTTAGTTCTAGCCACAGCAAGCAATTTATTTTGTACTCCCCTGTTATAGTTTGAATGCCCTGATTTGTCTTGCTGATTGTCTTGAAATAATTATAGTTTTTAAAAGGTTTTCTTTACTTCCCAAACAGAATATTTTTCTTTTTATTGTTATATCTGAAAGCAAATACTAACTCGGTGCAACTTCATAAAATCAAACAAAATAAAATGAACGTAGTGATAATTATAGCTCATTATATATCTGAGTTTGGTTATTGACAAGCTGTTCTTGCGTCTCGTTACAGCCAAATTATTTCGATTGACAACAGGATTAAGAAAGGCGCTAGTGCATACCTCGGGGTGATCATCACCACCTGCACCTTACATCTCGGCACAGTGGAACGTGTAACCCACCTGCTATTCCATTCAACTACATTTGTTCCTTTAATTCATAACTTAAAAGAATGCAGCAGCGAGGGACAACCCGCCCATACAGCCAGCGGGAGGATGGCCTAAGATTTGGGCTGCGTAGAGCCCCATATTGTTGGTAAGTTTTTGAGCTTTCTGCTTGAGATACTGTTAATTTCCTCATGTTTCTTCTATAGCATTTTCTAATGAAGATAATTATGTGGTAAGTAGGTTGTTATTGCTAAAACTTTGACAAGATACACTATAATAAATGTAAAAATGAGAATTGTGTATCTCTGTTCCAAGGCTGGTAAGGGAGCAAATCAGTACTGAACCGGCCACATTGAGTTAATTTTTCTCAAAGCCTTTTTCTGAACTTGCCAACAAGTGCCTATGAAAGCACTATTAAATTATTAAATTTGGATTGCGCCTTTATCTAAATGTGTCAATTAATTTAATATCCATTTAGGGGTAACTAGAAAATAAAAAAAGCTTGGAGCTAAATGAACAAATCTATAGTACATCTCCAGGAATGGTTTGATTGTTAGGTTCAATGTTAGATCAAATAGATGCTTTCCTACTGAGGTACTGCTACTCTATATTTCAAATGACTATAAATTTGGCACTTCATTGCGCCTTAATTTCTACAAGTCATAATATGATCTCAGGCAGAATAACTTTCAAAAACTGCTATTGCAGTTTTTTTCCATTTTGATTTCATTACTTTAGTTATGCAGGGACATCACATGCACTTCACAAAAAAGTGGAGTACCTTTGAACCAAGGCAATCAAATGACACAGTTAAAAATAAAATCAAAGGTACCTCTGTTTAGAATTTAGGTTGACATACTATTATAGAAGCATGGGTTAGGAGAATAGATCGACATGTCTGTTGTTTGTCAATAAAATTGAAGTTGAGACAATTTAGTTATTTCACCTATAAACTCATGTACTAATGGTTGCTAAATCTACATGGCTTATATTCCCAAAGCCACTGGGCTGTGAAAAAATCCTCCCTTCTTCTTTCTCAAAGAATAATGTTTTTAGTTCTCTTTGAACTAATTCCCTTCAGCTTCTATGCAGTACCTCAAGGAATAGCCATGGCGAGAATAAAGCTTCTCAAGGCTCTGAGCTGAGGAACAAAGTTGAAGATAGAGCTGGTGGATTAGCTGAAGGACGTGAAGGCTGAGCTTGACCTTCTCCTTGTTGCAAAGGTCAGTCCAAGAATTTAATAGTCACCGCATCAGTGCAATTCCTCTAAATTCATGTGCCCTATTACATGGTACAATCCTTCACGTGGTTCTGATGTTAGAGATGATTGTATGCCTTGGTGCCTGGAATGATTGATTATAATTTGCTAGCAAAAATTAAGGCACTCCTTTTTCTTTCTCTTCATTGTTCATTTAGTTTCTTCCAATTGTTCAGCCCTTTTGAGTTGTATGTTTAATTCTTAGTCAATTGGCTTGGTAGAATTTGTCTGCCTGGTAAATTTTAATTTGGGACAAAAAGATAAACATTATAGCCATACCAAATGATAGTTAATGTTTTTCTGTTATGGGTATCTGAAACAAAATCCGTTCATTCTCTCCAAATCATTAATCAATATGATCATATTTTTGTCAATGTTGGTCCCTACTCCATAGATGTATCTTGAGATGATCACTTTCCTTTCTCTTCTATCTATTTTTAATTTTTTAATGTTGCAGGTAATAGGAAAAAGACTCAAATATGCCACTAAAATTGAATAAATATGCTACTTGTTAATAGTTGGTCTTAACCATTACTTATCGTCCCCCCTTCCCCTCTCACTCCCTTTTACGAGTCATATATGAGTTATTTCGTTAAGTTCAGTAACATATTTTTTAACCTTTTTTCTGAATCGTCACTATACCGCTACTTTCAATCACCGTAACACTCCAAATCCCACCATGAATACATACACACACTCTTAAAAGGCTCGAGAATTTTGAATTTGAGAGGTCTCTGCAGGAACAACACATCATTACAGAAGCAGTGAAGATCACATATGAGAAGAGAGTAGCTTCTTACAGATCATTTTGTGATTTTTCCTAGGAACTCATGATCCAACTAATAAAGATTTACTTGTGAGTATCGCATCTCCTCTTATTAACGTTATAATAGACGTACTCTTCTGTGATTTCATCTTGCGCTATACTCTTTCTTTTTAGTGTCTCCATAAAAAATCTTATGTTTTTATATTTGAAAGTTTAAAAATTTTGAAGTGTAAATTGTCCAATCTTCCATCTTATTATGAAGTTGACAAAATTTTAACAACTGAGACAAGTTTGATCTTAGTCTGTCGATTCGAGATATATGCTCTTAACATTCATTCACTACTTTTTATAGATACTTTTGATCAGAGATTGCTATGGACGCCAATTAGTTAAAAGAAATGCAGCAGATTTTATGCCAATATGTAAATAATTACTATAAATGTAAATAATATAAATGTCATACACGTTAGCATGAATGTAAAAGTATATCATTCCGAATCATACATCGTTAAACGAATATTTTGTGCCTAAATATGTATAAATACTCTCCAATAATTGATATTCAGTGACGTTGTATTTGTTTCTTTATAATCAATTAGATGCACTAATTTCTCTTCTCAGTAATTTTACATCAAAATCAAGTTTATAATATTGGGCCTAGCACTATCACCATCTAGTTCTACTATACTATAAGAGGAAGTTCTATTAGGTGAATCAGACAGGTCAACATGCATAAGGGGAGCTTGGTAATTTTATTTTCCCAGGGTAAATGCTGTCTGGGTTCATGTTCTTACGCGTGTATTGTCTCACACTCTCATCTCTCTCTCTCTGCTTCTTCACCTTCCTCACCCGTCTTTCTTGCTCATCCATTTGTGTGTTCTGATTTCTCTCTTCTTACCCTGCTCCTTCGGCTTCTTCCACTGATTTCAGGTAATAACTTCTTTGAATTTCTCATGATTTGCCGTTAATCACTTCCCTCCGGCTTAATTAGTTCATGTTATATAGTAGAATTTTACTTTCTTTTGTTCTGATTGTGTTTAATTTTTGTTATTGGTAACTTATTCTCGCTGTTTCGGAGGAAAATTAATTGGTCCTGCAACAATCTGGGTTCCCCAACTTTACTCAGATTTACTGCTACAACCCTAAATTTGAATCCATTGTGGACTGTAGTTCTGGCAAAAAAGGTTTTCTTAATAAATAGCTCCGACAACAGACGTTCATAGTTAAAAGACTGAAAATATACTAATAAGGTTGTTAGCGTACAAAGAAACTTTCATCAGTACTCTTACCTCTATTTTATTTCTTCTTCCCTGTTTCTGGTTAGCTAAAAGTAGGTATTACATAGGCAGATTCAAAATTTAAAGTTTCTGAATTACTCTAACGATCTTGAGTTAATTAATATATAATAATTTGATTTACGGTCACATATTTTATATATATTTGATGAAATTCTTAATAAAAATATCATTTCGGTACAAAAGCTAGCGATTTTCGCGAACTCATAATCTGAATTACCATTCTACTAATTAGTGTTGAACAAGAAGTCAAGTTTTAAGAAACCTTTTTGTTTTAACAGGCATAAATCAAGTGCTTGAAGAATCTCTGACTTTCACATTGCTATTACTGAAATTTGATTAGAGAACTATAATAATTTAGTGCAAAAAAAAAAAAGTTCACTTTATGACTTAACTTTTCCTGATTAAATAAGTCTTTTCCCAGTAAAGAGACACTCACGGTACCTCTTTACAACTTTGTATTCAAAGTATTGAACTATAAAAGGAAATATGGGTGCTTATATAGATCTTTTGGCGATTCTTATTATCGTGATACCAAGGTTTTTTCAGTTTTTCTTTAACAACCATGCTATTTATTGGATGTTTCAAGCTTTACAGCGTGATGGTAAATTCTCCTGTGTACATTCATCAGATTCACACCATGAGCTTGTGGAGAAAGGAGATGACAGAGAGACTCTTCTCCAGCCTGTCCTTCCATGGTTACTGATGCTTCAATTGCATTTCTACGGGCTAGCCGTTCTTTCTGTCTAGCACGAAGCTTAGCACTGCTCCAAAGCAACAAAAAGATATTCAGACAAGTATTAATAATTTACACATATAGCTAAGTTATTTAAATAATCCAGCCAAAAAGATGCGAAAATTCCAGTATCATGCATTTTACTCTTTTTTTCCTGTCATAAAGCAAAAGTTAGGTACTAAGAAAATCAACCATCTCAATACACTAAAGCCAATATGTTATCACTTAGATGCTGATTGAAATAGATATCTGCAGGTATGAGTAACTGATGCGCTTGTTTAGTATAGTTGCAGATTATGTTCCGTTAATACTCGAGTGCTTTTAACCCTTAGTTGTGACAGTTTTGAGTTTACGTCTCCTTTCTATGAATCTATTTATGATCTTTTGTACATCTTCTACAAACGTGCAAAACAGATCAAAGATTCAACAAGGAAAAATGGAGTAATTATGAGAAGGAAAAAAACAACAGAGACAACATACCACTTCATCTTAGTGAAAAAGTCAAGAAAGGTATGAGGCAACATCTTACCGATTCACTTAAAACTACACAATTATCTTAGTTGTAGTATTATACATTTGTTTACTGAGGTACTTTTGTTTAAGAAAATGAATCTTTAGTGCACATCTGCTATTATCTAAGCTATTCAAAAGGCTCAATGTTTTCCCCTTTGCTTGGTTAAAGTGTGCCTATGCGTTTGCCGCAGAAATCAATGTGGATCGCAAATAGTGTACATGCCAGCTGCAGTTTAGAGAATGAGAGTTGTACTTCAGCTTCTTCAGAGCTTCACATGACCCTGTGCAAAAGGTTTGTAACTTCTTTCAGCTTCTTGAACGGATGCTAATATTTTGAATTAAATGAATTATTGACAATGACATGAAATGAGCTTAAATAAAGAAATGAGGATTCACAATGTGTTATTTTTGAGAGTCCGAGCAACATAGGCCGGAGTAGTGTTGAATTTGACAATGTTCTGTTTCATAAATATGTATCTTTTAAAAACTATATAAAAAGTATATTAAAACACAACTCTTAACCTTATGAAGAAACAAAACGCTATATGTTTGCGAATGATAGTAGTATCATATAAAATAAAATTGACAATGCACTATTTTACATCAAACTAGGAACTACATGTTCATAGTGATGCTACAATTACCATCTCATTATATTTATTGATTCCAGTTCTATTGCTTTTCGAAACAAAGATTTCAAACATAAGTCTTGCGGAGATGGTGCCTAACTTGCTTATACTCGATTGCAGCGCTGTTAACTACTACTGCAAATTTGATTTCTGAGTTGAAAGCAATTGCCTTAGATGGAAATGAAATGGCCAGCGGTCGGAATCGTTGGGTTAGTGACGCTATAATTTGTTGGAGTGGGATCTGATTGCAATCCAATGACATTTGTGGCAGATGAAAGTGGACTCTGTAATCAAATTACTTATCGTGGAATCGATGTCGCAAGACGTAAGCTATTGTCAAATGTAGACGCCGTGTTGCTGTAGATAAATTGTTGCTAAATCTACTCCAGAAGTAATAGTATTGACGATTAGTTTATGAGATGTATTGAATTTCGTTAGATTTTAGTTGTACTCATAATTGAAGCTATCAACTATTAATAGAATGTCAGACGGAAACTTGTTATAAATATATTTTAATATTATCGTTATCTTTCCCAGTTTTTCATATCACAATATTTGCTTATTGGTTCTACATAGTTCACACATAAAATAAAATTTGTAGTCACCATGTTGGGCCCGTGCTGTGCTGTGCACGGGCATTCCTTCATCTAGTTAGTATTAGTACTTATATATATGGGAGAGTTTCACGAGCTTCACGTCGTCCTCCTTGCCGACATGGGGTCAGTTTTGGTATTTTATGTTTGTGCTTACATGTTGCATGTTGTACTTGATTGGAGTTATGATTGTACTTCTATTTAATTGGACGAAAAAATCACGAGATTTCTGTATAATTTCATCCGTACTAAGATGAGTATAAAGTGGGTCCCATTGAATATCTCTAAACATCAGCCGCAATTTTCTGGCCCACCATTGGCCCAATTCCTTTTACATTTGCCATTATGATGTACTGCTATTTTTATTTACTACTTTCTCCGTCCCATTTTACGTGAGTTACTTTGACTTGGCACGGACTTTAAGAAATAAAGGAAGACTTTTGAAACTTGTGGTCTAAAATGAGTCTTAGATATTTGTGTAATTGTAAATCATTTCATTAAGGGTAAAATAGATATTTTAAAGTTAAATTATTACTAAATATAAAAATGAGTCATTCTTTTTGGGACTGACTAAAAAGGAAAGTGAGTCATATAAAGTGGGACAGAGGGAGTACTCCCTTCCAATTTATATCACATTTTTTAGATTTTGAGATTTAACTAAGTCTTTTTTTAGCATAATTTTTCATATATTTTTAAGTATTTTGAATTTATAGTTTTTTTTTACTTAATTTTTTATAACAATAACAATATACCCAATAAATTCTCATAAATTGAGGTCTGGGGAGAATAAAATTTATGCAGACCGTACCTTTATCCTAGGGGTAAATTAATTTTTAAATATATAATTTTTATTTCAACAAAAATAAAGATTTCATACTCAAATTCATAGATAAAAGTAAATTATTTGACTCTCAAAATTAGTGTCACATAAATTGGGATGAGACAATATTACTACTCCCCTTTATTTACATTTTAATTGGTTGTATAATAGATAAAAGGACAATTTAAATTATACGTGGAGTTGTTTGGGATCTTGAGGTACGTAATTAAAATGATTAATGTTTCATTTCTAGCATGAGGATTGAATTTCCCCCCTATTTTTTTTTTCTATTTACTTTTGTATAAATGAACTCTTGAAAAAAAAATACATTGCCATAAACTTTTTGAATTGCCGATTTTTACTATGAATGAATAATTAAGGTAAAACAAATATATTATAAATAATATTAAATTGGGAAAAACTGGTACTCTTATAATTACTACTATTAATAAGAAGTAGATAGTTGTTTGTTGACATGTTTACTTTTAGTCGAGTATATTTAAAAATTACATAAAAAATATTATAAATTACAGTAATTAACAACTTAAAATATCTAAATCATATAAAAATTTGGTTGATTTTCGAAATCTCATGTGTACCACACAAATTGGGGCGAATAGAGTAACATATATATGTGAAAATTACGTATAAAGTACTATAAATCACAATAATTAACAACCTAAAATATTTTTAAGACTATATCACATAAAGTGAGACATATGAAATAACATATATTGGGTTCTACTTTGCTTATCAAAGTTCTTAGAGGTTGTTTGGTATGAAGAATACGATGTATACCTCAGGATTAAATTTGAAATTAGATTTATATTTTGTTTGGTTCATCCGCATACAAACGCCCCCTTAACCTATTCAATTAACTTAAATAAATTAAAAAGTGATATAGAAAAAAAAAACTGCTACTAAGTGTACTTATATGACAAAAAGAATGTTGTAATTTGACATTCATCAACATATATAGTGTTATTGGGTCTGTGCTAGCACGAGCTATTCTTTAACTAGTATATTATAAGAGGGAGTTTACACAGCTGAAGCAGGCACGAGGTTAACGTGCCTGCTTCAGCAGCTAGGGATATTTTGATCATTTTTATTAATTTCTCCATTTTAATTTATTTGTCTTATCTTTTTAATTTATTATATATTTAAAAATTATATAAAAAGATAAATCACAATAAATAACAATTTAAAATATTTGAAAGACAAAAAAACTCGATTGACTCTGAAAATTCTATTAGTGCCACATAAATTGAAACAAATAAAGTAACATATATTATTTGAAAATTATGTAAAAAGTAATATAAATTACAATAATTAATAATTTAAAATATTTAAAACACATATAAAAGATTTAGTTGACTCTCCAAATTCTATCAACGACACATAAATTGGAGTAGAGAGAGTAACATATATTATTTCAAAATTATATAGAAAGTATTATAAATCACAATAATTAACAACTTAAAATATTTTAAAAACTTATAGAGGGAGTTTCAACGTGCCTGCTTCAACATCCGGATATTTTGATCATTTTTATTAATTTCTCTATTTTAATTTATTTGTCTTAGTTTTTAATTTATTATATATTTAAAAATTATGTAAAAAGGATAAATTACAATAATTAACAATTTAAAATATTTGAAAGACATAAAAAACTTGGTTGACTCTGAAAATTCTATTAGTGCCACATAAATTGGGACAGAGAAAGTAACATATATTATTTGAAAATGATGTAAAAAGTACAATAATTAATAATTTAATATTTAAAAGACATATTAAAGATTTAATTGACTCTCCAAATTCTACGAACGGCACATAAATTGGAGTAGAGAGAGTAATATATATTGTTTTAAAATTACATAGAAAGTACTGTAAATCACGATAATTAATAACTTAAAATATTTTAAAAACTTATTAAAAAATTAATTGACTCTTCAAATTTTATTTGTGCCACATAAATTAGAAAAGAAAAGTAACATATATTGGGCCCGTGCTAGCACGGGCGCTCCTGTATCTAGTACTATATATAAGTGTGAAGAAGCAGACACGTTTTCGTCGACATGTCTGCTTCATGGAATTATCTTTAAATAGAAGGATAATTCTGTCATTTAATACTTTTTATTTATATTTACATGCTTTAGTCACTTGTACTAATTGTCATATCGTGTGCACTTTTCCTTTTATGAGTTCGGAACTTAAATAGTGGTCAAAATTTCATAAGTGACGGATGTATATGTCCTTTTGAAAAAGTAACAAAAATAGGAATAGCGCACTAAATTAGTGCGCTATACGAAACTTCGTTAATAATGTCCGTTAAATTTTTGTTATCCAATTTTCTTAAAAAAAAAAATTAAAAAATGATATTACATAACGCACTAAATAAGTACGCTATGCAGTCTCAATGAAACCTGACAAGTTTCACTCTAAATTGCTCTCATGCAAAATCTTTTCAACTTGTAAGTTATATAACAACAAACTAATAAACAAAGTCTTTTAATAAATAAAATTTGCGTAAATTATTTTTTTTTAAAAATAAAAATTATAAGATTTATTATACTTACGAAAAATAATATACCCTCAGTATCAATTTAAGTGTCTTACTTTATTTTTTAGAAAATAATTATGATGATTTATTTTCTAAGACCACAAAAAATATAGTAAGATTTAACTTATGCTTACAAAAAAAACTTACACCCTCCGTATCAATTTAAGTGTCTTATTTTTTTTTTATAAAATAATTATTTTCTAAAAAAACAAAAGTAATACACTTAAATTGATATGAATGAAATGTTATTTTTCGTAAGCATACACTAAGTCTTATATTTTTGATTGTCTTAGAAAATAAATTATTATAATTATTTTTTCTAAAAACTACAACACATAAACTGATACAAAAGTATATTATTTTTCCATATCATTTTAAGCTAAATCTTATACTTTTGTAACTGTCTTTGAAAGTGATTATAATTATTTTTTTATTAAAAAAAAACTAAGACTCTTAAATTGATACGGAGGGTGTAAATTTTTTTCGTAAGCATAAGTTAAATCTTATATTTTTTGTGGTCTTAGAAAATAAATCATTATAATTATTCTAAAAAATAAAGTAAGACACTTAAATTGATACGAAGGGTATATTATTATTCGTAAGTATAATAAATCTTATAATTTTTATTTTTCTTAAAAAGTAATTTACACAAATTTTATTTATTAAAAGACTTTGTTTATTAGTTTATTGTTATATAACTTACAAGTTGAAAAGATTTTGCATGAGAGCAATTTAGAATGAAACTTGTCAGGTTTCATTGAGATTGCATAGCGCACTTATTTAGTGCGTTATGTAATCTCATTTTTTTATTTTAAAAAATTGGATAACGAAATTTTAACGGATATAGTAGTTCTCTATTAGTGGAGATAAATCTCCTCCCAGTGACTTCATTCAATAGAAACAGGATAAGAAAGAGAGATTATTCGAAGAGACGACTTTTTTCTCCTGTCAGTTATTTTGGGCTTTCAACAACTGTTTTTTGTAATATGCAGTAGAACACCTTATTCTTTAGTAACTAAATGAGAAAAGCAAAGGAAAAACATAATCGAGAAAATCATGTCCTTGACTAAGCGTGAAACTGTAATTTAGTTTATTCAAGTGAACAATCACAACATATTCACTTTTTATGTTTCCTGTTTAAGGATTTGTAGAAATCCTGTTAAAGGGTTCAAACCACGAATAAGACGATAACTGAAGATATCCCTCCTTCCCAAATATTCAAGGCCTTGTATTTCTTCTTGGTTCAAACCTATAGAATTATTTTAGGGCGTGGAACCGTTTTGAGATTACATGTAAAACAAAAACTTGAGTTTTTTAATTTTAAAAGATCTAAAATTTTACATGCTGCAAATGTATCTACAGAAAAGCAATGTGGTAAGAATTTACTTTCAAAGAATTAATAAATTGCATCTGTCGAGTAAATAGCAACATTTTGTAGTTGTGGGCAAGGTCTTCCTGAAGGGAATTTTTAGGAACACTTCACGGGCGTCAAGTAAACATCACGTGTCCTTCATCCTATTTTTCCCGAAGTAACGTGGTAACTATTTATAATCCAATTCTCCTTAACTTCATTGGTTAACAGTACTGAAGGCCATTCACATGGAAGAAAATAGTAATCCTTTCTTATCTTCTTTCCCGAGTGTGAAAGAGAAGGAAGGTCTTATGAAGGGAGGGGCAAAGGTCACCCTCTTTTTGGTTTCGGCCAAATACTTTTTCTCGTTGTTCGAGTTTTCTACAAAAAAAACTATGCAGGATCGTATGTTTCAACCTTGGCTAAAATAAACAAAAATCAAATTGAAGTAGAAGGAACTTGAACACGAAAAATGAAGACGACAACAGAGGATTACTATGGAGATTAGCGAAGAATTTAAGAAATTACAAAGGTGAAGCGAGAGAACCATAAGATGTGTTTGTGTCACACCAAGGGAAAACTAATGTCAATGTTCTCTTTTCAACTTCCCTAAGAGATCCTATTTACTCAAAACATCAAATATAAATCCTTCTAAAAGTTCTATTATTTCCCTAAATAATATCAGAACATGGCAAGCAATGCACATAGACAATATATCATATCAAGATACAAAATGGTATTGAATTGATAAACTGAAAATAGTGCATCAGCAAGTTTCTTTTGCAGTTCCCATACATATTTTTTATGCAGCACCTGCACATCCTTTTATTTCAAGTTGTTGTATTTTAACATAACTGTACAACTGGACGATATAGGTTCACAAACTTGATTTGTTGAAACCAAATTTTTTTTAGTTGATTCAATACCTCGAAGAGCAGAGATCAACTTCAAGGCCTTGTTATTGTCTCTGACATCTTGCGCTTATTGTCTCTGGCATTCTGGAACTATCTGAAAAGTGAGAAACATCAGTATGAATATCTGGCATCCTGAAACTATCTGAAAAGTGAGAAACAACGGTATGAATAAATCCAATCGAGGAAAGTGAAGAACAATAAAATCTTTGAAAAATTAAAGGTAAAAAGAAGTATGAAAAATTCAGAACAGAAAACGAAGGAGAGTAAAAGAGAAAGGCGTTGAAGGAGGAGCAACCTGGAAGAGAAGGAGGGTAATGAAGAGATCACCAATACGAAAAGAACTTCAGAAGAAGAGACTGTTAGGTTTTTTTTCCCGTTTTGACATAGCACCTATAGGGACCGGAATGGCCGGACCGGAACAGACCGGTACCGGACCGGACCGGTACGACCAGTACCGGAATGGTGACCGGTACCGGAATGAACCGGACCGGTTCAACCGGTATGGGTACCGGATTCCATCCCATTCCGGTTTCAACCGGAATGGACCGGTATGGTACCGGAATGGGCCGGACCGGTTTACCGGAATGGTTTTTTTTTTTTTTTTTTAATTTTTTTTTAATTTTTTTATTTTGAATTACATTTTGAATTTCAAACTTAATTTTCAAGTGATAACTTATAACTTAAAAGTTTTTATAATTTATAACTTAAAAGTTAAATAGTTAATTATGATTTAAAATTTTATAACTTATATAAATTATATTTGAAGTTTATTAGTTTGTTAAAGTTTTTGTTTTTTAAAGTTTTTAAATTTATAAGTTTTATTTCTTTTAATTGAAGTTTGATTAAGTTTATAGTTTATATATGTTTTCTAAGTTATATATTTGAAATGTTTTAGTTTGTTTAAAGTTTTTTATTTTTTTAAGTTTTCAATTTATAAGTTTATGTTTTGAAGTCTATTAGTTTATGTTTTAGTTTATTTTTTTAAGTGTGTTTTCACTAGCTTTGCAGTTCTACAAGTTTTATTGTTAGACACAAATCATACAACTTGTAGGATAGCTCAAATTATCTAAATGTGTTTCATCTGTAGGATTAGAGTCGGCTACTTTTTTTTTAAGTCTTTCCCAGCTAGAGAGAACTTGTAAGTGATTTTTATTTAAAGAAGGTTTCCTTTTTAGTATTTTGTATGTTTTATTTGTGTGATAAATGTGCATGGATGTGCCTGGGAATGCACATTTAAAGAGTATATAATAGAAATATATATATATATATATATATATATATATAGCGCCACATCGCTTAAAGGATAAAGAAGAGACGTTATCAGTGATACTTTAATTTTTCTATTTGCAACAGTAACCACAGATTATATACACACATTCTAAGCGCGGATAGTTCATAGACATTAAACACCCTTCAAAGAATCATACCTGATGGCACATATACTGACCAGTGTTCACACGCTGGTAAGTATTTCTTTACAGTGATTTTGTTTGCCTCTCTGTCATACATTTTTGTACCTAGCTTGCTATAGCAGCTCTTCATAGAAATAATAATAAGTTAGATACTGTGTTAAAATATATAATCAGGTAGCATGACAAGTTTCTACAGAAAAATATTTAGAGCTTAGAGTATTTAGAAAAGGGCCACATTTACGGATAACAAAACTATTAAGAATTGACTGCATAAAGACATTAGTATATTATCATAGCTCAAGACAATAGTAAAATTGATGATACATAAAATTGTCTTAGAAAAGAATTTCAAATTCACCAACTATCTGTTATTTATGTAAGGAACAACAAGCGTCTTTCAACAGACTCTACCAACTTAGGGGACGTACTTTACTTTTTCTTTAACTCGAAAGCTTTCTACTGATTTTTTATTATGGTTTAATATTATTCTTTTTAGTGAATAGAAATAATATACTATAGAAGCTTGAAAGTTTCAAGCATTTCCTTTCATGCCTACAGGTGGATGGAAATCAAAATATTTTCTAAAGTCATTTTTATGTCAAGATTTTTGTTTTCGGATAGAAACTTGAATGTTCATGTTGAGATATACTTGCATAAGATTTCTTTAGTAAGAGACAATCACTCCATCAAATAATTTGCTTTTAGATACACTATTATGTGAAAATATAGCTGAAATAAAAATTTTGGACGAGATTTGAATGAATTGAATCTCTGGTAATGGACTAACTACTACTAAATTTTATATTTTAGCACATCTGGTTCTTCTGTAAACTGTTATTGTACATGCATGTGAGAATATAATTCATGACAACATGTATTAATGGCCTCTTTATTTAATTTCTGCACATTTTTTATGTTTCATGAGTACGCATATTTTTTTTTTCTATTTTTCCTTCGTATTTTATAAGTAAATTTATTTGTTCAATAAAACGGAGACAATGAGACAACTTGGTCCTCGTGTATCATCTATAGCAAAATTATGAACGAGAACTTTTGAGACTATCAGCTGCAACAAGGGCTGTCAGAACAAGTCTTGTGCTTCAACAAATGAAAGAGATGTGGAAGATCTTATATCTGGATATGTCTTTGCACCAATGTATCTGTGAATATGTGTGCCTTGGTGTATCTTTAGCAAGTATGTTAGTTATGAATATTTACATAGTCAATGTTAAGTTAACTTTGATTTGACATTATTAGCCGTGTCAGCTTAATACACCTTTGCAAGAAGGATACCTAATGTAGTTTTTATCGACTGTTACTCTATACACTCTATTGTGGAATTTGCAGCCAACCATTTTACAGATATGGCACTGATCTGCTAGCGCTAATCCAACCAGCTTTATGTTTTTTATGTGTTATTTTTCGTTCCTTTTTGTTCTTTAGTATTATTGTCTTTCATGATGAAATGACTATGCAAATCATTCAGAAATCGACCATAGCTGAAAATATAAAATGTTCCCATCTAGTTTATTATATTATATAGAAGAGCCATGAGAAGGACGATTAAGGGCATTTTAGTAATTCTAACTTTATTTAAGGGTAAAGTTATAATGATGTAGTTAATGATCAAAATGAAATTCTAGAAGAATCTAATTCTTTCTCAAGATCCAGGACATTTTAGTAATTCAACTTTATTCAAGGACGAAATTAAAATGGTGTAGTGTAATTAATGATCAAAAAAATTCTAGAAGAATTCAATTCTTTCTCAAGATTCAATAAGGCATTTTAGTAATTGTAACTTTATTTAAGAGCAAAATTATAAATGCATAATTAATGATCAAAATGAAATTCTAGAAAAATTCAAAATTCTTTCTTAAGATTCACAAAAGCCTTGTTCAATGTGAGGGACATTATTTTTGTATATATAAAAGCCTTCTTAAATAATTAATTTTATTTATGTTTACTTATGATTTCTATTATATAGAAGAGCCATGAGAAGGACGATCAAGGACATTTTAGTAATTCTAACTTTATTTAAGGGTGAAATTATAATGTTGTAGTTAATAATCAAAATGTAATTCTAGAAGAATCTAATTCTTTCTCAAGATTCACGACATTTTAGCAATTCAATTTTATTCAAGGACGAAATTAAAATGGTGTAGTGTAATTAATGATTAAAAAAATTCTAGAAGAATTTAATTCTTTCTCAAGATTCACCAAGACATTTTAGTAATTCTAACTTTATTTAAGAGCAAAATTATAAATGCATAATTAATGATCAAAATGAAATTCTAGAAAAATTCAATTCTTTCTCAAGATTCACAAAAATCTTGTTCCATGTGAGGGACATTATTTTTATATATATATAAAATCCTTCTTAAATAATTAATTTATTTACATTTACTTATGAACTAAAGAAGATTGTATATTTTTTGACTCAAAAAAAATTAAAAGGTATTTGTGTAGATCATCACATTAAGTTGCAATTTTAATCAAGCTAATAATATATTGAATTGAAGTAGAAGGGGAGTCTTGCCGTAACTGATAAAGTTACTGCTATGTGATCAGGAGGTCACGAGTTCAAACCATTGAAACAATCTCTTACAAAAATATAGGGTATGTATGATAGACCTTTGTAGTCCGGCCCTTTTCGGAACCCGCGCATAGCATGAGCTTTAGTGCACCAAACTGCCCTAGAGGTTGGAATAAGTAATGAAACATATAAATCTTTTAATGTTAATTGAATGTTTAAACAAATTATAAGTTATTGCTTTAGTTTAATCAAATAAAAAATAATTTATTATGAACTATAAATGGAGAATTTTATCATTACTCCGTGTGTATATAGATAAAAAAATGAGAATCGATTATTTTTTCATGAAAAAAGATAAACAAAACTTTCAATGTTGAGCCCGTAAATGGGTCTTTCCATATCTAGTTTCAAATATAATTGTAGGCATATAGCAGCCTTATGCACGTGGCTGTATATAAATTTATCAAATTCTATCTTTTTTAGTTTGTTGTATATTTAAAACTTACATTAAAAATACTATAATTATAATAATTACAACAACAACATACCCAGTGTATTCCCACAACGTGGGGTCTGGGGAGGGTAGAGTGTACGCAGTCCGTACCACTACCTCAGAGGTGAGGTAGAGAGGCTGTTTCCGATAGACCCCGGCTCAAGACAAAAACAGTCTAAAAATAGGCTAAAAAGGACGTAACAAAGATACATGATACAAAAACATGATAAAACTACAAGAGACGATAGGAAGTAATATGTAGTAACAAACAACAGACAGAAGCAGAACACTGCCACAAAATACTACTATGAGGAATCCAATAACAAAAAACTATAAGCGTAGCACTACGATTACTAGTCGGGACAACAAGGAAAAACACTCCTACCTACTAGCCTACACACACTTCTACCTACTACTCTTCTACCCTAATCCGCGTCCTCCACACCTTCCTATCTAGTGTCATGTCCTCGGTAAGCTGCAACTGCGCCATGTCCTGTCGAATCACCTCTCCCCAATACTTTTTCGGTCTACCTCGTCCTCTCCTGTAACCATCCATAGCCAACCTCTCACACCTCCGCACTGGAGCATTCGTGCCTCTCCTCCTCACATGTCCGAACCATCTTAACCTCGCTTCCCGCATCTTATCTTCCACCGATGCCACACCCACCTTATCTCGGATATCCTCATTCCTAATCCTATCTCTCCTAGTAAACCCGCACATCCATCGCAACATCCTCATCTCCGCCAACTTCATCTTTTGAATATGGGAGTTCTTTACTGGCCAACACTCTACTCCATACAACAGAGCTGGTCGAACCACCACTCTGTAGAATTTGCCTTTAAGTTTAGTAGGCACCTTCTTATCACACAAGACTCCAGATGCGAGCCTCCATTTCATCCACCCAACACTAATACGGTGAGTGACATCCTCATCGATCTCTCCATTTTCCTGGATAATAGACCCAAGATACTTGAAACTCCCTTTCTTTTGGATGACCTGTGTATCCAGCTTCACTTCTACATCATCATCCTGAGTCGCCTTACTGAACTTGCACACCATATATTCAGTCTTGGTCCTGCTCAACCTAAACCCCTTAGACTCGAGGGTCTGTCTCCAAACCTCCAACTTAGCATTAACTCCTCTGCGAGTTTCGTCAACCAAAACTACATCATCCGCAAATAATATGCAGAATGGCACCTCACCTTGTATTTGCCGCGTCAATACATCCATTACCAAGGCAAATAGAAAAGGGCTAAGGGTCGATCCCTGGTGCAACCCCATTAACACGGGAAAGTGCTCCGAATCTCCTCCCACAGTTCTAACGCGAGTCTTGGCCCCCTCATACATGTCCTTAATTGATCTGGTGTACGCCACGGGTACACCTCGAGCCTCCAAGCACCTCCAAGGGACCTCCCTAGGGACTTTATCATACGCCTTTTCTAGATCGATGAACACCATGTGCAAGTCCTTCTTCCTTTCCCTGTACTGCTCCACCAGTCTTCTAAGGAGATGAATAGCTTCTGTAGTCGAGCGTCCTGGCATAAAGCCGAACTGGTTCTCGAAAATAGGCACGATCTGTCTCAACCTCAACTCCACCACCCTCTCCCAGATCTTCATAGTGTGGCTTAGCAATTTGATACCCCTATAGTTGTTGCAATTCTGAATATCGCCCTTGTTCTTGTACAAAGGAATCATCGTGCTCCATCTCCAAGATTCAGGCATCTTTGTCTTTCTGAAAATACCATCAAACAACTCGGTTAGCCACTTCACACCTGTCTCACCCGAGCTCTTCCAAAAATCAACGGGAATCTCATCTGGCCCCGTCGCCCTACCCCTACGCATCTTACGAATCGAAACCTTAACCTCCTCAACCCTTATACAGCTACAATAATCATAGTCACGACGCCTCTCTGAGTGTGCCAAATCTCCCAGCACAAAGCTTTTGTCCCCCTCTTCATTCAAGAGTCCATGGAAGTAAGACTGCCATCTCCTTCTAATGAGTACCTCATCTACTAGTATTTTGCCATCTTCGTCCTTGATGCACTTCACTTGGTCAAGGTCCTGAGTCCTCCTCTCTCTAGCCTTTGTTAACCCGTATAACTTCTTATCCCCACCTTTATCCTCTAAAGACGCGTATAAGCTTTCAAAGGCTGCCGTTTTAGCTGTCGTTACCGCTAACTTAGCCTCCTTCCTAGCTATCTTATACGCCTCCCTATTCCTTCACTTATCCTCCTCATCCTTACTCTCTACCAACTTCGCATATGCCCCATTTTTAGCCTCCACCTTTCCTTTTACTTCTCCATTCCACCACCAGTCCCCTCGATGCTTGCCAGCACGACCTCTCGAGACGCCCAACACCTCTCTAGCCGTCTCCCTTATGCAACTAGCAGTCGTATCCCACATATTATCCACATCCCCACTACTCCCCCAAGCCCCCCTAGTCATCAACTTCTCCCCTATTTCCAGTGCACTGGCCATAGTCAGGCTACCCCATCTAATCCTAGACTGGTCATCCACAATCCGCTTCTTTTTCTCCTTCTTGATCTCTAAATCCATCACTAAGAGTCTATGTTGGGTCGAAAGATTCTCACTTCGGATAACCTTACAGTCTTTACAAAGACCTCTATCACCCGTCCTAAGGAGCAAAAAGTCTATTTGAGTCTTGGCCACCGAACTACGAAAGGTAACCAAGTGCTCCTCCTTCTTCGGGAAACTAGAATTAGCTACTCTCAACCCAAAGGCTCTAGCGAAATCCAAGAGTGCGGCTCCCCCTTCATTCCTATCCCCGAAACCAAAGCCTCCATGCACATCGTCATAACCCCTCGAAGATACCCCGATGTGCCCATTGAAATCTCCTCCAATGAAAAGCTTCTCAGTATCAGGCAAACCTCCCACTACCTCGTCCAAACCCTCCCAAAAGCGTTTCTTCTCCTCCTCATCCAAGCCCGCTTGTGGTGCGTACGCACTAATAATGTTCAAAGTAGACCCTCCAAGGACTAACTTAATTGACATCAACCTATCGTTGACCCTCCTAACATCCACCACTTGCTCTCTCAACTCCTCATCCACTAGGATGCCTACCCCATTCCTATTCCTCACACCTCCTGAGTACCACAACTTATACCCGTCTACCTCTCGCGCCTTAGTGCCCACCCATTTAGTCTCCTGGACACACGTTATGCTAATCCTCCTCTTCCTTAGGACCTTCACTAGCTCTATGGACTTTCCGGATAAAGTCCCTATGTTCCAAGACCCTATTCTCAACCTAGATGCTTCCTTAACCCCCTTACCTCTCCTTCCCTTCGCCCCCGCCCCCGGCCCCACCCCCGACCCTGCCTCCAAACCCGAGTGCGGCCGATGACATGACCCTACTCGACCATCATCCACCAAAGCCACTAAAACGTGCGCTATAGTCAAGGATAAACCAACTCCACCAACTACTCTATACTAAACAACTATATCACAAGAAAAGCAAACACGATATAGAGCCAATAATTTGCTCTATATAGGTACAAGAGACAAGAACTACACTACCAAACACGATATAGAGCCAATAATTTGCTTCCAGAATACAATACACGTCAAAATCAATATAAAATGTAAAAAACTAGACAACGAGTGTTAAAGCAATGGCAGAAATGTCAACCTAAATAGGCTATCAAGAATGCGATAAAAAAAATCCAAGCAAATGTGAACTACTGAGGACGAAAATAAAGCCTAAGGATAGAAGTCACCGGGGTCAAGCTGTGAGGAGAGAAGGACGGTCTGCTTGCTAAAGTGGTTGGACTCCGGCAAGATGAGGTGTCGAAATTGGTCGCCGGAATCTTGTTGTTCGCCGGAATCTTGTTGTTCGCCGGAATCTGGTTGGTCGCCTGAATTTATGCTAGATCTGACTCAGGAAAAGAACCTGCAAGAAGAAGAAACCGAGACAAAAGAAAAAGAAAAGAAAACAAAGAAAGGAGAAGAAGCAGATCTTTGCCGGAACAGATCTTGCCGGGACAGATCTGGCCGGCGCAGAGCTGATGGTGACGGTCTGCAAAGAGGCGACTGCCGGAGGACGTCGCCGGTAAAGATGGCGGCAACCGGCGAGAAGCGGCGGTTGAGGGGTTTCTCAGAGCTTCGTCTGGATAAAGATAAAACACATAATAACTCCACCTAAACGACGTCGCATGCGAAAGAAGAAGGACGAGATCAATCAAACTACCTACCCTGCCACTTGATTTCGTACTCTTTCAGCTGTTCAAAATAAAAAATCTAGGGTTCGTTCTTGTGTGTCCTATAATATTTATATTTAAAAAAATTAATTAACTTTTAAAATTTCATCTATATCACTTAAATTAGGATAAAAAGATAACATATATTATCTAAAAATTTTGTAAAAAAATTATAAATTATAATAATTAATAACTTAAATATCTAAAAACCTTATAAAAAATTTGACTCACTCTTGAAATTGTATTTGTACCACATAAATTAGAACAAAGAAAATAACATATTTTATGTGAAAATTACCTAAAAAGTACTATAAATTACAATAATAATCAACTTAAAATATCTAAAAGAAGTATAACAAAATTGACTGACTCCAAAATTATATTAGTGTTACATAAATTGGGGCATAAGAAATAACATATATTATTGAAAAATAACGTAAAAAATTATAAATTATAATATTTAATAATTTTAAATATTTGAAAGACATAAAAAATTTGATTGACTCTTGAAATTCTATTAGTGCCAACATAAATTGAAACAGAGGAAATAACATATATTATTTAGAAATGACATAAAAAATTATTACAAATCATAATAATTAATAACTTAGAATATTTAACAGACATTTAAATTTTTTTGTCGATTCTCCACATTATATCAGCGATACATAAATTAGGATAGGGAGAATAACATATATTATCTGAAAATTAGGTAAAAAAAAACTATAAATCACAATAATCAACAACTTAAAATATTTGAAATCATATAAAAAATTTGATTGACTCTCTAAATTTCATCTGTATCACATAAATTAGAACAAGAAAAGTAAGATATATTTGGCTGGTGCTGGCACGGAGTTTTGCATCTAGTTTTAAAATAAATGATCAGTAGTTATTTTAAATAATTAATTTATTAATTTTAATTTTAATTTATAATTATAAATATAAAGAGATATTAATATAGTACAAAAGAGAGAAGTATGAAATATTGAGAAGTAATAAATAATGATAGTTTAGTCAAGTTACACTCTAGTTAATGCTTTTTTTAAGAGACGTGTAAATCAAATATGTAACAAGTAAAGTGGTCCAGAGAGAGTACTTCCTGATAAGTATTACTTCCTCTGTTCCAGTTTAAATGACTCACTTTCCTTTTTAGTCAATCTAAAAAGAATGACATATTTCTATATTTAATAACAATTTAACTTTAGAATGCTTATTTTACCCTTAATGAAATGATTTATATCCATACAAACACTTATAACTTATTCTAGACCACAAATTTCAAAAGTCTTTCTTTCTTTCTTAAACTCTATGTCGAGTCAAACTAACTCATATAAATTGAGACGGAGAAAGTACTAATTTTAGAGTATTTTTATTTTTTGTTGCTTCCCTTTGTAAAATAGGTGCCTTAATTGGAAAGTTCTCACAAATCACAAAGAGTGAAGTATAAAAAACACACCTAAATTATCTTTTTTTATTGAGTCTCATACCTAAACTATTGAAAGTGTGAGTTTCATACCTAAACTATCATTCATTAGTTTGAGAAACACACCTCAACTAATATGTGATGGTATGTGTACTACACTCTCTATTTTATTTAAAATATCCTGCCACGTGGCACTTTGCGTGATTTTTTTTTTACCTTGGTAAAAATTAAATAAATTATTAGTGTTAAATTAAAAATTAAATATTCAACGTGTTGAGAAATAATGAAGAAGAAGGGAAGATTTTAGGGTAAAATCAATTGAAAAGTTAAAAAAATGATGTGTCAACTAAAAAAAATAAAAAAAGCCACGTCATCAGAATATTTAATGGCTAAACGCGCCTAAATATGTTTGTATACAAACACTTGGTCCAGTCAACGTTGAGGTGTGTTTCTCAAACTAATGAATGATAGTTTAGGTATGAATTTACACTTCTAATAGTTTAGGTATGAAACTCAAAAAAAGAGGATAATTTAGGTGTGTTTTTGATACTTCACTTAATCACTAAAGATCTTTTTAATGTAGTAAATTCCATTTTTTTGAATAATGATTTAATTATTTAGATCCAAACACTTTGCTAAGGTCATCTCCAACTTAACACCAAATTTTAAGTCAAATTCTATTTTGGTGTAAAATTGGTGTTTTAGTGCTCCAAGCCAACATCAATTCTTACACCATTATTATTCATAATTTTTTTTTTAATCTTATAACACTTTTATTTTCTTCATTTAAGTCCCTAATATACCTAATTATTTTAACCATCACAAAAATAAAAAGTTCAAATATAAAATAGAATAGGTTGTTAATAAATAATAACACAATATTCATTAAATAACATAAAAATAAATATTCAATACATTACAAAATATTGATTGTATGGGGCAGAGAATCGTTGTGGTTGTGACTAAAAAAAGAGGATAATTTAGGTGTGTTTTTGATACTTCATTCAATCACTAAAGATCTTTTTAATTCAGTAAATTCCATTTTTTTTGAATAATGGCTTAGATTATTTAGATCCAAACACTTTGCTAAGGTCATCTCCAACTTAACACCAAATTTTAAGTCAAATTCTATTTTGGTGTAAATGGTGTTTTAGTGCTCCAACCCAACATCAATTCTTACACCATTATTATTCATAATTTTTTTTAATCTTATAACACTTTTAATTTAACATATTATAAATTTTATTTTCTTCATTTAAATCCCTAATATACCTAATTATTTTTGTGTAATATCTTTATAATATTAATTTTACACTTAATTTTGGTGTATAATTTTTATAAATTAATTTTTGAATATATTATTTTTATATAAAATGTAAGTCAATTTTATTAAAAGTTATAATTGTATAAAAATACAACCATCACAAAAATAAAAAGTTCAAATATAAAATATAATAGTTTGTTAATAAATAACACAATATTCATTAAATAACATAAAAATAAATATTCAATACATTACAAAATATTGATTGTATGGGGGCAGAGAATTGTTATGGTTGTGACTGTTGAAATTGTTAACTTCTTTTATCCATTATTCATTTTTGTTCTTGTCAAATAAATTCACGAATATTTGGATCATCAACAGAATCTAAATTCGACAATAACATTTTATTTTCCTTTTTAAATTCTTTTAGTTTCAGATCTACATATATTATACTGCACAACATGATAATCTAGGATGAATGTAATCTCAATGCACCAATTCAAGATGCTTGGGAAGGTTTAACTCCAACAGTAGAAATGGTAGTAGATAAAAGTTATCAATTTGAACAATTTTTAGCTCGATAAAAAAAAATTAAGGACAAAAATGCTCATTTTGCACTTCATAATACAATGATAGAGCATTTATGGGAGCAACATACTAATTCTGGAATTTGAATATTTATGTAGAAATTAAAATAAATTATACCATAATATAATATTTATTTAATTATATTTTATCAATGATTTCACTTTTATTTGAATTATCCATTAATATATATAATATATAATATTTGCTTACAATTTATATTATTCAAAAATTTATAGTATAAATAGTTTTATATTAAATGATTATATTATAATAAAGGAATATGAATTATATGGGATGAATATGTAAAAAAGAAAAATAATAATTTTATATTAAATGGTTATATTATGATAATTTTGGATTTTTTCTTCCATTTATTTGATAAGTTAAAAAAATTATTTTGTTTTTTAAATTCTCTTAAGTCATAGTAATTATTTATTTTAGTAACACAATTTTTTTTTGAAAAAATTTCATTGTTTAAGGAGTGGGCAAGATGAGAGTACTATAATTCTATAAGGTACTTTATTTATGAGCAGTACTTAGAAGTATATTATTATAACAACAATAATCTGTAGAAGGTATTATAAATTCCTACAAGCTAATGTAGACGCACAAGAAGAAGAAGAGGAGGAGGAGAGGAGGTCCTGACTACAAAATAAGGTAAAAATCATTGTTGAATAGTTGATACATTATTTTTTGTTACTCTTTATTGCAGGACCTTTGGTTATAGTGTGAATTCAAATGTAATAATCTTGCATTTTGTTTTGCATGGAAATGCTCTATTTTGAATTTTACAAATTACTATACTAAATTCACATTTGATTTGCAAACTAAAAGAAAAATAATTGAAAAGGTATAATTATCTTCATGCTCTCAAAACAAATAACAACTTGAGAAATGTAATTACATTCCTCATCTCAAACAATTGATATAATTTATGCATATGCAAACAATACAACAAAGGGAGCCTTATAAAAGGACTCTAGCTTCTCAAACCTGCTATAGGCCTTTAGATTTTTTTTGAAGAGGCCATCCCCACAATTAATTTCTTCAAATCTACTATAATCTCGATGTGGTTGTGACTATGTATCACTCGAGCTGTATCTATTTTCTTGACTTTTATCTAATGAATTATAAACAAAGTGATAAATATATTGTAATTATAGGAGGAATTAGTCAAGATAGAAAATATTTTTTTTGGATATTTCATTAGATCAGTAGAAGGTGAAGGAGAATTGATTTGATTACTCAAGGAAGGATAACAATTTCCAAAGAATACCAATATGAGAAAGAAAAGGAAGAAAAGAAACATGTATGTGCGATCTACAACTTGTAATATATTTTGTTGAATATTTAGATATCTAAGTTATATCTTAAAGAAGAATTCTATAAAAAGAAGGTTATAATTGAACTGATTCACCTTGAACTCAAGATCTTCAAGATAGAGAGTCATGCAAGAAGAATGAAGAAGGAAGAAGGGAGAAGAGAGAGAATATCTCATTGATTAGAAAATAAGGAAAATGAAAATTGATTCTTCATACGCGTGTAACCTTAGTATTTATACCTAACTAACTCTAACTACTTTTCTTATAGTAAACTTAGACTCCTTGAGTCTTATTTAGTTTAATTTGACCCCTTTATCTAACATCCCCCCTCAAGCTAGGAGGCATGAACAAATTAAGCATTCCTAGCTTGGACAGAAGCACCTCATGTTGTAGCTTGCTCAAGCCTTTGGTAAGTAAATCTGCTAGCTGATCTTTGGTTGAAATGTACTCTGTCTTCACCAACCCTTTCTGAATTCTTTCTCTTATGAAATGACAATTGATTTTGATATGCTTTGTTCTTTCATGGAACACTGAATTTGCTGCGATTTGAATAGAAGATTTGTTGTCACTGTGTATACATACTGGTAGTTGTAATTGAACTCCGAGGTCTTTTAGCAAGCCTGTTAACCAAGTTAACTCAGAGACTGTAGTTGCCATACTTCTATATTCAGCTTCTGTTAAACTTCTTGAGATGGTATTTTACTTCTTTGACTTTCAAGATATAACTAAATCTCCTAGTTTTATTAAGAAACCAGTGACTGATCTTCTGGTGAAAGAACATGATGCCAGGTCAGCATCACAAAATGCTGAAATGGAGTCTTTCATGTTGCTAGACATTAAGATGCCTAAACCAAGTTGTTGCTTGATATATTTGACTATTCTGATGGCAGCTTCCATATGAGACCTATTTGGATGTTGTAGGAATTGGCTCAGTGTTTGTACACTGTAGGCTATATCAAACCTTGTTATAGTGAGATATAGTAACTTGCCAATGAGTCTCTGATAGCTTGTCTGATCTTGTAGCTCTTCATCAGGAGTTCCAGTATTGCCAACTTTTCTGTATCTGTTTTGTTATTTTTCTGCACATGTTGATCATATTCTCTGGTAGTTAGTTTGATATTACTGTCCATAGGTGTATCAACAGGTCTTGCAGCACCAAGACCAGTTTCAGAGATCAGCTCTAATGCATATTTTCTTTGGTGCATTACAATGCCAGTTTCTGATCTGGCAAACTCAATCCCTAGAAAATATTTTAGTTCTCCCAAGTCCTTCATCTTGAATGCCTCTTGTAAAGTTGCTTTTGTCTTGTTAATCAACTCTAAGTTATTCCCAGTTATGAGCATGTCATCTGCATATACTAATATAATAGTGAACCCCTTTTCTATCTTCTTAGTGTACATTGAATGATCATATTGGCTTTGAATATAGTTGAATCTCAGTAAGCCTTCAGCTAACTTAGCATTCCATTGCCTTGGTGCCTGTTTCAGGCCATATAAGAATTTCTTGAGTCGGCATACTTGTCTTATTACCCTCTGACTTTGAAATCCTTGTGGTAGATCTATATATATTTCATCATGTAAGTCACCTTGAAGAAAGGCATTATATACATCCATTTGATGTATATGCCACTTTCTTGCAGCAACTATTGCTAGGATAGTCTTGACAGTTACCATTTTGACTACTGGACTGAAAGTTTCTTGATAATCTATTCCTTCTTGTTGGCTGTAACCCTTTGCAACTAGCCTTGCCTTATATCTTTCTATTTCTCCATTGGCTTTGTATTTTACTTTATATATCCACTTGCAGCTAATGGGATTTTTTCCTGTTGGCAATTGGACAATCTCCCATGTGTCATTTTGTTGTAGAACCTCTACTTCAACTTTCATTGCTTCCACCCATTTATTATCTTTAGTTGCTTCTGCATAGGTAGCAGGTTCAATGATAGTAGATACAACCTAAATAAAGGCAATGTATTTAGGAGATAAATGATCATATGATAAGTATTTAGACAATGCATAAGGACTATCATTATCCAAGGTTGGAGATACAAACTCTTTCATCCAACATGGTGGATGAGTTCCTCTGCTTGATCTTTTTACTGGTTGAGAAGGTTGGGATGTAGGAACTCCAAGGACAGGTACTTCATTTGGTTGACCTGTAGCAGGAGCTTCAATAATAGGTGCTTCATTTACAAGTTTATGGCTTGCATTTGGTACTGTCTCTGAAGCATGAGGTTTAAGATCATTAGTGTCATTGTTCTGTGTTTGCTGCATCATACTTGACTGATAATTAACAGTTATAGGCAAAAACGAATCATTTGTATAACTAGGTTCAAAATGGGGAAATAGACCACTAGAGTTGGTTGCTAGTTTTGAAAAAGGAAAAATATTCTCCTTGAACTCCACATCTCTGCTTATAAAAAAGTATTTTGTAGATATATCATAAAGTATGCACCTTTTTTGAGTTTCAGAGTAGCCCATATGAATGGCACTCTTAGATCTAGGTTGTAATTTGTCAGTTTCTTGTACTGTTTTTGCAAAGCATAGACAACCAAGCACTCTTAAGTGTATAAGAGATGGTATCTTGTTATGTAGTTTTTCAAAAGGTGATACATTGCTAATAACTTGTGAGGGCAATCTATTTATGATGTACACAGTAGCATGCACACAGTAACCCCAAAATTTAATAGGAATATGATCTTGAAATTTTATTGCTCTAGTAACTTAAATGATGTGTTTGTGTTTCCTTTCTGATATCTCATTCTGTTGGGGAGTGTAGGGACAAGAATTTTTGTGAATAATGCCTAAGTTAGTGAACAATTCATGACACAAAGTATTTACAAATTCTATTCCATTGTCAGTTCTAATTGTCTTCACGGTAACATCAAATTGGTTTCTTATAAGCAGTAGAAAATTCTTAATATATAAAAACACATCAGACTTCAATTTTAACAGGAATATCCATATAAATATGGTAAAATCATCTACAACAGTTAATAAAGACTTGTGACCATCTATAGTAGCATTTTTTTATGGTCCCCATACATCCATGTGAACAAGCTCAAAAGGTTTAATAGTAGTAGTAGTACTTTGAGAAAAAGGTAATCTAGTTTGTTTTGCAAATGGGCATACTGTGCAATTATTTATTAGTTCTACAATATTAGACATTCAAAATGGTAGTAATTTTTGAAGAGTATTAGCTGAGACATGTCCCATTCTCTTATGCCACAGACTAAGGTCTTCTTTAGTTATCACATTCACAGATGTCAGTCCACACTCAGCTCTTTGTGATTTAGTAAGTCTGAGTCCTGCAAGGTAGTAAAGATCCTCTTTCTCTTTACCAATCTCCTTCACCTTTCCAGTGAAGAGATCCTGAAATACAACAAAATTAGGGTAGAACTTAATTGAGCAGTTGAGTTGTCTAGTTATTTTAAATACTGATAGGAGATTAAACTTAAATTGAGGAATGAAAAACACATTGTTGATACTACTTCTTGGTGATATTTTACTGGAACCAATGTGAGATACTTTAGTTATTTCACCATTTGGTAGTACTACTTGCTTTGATTTCTTTGGTTGTGTAAGTGTGTTTGTGTCTAACAAAGACAAATCAGTAGTCATATGATTTGTAGCCCCTGAGTCAATAATCCAATCTAGTAGATTGTCTATGACAAGCAGGGCATTACAAGTACCTGACATGTTAGCAGAGTGAGCAGTGTTGTTACTTTGTTCCATCATCTGAGCATTGTGGTTTTCTTCCAGCATATGACAGATATTAGCATATTATGACTTTGTGAACCTTGGTCCTTCATCAATTTGATATTGAGTTGCCTGCATTTGTAAGCAGCCTTGCTGAGGTTGGTTGATAGTAGGAGCAGGAGCATAATAGTTATAGTTACTCATTTGTTGTGGATACTGATTGTGCTGACTATGTATGTATCCATCTGGTTGATGCCAGTCTTGAATCACAACATTGTGTACAACATTGTATGGAGATTGTCTTCCAGTTCTTTTGTGTTTGAACCTATTGTTAGGTTGATTTTGCCTAGCCTCATATCTCTCATCTTGATTGAACTTGGGATGGTCCTGAGGATATCCTACCAGCTTGTAGCAATCCAACTTGTAATGTCCTTTGAATTTACAATGATTACACAAGGCATTGGGATTATAATTTGGATTATATCTTCTCTCGAACTTTGGGTTCCCACCTCTGGTGTACATGGCTAGTGCATCTGGTTCACTCAGACTTTGATTCTTATTTATCATTGCTCCTAACAGACCAGTTGAGCTAGAGGCATTTGTCACAGCCCTCTGATTTTCATCACTCATGACCATTGCATATGCTTGATTTACACTTGGTACAGGATTGAGTAACAAAATATGACTTCTCACTTGAGAGTAGGACTCATTTAATCCCATAAAAAATTGGTATAGTTTCTGCCTTTGAATATATAACAGAAAATCTTTAGATCTTTCACATGATCAACTAGGTGTTTGGATCATGGAACTAAATCATCCCACAGATCTTTCAACTTTGTGTAATACACAGATACTGACTGAGTTTCTTGAACACAAGTAGCTATTTCTTGATGAATATCAAAAGCCCTAGAACCATCAACTTTTTCAAATTTCTCTCTCAGATCTTCCCATACTGTAACGATCGGGTCCGTCATTATGGGTAAACCTTTCATGCCAAGTTTCGGGTTAGAAAACTTTCGAGTTTGGGATTTAAAAATTTTGGGCTAGGCTAGTCTCAGACAATTTCTGAGTGAGGTATGGTCTAGGAAAATCTGGATGAGGATTGGGTAATGAATCTTGTATTGAGCTAGTTTTTCTGTTAGCTAAGATGTTAAGAAGTCTGGGGGACTTTTCAGAAATAAATTTGGGTAAGTAAAACTCCCGGTATTTAGGTTGACGTGAAGGGGTTATTCCAGAACGTAAGGATTTAAGGTGTGTTATAAAATGGACACTTTTGTGTGATTTTTGAGTTTTGCTGCAGCAATTTTCGCGCAGAGAAATGCCCGTTATAGCAGAAGTTAACACTGATCAGCACCGCATAACAGTCATTTCTGCTATGGCGGCATTGCTATAGTGGTGTACGGACCGCTATAGCAGACTGAGTTAGGTTTAAAGCTGAAACTTTCTTAAAAATATTCAGAAATTTTCAAGAACATTTTGGGAAAGGGCAGAGACGAAGGGAGGCAAATTTAGTGATTTTCCACCAAACTCCATCGAAAAGGTAAGGTTTTTGCTCCCCTCTTTGTTATTTTGATTCCCGAACCTTAGAAACTATAATCTCAGGCTTGGGGGAAGGGTTGGATTGACCTAAGGATGATAGAATCCATGGAAAAAAGGGATTTTAGGTTGTATAATCTGTGTCTTATGGTTATTATCGCTATTGCATGTTAGAAACACCATTGTTCGCTAAATGTAACCATAAAAAATGGTAGTTTAGGACGAATTAGTGGTGAGAAAGCCCGAGAATGGGTGGAATGATTATGGTTTGGCCTGGGGATTTGGTATTTTACACAATTCAGGTAATTTTAGGCCATTGGATTGATTGTAGTTGTTTTAATTGTGTTTAGACCAAGAGCAAGCGAAAGCTACAGAAAATGGGAAGGCTCCGGTCCACTAATGTTTCCAAAAGCAATTCGAGGTAGGTGATGGTTAATGTCTTGCCAAATGCAATGTATATGCATGTAATTATAATTTAGTATTGTATGTGCTTTCATGCTTAGGAAAGGAATTATGAATGTCCACGCATTTGGGGTGTTAAGTATGTGAAATGAATTTGATATTACTTGTTGGTTTACAAGGGTGTTTTCTGTTCATTTAAATGTTGACTGTTGGTTTTTGTGTGATATTCCATTGGCTCGGGTACCACGCCTGGTACGGGATACTAACGGTTGGCTCGGGTATCACACCTGGTACGAGTTTAATCTGCATAGTTGATTGTATTATCGATGGTTCCATGAGTGGACCAGGTTGATTTGCTAAATTTGTGCTTATTTATGTTGATCCTTGAGAGGTCGGGTTGTTACACTTAAATATGGGGTTGGTCCTGGGGTGGACCGGGCATTGCATGTTAACACTAGGTATTGGTTTAAGGATTTGTAGTTGGTTCGAAAATGTAATAAGAGTAAATGTCTTGATTATTGTTCATTGTTAAGTGATTGTGAACCTGTTTCATATGGTTGATGAGTTAGAGGTAGGCTGAGAGCCTGGAATTATACTGCTGGTTGTTGTTACGTGTTTGTGCTACTTTACTCACTTTTGGTTTATTGCATTTATATTGTTTGTTGAAGCTGGCCGATGATCCTACTAGTACACGATGATTGTGTACTGATTCTGCACTTGTTTTATTTTTATGAGTACAAGACATCTTCCGGCGGCTCCTACGCGACCTCAGATCTAGTCTCGGCGATTCCAGATTGCAAGGGTGAGCTGTTTCTTCTGGGCTACCTTGTCTTCATTCCATTTAGTTGTAGCCCATTTGTTTCGGGCTTAAACTCTTGTTTTATTGGAGTTGCATCCCCGTTCTAGACTTTTGGTAGATGTTTTGGTACGTGACTTTCAGTTTCTAGGGGATTTTCGCAGGATCTTGTTTTACTAGTATTTTTATGGTGAATGTTAGTTTATTGTAATGCCAACTGGTTTTGATCTATTAGAATTGCTAAATGTTAGGTTGATATTGGTCCGCTTATCTGGATTTTTTGGGTGGGTTTCACTCACGAAGATTTGGGTCGTGACAAAGATAGTATCAGAGTCCTAGGTTCATTGATCTCGTCGTACCAAAATGGGTCTAGTAGAGTCTTGCGAAATGGTAGAGAGACGTCTGTACTTTTCTTTGAAAGGCTTGATAAATGCTCAAAGTACTCTCCAAGATGGAGGTATCGACGATCGTCAAGCAAAACACATTTATAAGTTTTCCAATGGATGTCGGGGTCATACCCACAGAGACTTGTAGATAACACAATGATGATTGTATTGAAACGACTTCACTAAGAGAGTAAGTGTTTGAAAACACGAAAGTAAAGTATTAGGGGGAAGTGAGATTCTGTCATAATAATCTCAATTCAAGTAAGACAGTAAAGTAAAATGGGAATACAAATGAGAGTAGATGACTAGGGATGTGCGTCCAATGGGGCTCTAGTGTGGGATAGGGTGATTGCTTATTCACATAAATTCTCGCTCATTGACAAAGGTAGCCTTAGTTTTAGGTGTGGTTGTTCATCTATCGATCAACAACCATATATCCAACAGTCTCGGTTAAAGCCCTATCGGTTTAACAACAAACAACTAAGCTAAAACTTAGGGAGGTCATACTATTTCTAGCTTAGACCCTTAAATGAGTAATTCCGTCGATATGAGCTATTTCTAGCCTCAATCTAAATCGAAGCCCAAGTTCCCAATAGTAATTTCACATCCAAAGCTATGAAATTCTCTTTCAAGCAACAACATAACCAAGTAAGGAAAATCAATGTTTGCAACCACCAATTTTAGGATTAAAACATGGTGAAACTACTAGACCCATGTCAAATAAGCAATTATAAGCAAGAATTAGAGACACCCACACCCATTTGTCAAGAACCCATTGTCAACACATCCCTAGACAATGAAATTAGCTACTCATGCTAAAGGAAAGAGATATACCAAGTGGGTAAGTCAAATTCCTCTTTATTCAAGTGTAATTTCAATATCTAAGCTCAGTTTTGTACACAAATGGTGAACTAAGAATTGGATGAGAGAATTGATTGAAACCCTCTTCTTCTTCTTAGAGAGGAAACTTGTTCTCAAAGCTAAAATTACTCAAGAGTATTCAGAATTGAAGAATTGTATTATCAATTATGCCTAAAATGGATTTAAATACTTTCCCAAAACATCACTAAGTTTCTGGATAAAAATGCCCTTTGGGTGATATGCTGCGCGATGTGTTGTTCTCACATCGTGATGTGCGCGTCGCACACCCTCTTCAGTTGAACCAGTGACTCAGCTAACTTGGGAGATGTCATACGAAGGAGGTGCATTTTGCACCATGAGGTGTGCGCATCGCACAATGACCGCACCTCATAACAGACCCTTCAGTCGATTCAAGGCTCCATGCGGTGAGAGGTGCAGAACGCACCAAGGCTTGTGCGTGTCGCACAAGCGCCGCATCTCAAGGCAAAATCTCTATCCTTTTCAATCACTTCACACTTCACTCTTTTTAAGCTCTTTTTGGGTCCATTTCCTTGTTTTCCATCTTTGATCACAAGTACCTGCATAGACATCAATAAAGGCCATAAGAACCTCTAAATCTATTCAAAACAACAATAATTCATGGATAAAGGCTCAATAAGTTGGTAGATTACCGACTTATCAAACTCCAAACTTGAACTATTGCTTGTCTTCAAGCAAGATACTCATAAGGCAAGGAATAAATTATGCTCTAGATTAATCAAGGCACAAAAGACTAATCTATGCTAAAAATCAAGAAAAAGAATAAACAAAAAAACTCAAACAAAAAGACCCAACTACAATGCTCATCTCAATTTGAACCACCACAATATCAAGGCAAATTGGTCATTTCAAAACCTTTTCCAAAAGGACTTCATTTCTCATTCAAAATCAAGGGAATTTTGTCATTCAAAACAAGACATTTAAGCTTCTCAAGTCATTGGCATGAACCGTCAAGGTTTGCCTCGAGATTCGCCACACAACTTGTCTCATTCATTCCTCTTGAAATAGAGACTTCATGTTTCAATTCGAGTGCATGATGCCACTCACCACAAGAGAGAATCCCACTCACAATTATGCAAATTTCAAAACAAAAGGGATTATAGGAGAACCAAGAAGACTCTCACTCTCTCAAGGAAGTTCAAGGTTACACACGTCAAATCATAGGCTTGCCCTTCATGTACATCACCACTAATGTAGGGTAGTCAAGCTAAGAATCACCAAGGACTTACGGGTTACAATGTTGGCTAGGGCTAAGGTGAGGATTTCATTTGGTTCAAGTGACTACACCTCCCTAATTCTCTTTTTGTCATTTCGAACACCGCTCATATTTTCAAATTTCAACTTCACCTTATTTCTCCCTCACACAACCCAAGCTTCTCCTTTTCAATTAGGATCATTCAAACTTCTTGTATCACCTACATTAGGTAGCACCTATTCTTGATCTTCATTTTGCTCATTGGATTAAACTTTTGGAGCAATTTTTAATTCAAACTTAAGGTGCTACCTTGCACTTGAAGTGCATTTATTTTCTTCTCTTCATTTGATCACATACACTCCCAAACTTAGGCATTTGCCTATGTTGTCTTTTTATTTCCCCCCTAAGCTTAGGCTTTTAGCCTACGTTTCACTTTCAAGCAATTAGGGAGGATGGATGCCAATATAGAGGTTCCACAAAGGTCAAGATCTTAACAAGGTGCCAAAAAATGGTCACAAGCTCAAAGAGGTTCACTAGGATTGATGTTGATGGAAGTCATTTGGGTGAAATGGCTATCAAAAAGGGCCTAAGGTCATCTTCCAAGCTCGATCACACCTAGAATTTTGCCTTAAATTACATTTGGGGCAAGTTCTAGATAACACACATGCACGAGAATCAAGGTACAACCTCATTACACAAGGCATCATGCCACAAGACTTCTTTCATTAGTCTTAAAATCAATTGGCACAAATGACTTTCGACAAGCTATTCCGAGTTCATTACACACTCGTTTGTGAGTCAATCAAGCCAAAGCAAGAGTGTGCAAGTCATGACAAGAGAATGCTTTTCCTCAAAAATTCATTTCCCTTCTTCTTTTTATTTCCAAAAACAACTTGCCAAGATTTTTTTTTCGATGGGCCCATTTTGAGACAAGCAACTATGGACTCAATTTTAAACTAAAACTTGTCATTTTCCCTTAAGAAAGTCGCCTCTCAATCTATCATAGGGAAACACCAACCCGGTTCCATACAAAAATAAAAGAAAAAGAAAATAAACAAAACTTTTGCTCCTTGGGAAAGAACCATGGTATTAAGAAAACCCTCGGAGTTTATTGCTAAACTACTATTAACAAGGCGACAACCAAATTGCACGCTCATGATTCATTTTAAAACAAGTCTTGGCATAGGCCTTTAGCGCATTTTTAAAGCACGGGTAGTGAAATAATAGAGCGTGTAAGACCAACCCAGCAACACAATCAACACAACAAAATAAAAATCAAGCCAGGTAAGGGCTCAATTAAGGTCAAAACAAACTAATATAAGAAAAAGGCCTGACAAGGGCAATAAGCATCATAATCATCTAAAATATGCCAGACAAGGGCCAAATAAAATTTAGCAGAACTAAAAATGTCAACAAGGCCCGACAAGGGCAATAAAAATAATATCTCAAGCCCAATCACGGGCAACCAATAAAAAGCAAGTAATGCCACCCCTTTCCATAAAAGAAGCATTGCCCTCAATGCTATTAGCTCAAGGGAAGGAATGTGGAACTCTCTGGAGGTTTATGCCTTATCATCATCATCTGCTGTATCCTTATCTGAGGCCTTTCCACTCGGGCCAGCACCACCCTTTCGGGTGTGCATAGAAAGTGTCGAGTCCTGAAGGACTTGCTGGAACACAGGGTCCTCATCATCATCCAGACCTGCATCCTCAGTACCAGGCAACACATCCTCATCATCTGCATAAGTTGCCAACAAGTCATCCATGGGCTCACGCCTACGATGAGGTGGAGGTAAGGTGGTCAAATCTGCTTCTACTACCGGAGTTTTACCTTTGGCTTTGTCAACATCTTTTCAGGGTGTTTTGATCGCCCCCTCAATGATGTCCACCCTTTTGCATAGTGTGTTTACACTATCCACTACCTCTTGCACTACATTCTTGATAACTTTATTTATCATACCGCGTAGCTTCATAGCTAGGTTAGCCAGCTGCTGCTCATGGCTATAAGTTTTGTCTACCATGTCTTGAAGGCCACTTTTGGTTAAAGAAGGTGTGGGGGTATATGTGCGTGCCTCCTAAGTAGCTCATGAAGGAGATGAAGCATCTACTCCAGCATCGAGCTCATCACTGTCAACTTCCCCCAACTGCTCAGTCCTTCGCCTCTTAAACTTGGGGGCGTCCGTGTTTGTTTTCTTATCAAGATTGATAGTCCCAATAGAATGAGTGAACTTATCACAACTGAGGATAGGGACATCAGCCTTAGCACAAAGCTTAGTAATCAGCACCGGGAAGGGGAAAGAATCATTTCCTCGATGAGCTTTTCTCCTTATCACCATAGCTGCCAACTCCCTAATATTTACATGCTCCCCCGTCATAATGGCCGCAACTAAAATGGCCTCATCTTGGGTTATTTTCTGATCATTTTGGGAAGGCAAGAAACAATTGCGAACAAGATCATACCAAAGATGAGCTTTAAAGATCAAGGACCTCCTTAGAATATCTTCCCCCATAGTGGACCAAATAGAGACATCTTGAGCAATGACGGGGGTTGTTTTATGATACGGCTTTGGCTCAACATTCAACCTAACTAAGAGTGCAGGGGAAGGCTCAATTGGGTGACCCCAATAAATAGCGTTGATAGCAGCCGGGGTGATAGAAACTCTCTTTCCCCGAATGACAATTGAATCTAAGTTAGGGAACTTCTCCTTGCTCTTTTTATAGCCCTTGGAATCCTGTGTCTTGATAGGCCGCAAAGAATTCCTGAACTATCTCCTCATAATACCCACCGGGCACATCCTGGATAGCTGCCACTCTCGGTCGGCAAATTAATGGTGCATGTTGGGCAGCTCTTCCCCAAGTTCCCCCAGGTTAAAACTCTGCTCCACATTGATGGTCCTATTCTTATCCCGCTTATAGAAGGCCTTCATGCCTTCCACCCCAAAGCAAAGCCTTGCTTCTTCTGTGGTAGGCATTTGCCTTGGTTGGCCTCCCGTGTTTCTCCTGTTAGAAGACATGTTCTGCATATAGAGATTGTGAGCCAAAAACAAAAACAAAACCTAAAAAGAAGTTAACAACTAAAAAGAATGGAAGCAACGAAGTAGAAAACAAAGTAGGGCACTGCTGGCTCGTGCGATCCATATGCAAACCACACTAGAGGAAGTGCGCATCGCATGTGCCTCTACACTAGCTAACAGAACCCTGCAAGAGTTTTTTCACTGAGGTGCGAAGCTGGTGTGGACCGCACTAACCAAAGTGCACGTCGCACCAAGCTTCGCCCCTCAAAACAGTGAACCGACCTTCTTTTTCAAACATAGTGCGATGCCTTGTGAGACCCGCACATCAAGATCTATGCATCACATGCGAAACACACAAAGACACAATTGTAATTTTTGGTTCCTTGTGTTCTTGTGAGTTACATATGTTATCCATAGAGCAAGATGTGCTTAGGCACTTGGTACCACGTAACAAACCAACAAATATTAAACAAAGGGGCAAGGGGTATCATAACCATAAACATCCGGGTACTCAGACTCCCCCTGATTTCCATTGACAAAAACAACAAGCAAGAAAAGAACTTAAGGACTTCCCTTAAAGATGGACGTTACCCCGTCTATCATCGGGAACATCAAACCCTCACTTGCAACAATGGGCACCAACAAGTTTAGCAATAATTAACCCCTCATCGCATAAGATCATACACTCAAAGATAATCTTCAACAAAGAATCATTGGCATACAAGTAGCATGATTCAGCCCCAACAAACTATTCTCAACAAAACCTCATGATAAATGATGACTTTCCCTTAAGAACGACATCATCCAATCTATCATCGGGCCAAATCATGCATCAATCACGAGTGGGTTACTCAGACTTCACCCCAAATGAAGAATTCAAGGCTGAAAATCACTACCAATAAACATGCATTAACAAAATTCAAATTCTACCAAGTTGACACTAAGCAAAATTCTCAATATAATTCAAAATTGGGGACCCAAAATTTTTGGATCTCACCCAAAATCAACATGGAAATTCTATTAAGAATGCTTCACAATATAAGTTCCCAACCTTCATAAAAACAAGTATTTAATGTCGGGGAACTTACCACAAGTGAAGATTGGGCAGAGAAAAGTAAAAATTAGAGCTTTTGAAGTACAACAATAGTGACCCAATCAACTCACCCGGAGAGACGAATGGCAGCGATGGTGGTGGAATGGAAGAGATGGTTGGGTGAGAGGAGGAGAAGATTTTGGAGAAGTTTGAGGGATTTAGAGAGAATTTGGGTGAGGGATTGAGAAGTCTGAAGAGAAAATATGGAGAAAGAGAACAGGGGTGGCGGTTTAAAAAGAAAAAAAAAAGGTTGATCCGATCATCTTCGGATCGGGTCGGTCAATGGGTTAGGTCAATTAATAATTCAATTTTACCTTTGGCGCACCGCAACGTGCGGTTTGCACAAGCCCTTGTGCGGACCGCATGTCTTTCATACCTCACCTTTTTCTGCCCTGGCCTTGCCCAGGCTTCTGGTTTACCATGTGATAAAGGTGGGACGCGCACTTGGGGTCGTGCAAACTGCATGGACCAGCGTACGACACCTCTATTTTTCCAACTTTCTCCCAGGCCTTCTATTTTGGCGTGCGGTGAGCCGTGCGACATGCAAAATGGCTTGTCCAGTCTGCACAGTCTGCCGCATGTCCCATTTTTGCCTTGTTTTGCACTTGCTCATTTCTCACCTCCTTGCATCCCTAAAACACACCAAAAACAACAAAAGATAACTAAAAAAAACAAAAATAAACTTGGGTTGCCTCCCAAGCAGCGTTTGATTTAACATCGTGGTTCGACGATAGTACCTCGAACTCAGTCATTCTTTGGATTGGTGATGGTATCACTGGGCAGTGTCCCCTTCATCCTCGGGTTCATTTAGGTTGAGAGGTTGTTCATTTGAGCCTCAAGATGCTTGATCGAGGCTGAGTGAGAGCTCACAGTTTGATAAAGTGTTGAAACCTCTCTTTTTAGCTCACTCACTCTGGTATTGGTTGTATCCACCTTTTTGAGAACCAAGGACAACATGTTCTCGAGTTTGGAATGACAGGGGTTGCTTGTGGCTGGTTGGTAGAGAGAGTCTGCTTTGTTTGGAGGCACATAGGGATTTGAGCTTTGGTGATTGAATCGATCACCATCCTTATCTCTATCTCTCCAATTGCCATCCCTTTCCTCATCTCTGATCCAACCTTGGTTCTCTTCTCTCAGGCGATAATACCTAGGATGAGAACCCATCAACACAAAACACAGTTTACCATCGACAACTGTTATCAGCTTATCATCACTTGCTTTAATTTCTGGTGTACTCACCACATTCACAACTTTCATACCACCTACTCCCATTACATGCTTGACCATCAAATCAATTTGAGTCATCATCTTAGCCATTGACTCATCCTGCTCCTCATCCCTTTTTCTCATTTCATTGGTCAAGATGAATGAGGGCACTCTCGAAATTGGCACATCTGCTTCTCTCGTATGCCAAACTTGGTTGGTCTTGGTCATTCTCTCTAATAAAGTCGAGGCAATATAAAACTCTAAGTACATGAAGGTGCCACCTCCAAGGTTGTTAGCCATCAACTTATTCATAGAGTTCAATGATCAATAGAAGCTTTGGAGTAATATGTTGTCCGTCAACTCATGGTTCGGACACAAGATAAGCTTCTTTCTGAACCTTAACCAAGCCTCATGTAGAGGCTCATCCGGGAGTTGCCTAAAGTTGGTAATCTCGTCTCTTAGCTGTATCATTCAAGATGGAGGAAAGAATCTCAATGTAAATGCCTCAATCAACTTGGCCCAAGATGTGATAGATCTGTCCGGCAATTCTTCCAACCACGCCGTGGCTTCTCCCATTAAGGAAAAGGGGAATAGGCATACTCGGATGGATTTGTAACACCCCAAAAATTCTAAGCTAAGATCCAGACCATTTTCATATGTTGTTAGATCCAAACCAGATGATTTCAAATGGTAAATAGGTATTGAGATCAATACTTATGTGTGGGAAGTGTTTTAGATATGAAGTAGGGTCATAAAGAACCTCTAGCTCAAAGTTGAGTTGAAATCTTCCTTACCGATTGAGTTTTAGTGTAAGATTTTTCAAGGGTCAATTTCAAATGATCATAACTCCTAGAATATGAAGATTTAGGTGGCCTAGGACCCACCAAATTAAATATCTTTGAATCTTCTTTCCAACACCACCAACCGTGCATTAATACGAGTCTGGAGTAAAAAGTTATTATCATTTTACTAAAGGGTGTCTGTCTGTCAAAATGACAGAAACCACGAGAGGAATCCACGGCTCTTGGATCAAACCATGAACCGTGGATTGCATCCATGGAAATCAAACCTGGAATCTCAAATTTTTTGAATGAAAACCACAAGAAGGTTCCACGAGTTGTGGAATAATCCACGAGTCGTGAAACCAACTCGTGAAAACAGTCCAGAAGCCTGAAAAGTGGTCTGAGAACCACGACTTCCATCTAGGAATCGTGGTTCATTCCACGGGTCGTGGTTCATGTCCATGGAACTCGACGACGAGTTCTTTTTAGCAGTTTTACTTAGTTTTCTCAGAGGTATTTTAGACTTTTCTCACCTTGCTTTTAATTTCAATTATTAAGTCATTTTCGCCTCTTTTGAGTGGGATTTAAAGGGAGTTACGACTAAGTTCCCTCATTCTCTCAATTAGAAATCCTAAGTCAGAAAAGAAAAGAAAGAAGAGCGTTCTCTCATGCCTAGGGTTCTTGTCCAAAGATTTAAACCTTAGTTTCAGTTCAATAATATTCTACAACCAGGTATGTGGGTATTCAGTAATGATTTAGTTCACCCTTATGCCCAAAACCTCAGTCTTCTATTTCAAATTTCAACTCTTCATTTTCCTCTTCTCTCTTCTCTCTTCTCTCCACACATCTCCACACCTCCACACGCCTCCACACCTTCAATTCATTGTTGCCACCGCTGCCAATTTTGCTGCCGCCGCCATCGCCTCCACGCCGCCTCCTTCCTTCTCCATCATTAATTTTCAGGTTAGGGCTAATTTAAAATTCAAGGTCAGATTTTTTTTTATTTTTTTTCAATTACATTACATTTATTTTAGGTTAATGTTAGATTAAGAACATTGTTAGTTGTTATGTATATTAGAACTTGAATTAGTAGTATTTAAAATTTCAAGTTAGGGTTTATTTGATATTTTTTGTTATTATTAGCAAGTTTGTTATTTTTGAATCTTTAAATTATTTTTTGACATTTATTTTAAGTTAGTGTTAGATTATGAACATTGCTAGTTGTGAATCTTGAATAATATTATGAACATTTATAATTCATATAATTGAATTTGTGAACTTGAATTTGAGAAGTTTGAACTTGAATTTGATTTTAGAATTTGTGAGCATAGTAAATATCTTAGACTCTTGATTTTAAATTTGAATTAGGTTCTTGAATTAAGTTTTTGAATTAGTTTTCAACTTTAGGTTGTTGAATTAGGTTCTTGAATTTGATAGTGAAGTTGAAAATTTTGAATTAGTTTATATTGTTGGGTTATAATCTTGAATTAGTTTTCAACTTTAGCTAGGTTGTGGAATTAGGTTCTTGAATTTGATAGTGAAGTTGAAAATTTTGAATTAGTTTATATTGTTGGGTTATAATCTTGAATTAGTCTTCAACTTAGGTTGTTGAATTAGGTTCTTGAATTTGATAGTAAAGTTGAAAATTTTGAATTACTTTATATTGTTGGGTTATAATCTTGAATTAGTGTAACTTTAGGTTGTTGAATTAGGTTCTTGAATTTGATAGTGAAGTTGGAAATTTTGAATTAGTTTATATTGTTGGGTTATAATCTTGAATTAGTTTTCAACTTAGGTTGTTGAATTAGGTTCTTGAATTTGATAGTGAAGTTGAAAATTTTGAATTAGTTTATATTGTTGGGTTATAATCTTGAATTAGTTTTCAACTTAGGTTGTTGAATTAGGTTCTTGAATTTGATTGTGAAGTTGGAAATTTTGAATTAGTTTATATTGTTAGGTTATAATCTTGAATTAGTTTTCAACTTAGGTTGTTGAATTAGGTTCTTTAATTTGATAGTGAAGTTGGAAATTTTAAATTAGTTTATATTATTGAGTTATAATTTTGAGTTAGTTTTTAACTTTAGGTTGTTGAATTAGGTTCTTGAATTTGATAGTGAAGTTGAAAATTTTGAATTAATTAGTTTATATTGTTGAGTTATAATTTTGAGTTAGTTTTCAACTTTAGGTTGTTGAATTAGTTTCTTGAATTTGATAGTGAATTTGGAAATTTTGAATTAGTTTATATTGTTAGGTTATAATCTTGAATTAGTTTTCAACTTAGGTTGTTGAATTAGGTTCTTGAATTTGATAGTGAAGTTGAAAATTTTAAATTAGTTTATATTTTTGACTTATAATTTTGAGTTAGTTTTCAACTTTAGGTTGTTGAATTAGGTTCTTGAATTTGATAGTGAAGTTGGAAATTTTGAATTAATTAGTTTATATTGTTGAGTTATAATTTTGAGTTAGTTTTCAACTTTAGGTTGTTGAATTAGTTTCTTGAATTTGATAGTTAATTTGAAAATTTTGAATTAGTTTATATTGTTGGGTTATAATCATGAATTAGTTTTCAACTTTAGGTTGTTGAATTAGGTTTCTTGAATTTGATAGTGAATTTGAAAATTTTGAATTAGCTTATATTGTTGGGTTATAATCTTAAATTAGTTTTCAACTTTAGGTTATTGAATTAGGTTCTTGAATTTGATAGTGAAGTTGAAAATTTTGAATTAGTTTATATTGTTGGGTTATAATCTTGAATTAGTTTTTAACTTTAGTTTATGTTATGAATGTCAATGAGTCTAATTTATAATTGAATTATTATATTTCTGTAGATGGATCATCGCTTATGGATGTATGATATGTATTATGAAAATGATGGTCCTATTAAACCTGAATTTTTTAAAGGAGTTAGAGGTTTTATCGAGCATGCAATGTCACTAGACAACTATCAAAGTCATGGTGTGATTAGGTGTCCTTGAAGTAAATGCCGGTGCTTGAAGTTTTTTAATCCAGATACAGTTATGGTTCATCTCTATCGTAGTGGATTTAAGAGTAGATATTTTGTGTGGGTTGATCATGGTGAGAAAGATGGGTTGAATGGTATATTTAATAATTCGTTGCCTATGAATGAATATAATAGGGTTGAACATGATAGGTCTCAAGATGATAGGATTGAACACGATAGGATGCATGAAATGGTTAATGATGCTTTTGAGTTCAAGATGGGATAGAACCCAAACAGTATTTAGAAGAAGAAGCTCCTAATGAAGAAGTAAAACGCTTTTATAAACAATTACAAGAGGGTAATCGTCCATTATGTGAAGGGAATCTGCATTCTGCTTTGTCAATTGCAGTTAGACTATTGAGTATCAAATCAGATTGGAGTGCTCCTCAAACTCTTATGGAATCAGTAGTTGATCTTGTGGGGGAAGTAGCTAATAATCCAGAGTTGAATATACCTAAGAATTTTTATGAAGCAAAGAAATTGGTTTATGTTGAACTCCATGAAGCGTCAAACAGACAAATCAAGAGAGCTTTTGATTGAGTTGTCGCACTCCATTTTATTATTTTTTGATGATTATCCTGTTTTCACTCATTTTTTCTTTGCATTAATTTTTGTGCATATGTTTGACAATTCTTTTAAAGATGATATATATTATGTCATATCTGCAAGAACTACGCACGCCTGATTCTCATCCCTCGGGGTGAGATACGTAGGCAGCCCTTCTTGAGTTCGGTATTCCTTATTCAAAAAAAATAAATTAGACTACATCTTTGAATTGTTTGGTGCCAACACAGTTAGAAATGTGCAAAATAATTGACGTAATTGAGATTATTGACTTTGTAGTGAACCATATATTCTTTTGGTACCTCTTAGTCGTATCTTTTTGACGTTTGAGAATATTCTCATGTATGCATTCAAGATAAGAATAAAATCAACCTCATTGTTTCATGAGAATTGTGTGGAGAGCTTTTAGATTAAATTTAATTGCATCGCACTGTTAATTTAGAACTTGACCTAAATGTTTGTTGAGGCAAAATTCTGAGTAATATTTGATTTGGGAAAAGATCGTAGGCCTTCTTTGACCCATTTGTGCCTTTTATTGCCTGCCAAATGATATTAATCCTTAGCATGTCCCCACTTTGAGCCTGAAAGCCTTTTCTTTGGACAACCACATTTTAGCCAATATCCTTTTGAGTGATTATATGCACTATCCCTCTCTTGGCCTGACCTCGTTGAGTGCATTGAAGATGTGCAAATTACAGAAGAACATTCAAGTTTGAAGTTGCCAAAGACAAAAAGTACAAAGTCCCTCAAAGTCAAGAATACGAAATGACTTCAAAAGAAAAGAAAGGAGTCAAAAGCTCTCCACAAGGTCAAGACAAGGAGAAACAATAAAGAAAAATACTCCAACAATAATGGAGAATTCAAGAAAGAAGGAAATATCAGAAAAGGGGAGAAAAGACTCTGACAAACAAAGATTCAAAAGAAGTCAATACAGAAGAAAGGGACACCAAAAAGTTCAAGCGCTAGAAGCGCAACAAAAGCACAAATCCAGTACAACACTCAAAGAGGGATTAAGTCACTTTTATCCCAAATGAATATCCTACCTGCCATTAATCCTACATTACAAGCCAATCACAAGCCCTACGTGATGTCATTTCAAATATTCTCACATTAGTGGAGATTTACATGAAGGCCAAGCATATGGCATCACAATTACATGTATTAAATATTTTTTTGAGTGTGAGTGTTCTTCGAAAATATCCTCAAATCAAATATGTGCAAATGAGGACTTTCTTTGTGGTAAAGACACTTGAAATATGAGGTATAGTTCAAAACCTTTGTTTGAAGCAAGACGAATAAATCTTGTCGATACTTAGGTATGTTTGAGGTACCACTTGAAGCTTTAGAAATTACCTCGAAGTCAATCTCAGTCAAATAAGAAGCAATTGAAGAAAATTTTTATGCAATGCTAAATGTTGGTACCAATTGTAGTCAAGACTTGATTCTTCAATAAAAAATGAAATGGGCAAGCACCCACCTTATTTAAATACCCGCCAAGTGCATTTTCTTGATAAAGTTGTCAACTTGTCAAACTGACATGTTGAGTTGTTACCTTGTCAAACTGACACATTTTTTAAAATTAGGGTGTCCTCCCATTCAAAATGACATATTTTCTAAGTTGGATCGTCACTTCTCTATTTGTGACATGTTATGTTGAATCGTCACCTCTTTCATTGTAACATATTGAATTTGCTACTAATAAGTTTAGTGTAGATGGTTATGAGACGTTGGAAAGTCACACCGTTCAAAGTGACATGTGACATTTAGATCGGCGTCAAGGTGACTACACTTTTCAGATTGTTATCAAGGTGATGACCATTTATCCAGATCATCAACGTGGCGATCATTTATTCAAATCGACATCAAAGTGACTCCACTTTTCAGTCTGTCATCAAGATGATGCCCACTTATTCAAATCGGCGTCAAAGTGACTCCACTTTTCAGATTATCATCAAGGTGATGACCACTCAATCTTTGGTGTCAAAGTGACTCTATTTATCCAGACCGGCGTCAAGGTGACTCCGTTCATTCTTTGGTGTCAAAGTGACTCTACTTATCTAGACTGGCGTCAAGGTGACTCCATTAAATTTTTGGTGTCAAAGTGACTCCACTTGTCCAGACCGGCGCCAAGGTGACTCCATTCAATATTTGGTGTCAAAGTGACTCCACTTATCCATATCTGGTATCAAGGTGATTGTACTTAGTTCAAAATAGTGTCAAGGTGACTCCACAAATTCAAGTTGGGTCATCCGCCTTTCAGTGAGACATGTTGGGTTGTCACCTTGTTCAAAGTGACATATCAAATTCAAGTTGGATCGTCCATTTTTCAATGAAACATGTTGAGTTGTCACGTCGTTTAAAGTGACATATCAAATTCAAGTTGGGTCATCCGCCTTTCAATGAGATATGTTAGGTTATCACCTCGTTCAAAGTGACATCAAATTCAATTTGAGTTATCCGCCTTTCAATGAGACACGTTGGGTTATCACCTCATTCAAAGTGACATATCAAATTCAAGTTGGGTCATCCGCCTTTCAATGAGACATGTTGGGTTATCACCTCGTTTAAAGTGATATCAAATTCAAGTTGGGTTGTCCATCTTTCAATGAGACACGTTGGGTTGTCACCTCTTTCAAAGTGACATATCAAATTCAAGTTGAGTCATCCGCCTTTCAATGAGACATGTTGGGTTGTCACCTTATTCAAAGTGACTTATCAAAGCAAGTTGGGTCGTCCGCGTTTCAATGTGACGCGTTGACTTGTCACCTCATGTAAAGTGACATCAAATTCAAGTTGGGTAATCCGTCTTTCAATGAGATAAAAATGAGTTGTCCGTCTTTCAATGAGACAAAAATAAGTTGTTCGCTGTTCAAAAAATAAGATTGGGTTGTCCGCCTTTCAACGAGACAAATTAGGTCATCCGTCTTTCAACGAGACAGGTACATAATCTTGTATCCCCAGCATCTCACAGTTTGACACTGGGTGATTTTGGAAAATAATGTTGAAGGTACGCGATTACTTTTCGTCCTAAAATATTTTTTCCTTGTTTATCATCTTTTTAAAAATAAAATAATTCAACCCCCAAGCAGACGAAGAATATTTTCAAAACTCTATCAAAGTCTGAATCACTCTGTGCATATGTTATTCTTTTTTTTTCTTTATCAAGTCAAAATTGGCTACACGTCAACATCTTTGCCCAAAGATTCTTTCATCATCTCTGAGCGAAGAGGAGCAGTTGTTGACACCTAATTTTGGTCTGATATTTTCAAATTAATATTTTTAAATTTTTTTATTCGTTAAATTGAACATAATATAATTTTCTCATATTTTTTCAATGTTAACACAATTTATTGATAATTATTCTCATTTTTAAAAAATATTGAGATTATTATCTATTTTTTATTATTTTAATTAACACAGTCCATTAATGCATTAATCGGAGGAGATATTCTTTACACAAGTAAATAAATAGCCTATAATTTTAGGTAAATCATAGTTTTGAGCACATGATTTTATTTTGACACATAGATGATTTAAGATTTTAAGTTATCTATAAAGTGTCTCATACACTCAACACACTCGTTGGTGGTAGAAATTTCTAAAATTGGCAGAACCCTAAAAAATCTCTTTTCCTTTTTGGTCTCACAAAAAACAGCTGCCAAATTTTCCTTTGCTCTTCTTCTCCGACAATGACAAGCTGCCACCACCCCTCACTGCTGCTAACCAGCAGCTCTGAGCTCCGACCTCCGCCCTGTTTTTCCTCCTCTCTCCCTCGTTGCTGTCCCGGCGAGCAACAACAACAAACACCCAAGCCCAAACCCCCACAATGCCGAACTCCGGCGAAACACACCACCACTCAACAACCAAACCACAACAACTGCTCTATTTTCTGCCATTAATGGCGATTTTGACCTCCACAAACCCACCACCAAACGGAACCCCACCATAGTTCATACCTCCAACTTTGAACAAAACCCACCATCGGTGAGCTCCGTCAAATTAGCAACCAACGATCTCCAACTCCGGTGAACCAGCTCCTTCCATCGTCTGTCTCCTTAGATCTGGTACTACTGCTCCGTTCACTTTTAATTTTGTTCTTTTATTACTGTTCGTTCATGCTTCTGTTGTTGCTGTGATTAAAGATCAATTTCATGTACTTTGTGAATTTTTTGAGAAAAATAAGCATTCTTTAATTCAAACACTATTTTTACCCAAATTAATTTTCAGAATATTACTTTACATAAAAATTCATATAATTTCACATATTTAAATATGTAAATATATATTTTCATTTAAGAATGACAAGATAGGCCTGAAATTGATTTCGAAAACCCTTTAGTTTTATAAGATAATTATTTTGAAATTGTTCAAAAATAAAGAAGCTATCCTAGTGTTGGATTATGGAGATACTGGAAAGCTTGGAGATGGGATTAGGGAAAAGTTTGGAATACAGTCGAGTTTTCAACATCGAGTCCACCTATATATTCGAGACTTAGAAATCAGGCTGCGTGTAGTTTAACTCAATCGGTTGAAAAGATAATCTTTTATGCTAAGACAGTCTTTGGCTTAAGATGAGTGACAAATATAGTTGAGTATGAAAAAAAGGCTTAAACACATCTCAATCATGAATTTGGAATCCTTCACACTCATAAATAAGAACTTACATGGACATAATTTTCAAAGCTCTAGGTGTATTGTCAATCGAATTTGAAAGAGAAAGATATTATTTTCAGTGTGAGTTTAAAAATTACACTAGATGCAAAACTGAAACTGTTAAAACCTAAAGAAATACCCACATGACTTCTGATAGGGGTGTGATTTGATTATGGTTGAAGTCGATCCTCAACACGTGTCCAAAGAGTTTGATATTTCTCTTTGAACTATATCCCAGTTTGCTGCTAGAAAAAGTTTCACATTGTGCTGCATCTTTTTTGGCATCGTCTACACCTGTGATTTTTGGTTTGAGAATTTTATCCTCTCTCGACAACATCTTGAAATAAGGCTTTTAGTAGTAAAATAATTCAACATCGAGAGATAATTTCTTTACCTTAACTCCACGTATATCCCGGTTCATAATTAGAAAAAGGCTCCACATTGTGCTACGCCCCTTTTAGCATATATAACCCGCACCATACTTTATATATATGTCATTTTTTTATGATTTGTTGATTCACCTTATCATTTAGATGATCTCTTCTTGGCTTGACCTGTGGTTTTAGTTTGAGAAGTTCATACTCTCGAATGCTCTCAACAACACCTTGAAACAAGATTGTTAGTAGTAAAATAATTTAACATGGAGAGATAGTTCCTATACTTCAACTCTGCATGTGCTGATTTCTGAAAAGTGATGCCATCCTCTCTTGTCCTGTCTTTAGGAAATAACAGCTTCCATAACAATATAGACATGAGGACCCTCTTGGTTGTCGGATAGGATGACCCTTATAACCACCCGTAATACTCTGGATATAACGGTCCCTACAATCGTTTGTCACGATCTCTTTATTTTGATACAATTGTGTCACGTCCCGAGACTACCTCCAAAATGTAATACAAAACCTGAGACCACAAGTGATCTCAAGCTAACCCTTGGCCTTAGCATGACTTAAACATAACATAGACATTCATAGCGGAAGCATAAGTTGAAGTAATAAGCAACTGGATCATCATAAAGATAATGGTCTAAGAATATCCAAAATCTTAAACAAACAAAGATACCAATTGTCTAACTGTGTCTGAAAAGCCTCTACATACTGATAAAATGAGTTGCTGGGAAAAGATCTCCAGCTAACTCTAAGTACTAAAAGGAAAGCATAAAGCTAAGTAAAACTCATCAATTAGTCCTCGAAGGATAATGACTCACCAACTCTGACTGAAAATCCTGCTACGTCTAGCCATTAGTCTGGGAGCGAGCGCCTGAATTTATATCATGATTAGATGCAACACAAAGAGGTATGCAATCAGTACTATGGAATGTACTGAGTATGTGAGATATGCAGAATTCGTGATTGCTGACACCTAATTTTGGCCTGATATTTTCAAATTAATATTTTTAAAATCTTTTATTCGTTAAATTGCACATAATACAATTTCATCATATTTTTTCAATGTTAACACAATTTATTGATAATTATTCTCATTTTTAAAAATATTAAGGTTATTATTTATTATTTTAATTAACACAATCCGTTAATGCATAAGTCGGAGGAGATATTCTTTACACAGGTAAATAAATAGCTCATAATTTTAGGTAAACCATAGTTTTGAGCACACAGTTTTGATAGCCCATGATTTTGTTGTGCCCTATAGATGGTTTAGGATTTTAAGTTATTTATAAAGTATCTCATACACTCAACACGCTCCGTGGTGGTGAAATTTTTTAAAATTGGTAGAACCCTAAAAAATCTCTTTTCCTTTTTTTGTCTCACAATAAAACAGCCGCCAAATTTTCCTTTGCTCTTCTTCTCCGACAATGACAAGCTGCCACCACCCCTCACCGCTGCTAACCAGCAGCTCTGAGCTCCGATCTCTGCCCTGTTTTCCCTCCTCTCCCCCTCGTCGCTGTCCCCACGAGCAACAACAACAAACACCCAAGCCCGAAACCCCACAATGCCGAACTCCGGCGAAACACACCACCACTCAACAACCAGACCACAACAACTGCTCTATTTTCTGCCATTAATGGCGATTTCGACCTCCACAAACCCACCACCAAACGGAACCCCACCACAGTTCACACCTCCAACTCCGAACGAAACCCACCACCGGCGAGCTCCGTCAAATTAGCAACCAACGATCTCCAACTCTGGCGAACCAGCTCCTTCCGTCGTCTGTCTTCTTAGATCTGGTACTACTGCTCCGTTCACTTTTAATTTTGTTCTTCTATCACTATTCGTTCATGCGTCTGTTGTTGATGTGATTAAAGATCAATTTCATGCACTTTGTGAATTTTTTTCATTGATTTTGGTAGCCTTTTCAGTGACCTTTTGTTTTGTATTTTTGTTGATAATTTTGTTCATGATTATTTTATGTTTTTTGTTGATTACTGCTACTGTTTCTTTTGTTATGAAAACAGCATTTTTATTTTTTGAGTCTAAGTGGAGCTACTTTAATGGTATATTATTGGGTTTTTCTTTTCATTATATGATATTACAAATATAATTGGCCAATAAAACAATTTTTCCGTCGAATTTTCGAGGCCTCCCCATAATAAAAGACGAATGTTATTTTGAGTTCGATTTTTTCATATTGAATATCAACTTAATTGACTGATGAAGAAATTTTCGTCGATTTTCAATGCTTCTAATGTATATAAGATGAGTTTTATTTTCCTTTATTCTTTCATTAATTCATTTTGATAAATATTCTTTCAATACTAAGTATGTTTACAGGTACATGAAATTGCTTTCCCAAAAAAACAATCGAATTAAAATTCAAAAATCTTGTATAATTCTCTATTGTATTTATTCATTTTAGCTAACGATAGACAAATATTAGGCCGTCTCGTAAAAGTTTTTCTTGGATTCTTCGAGTTTTGGAGAGTCATTTTCTCTAACTCTGAAGAACCAAGACATTTATTTTATCTCCTCAATTGAAAAAATAAATTCAGCCGGGAACCACCATTGTGGATTGTGAAGGATGCCTAACCCCTTCCCTTCGGAATAACTTGAATCCTTACCTAGAATCTAACTGGTTTCGTTGACAAAGTTTTCGTTCAATTATTAAAAGGTTTTTTAGTTTTTCCTAAAATTAGGTGGCGACTCTCTCTCTCTCTCTAACAATTATTTTTAAAATCAAAATAGATAATTATTTTTGTGAGTCCCGAAGTTGTGTTCTATCATGAAAAAATAGGATATAATAGTGATAAAACATGCTTAAAACGCACTTAAAGCTGAAATCATGTAATAGTAGTAAAATCTGTAATGTAATGACTCAATTCAGTATCATAAGCTAAAAATATATTTATAATTGTAAGTCTGAAACTTGAAAGCAAAGAGTTGAATACATTCATAGACATAAAATTATTTTTGTGGGAGTTTCTCTTAACCGACATAAACCATGTGAGCATCATAGAGTCCAATATCATACACCCATACTGAAAAAGGTTATCCTAATCGGTCAAGGTTAGAACCATAAACATAAGGATCCTGAGGTATACGAAAAAGGGCAACCTACGGTGGTAACATAGTTCTGTACTTAGGTTATCTAGAACCCTTGTCAACTCGATGCTAAATACTACTCCCAAAACATACATATAGCTCATACATATCATGTGACATATCCAGATGTTAAAATTATTCATAAAGTATGTGGATATATCTAGATGTCATGCTACTCATAAAATTATAAGTCCTGAAAGCATAGCATAACACTAGTTCAAAAACATACGTTTTTACTAAAATTCATAACTTGAAGAACTAGGCATGCTAATTTCATAAATACTTGAGGTCATTTTATCTAATATGCCAATTTTGCTTGAACATATGCAATAAGGTGAAATCATGCTAAAATCATTCTCAATTCATGGGCTTTTAGAAATACTTGTAGAATCTCAAATAAAATCACGCATAAAGCATTAGAGAGTATATCACAATACAAGTAAATCAGTTTCTTAGAAAAAATCATAATTGGGTAAGAACCCTTATTTCTTAATTTCATAAAATCAAGGTAAAATCTTAGGTTTTAGGCATAAGGGTGGAAGAAGGCCCTTATTTTGAATATCCACGTATTTGAACCCGAAGCTTTCTTAACTAGAATCTCGAAGATGGAGATTTGGAGAAGGAACCCTAGGCCCTTGGAGCTTAAGAGAATTGATTTTCTTTTCTTCCTTTAGATTTGATTGAGAGAATGAATGAAGAATATGATTAAGTGGAAATAAAACCCCTTTAATTTGGCTTAAAATGACTTAACATAGGAGTTAAAAAAGTAGAAAATTATAAAAATACCCTTGGAAATTAAGTTTGGAAAATTGTTAAAAATACTCGGCTCAGACTTCTATGGGAACTAACCACGACCCATAGAATGAACCATGACTCGTGGTTGGTGGTCATGGTTCCTGGTTAATATCACATGCTGCGGGTCTGATTCCACGGGTGAGATCCACTACTCATGGAACTTTCCATGGCCTGTAGAAACTTATATGGTTCCTGAGGAAAAAGATGACCCTCAGGTCTAATTTCACGAGGGGAAACCACGGATCGTAGTCTGATCCATGATCCATGAAACCCTCTCGTGGTTTTATACCCAGAGGTCAGTCTGCAGGGCTATTTCTATGAGACCTGTCCATGGCTCGTGGACTTAGTCTGTAGACTTAATTCTGAGTCCTGACAGTTCATACTTATGATTTTTGGGCCTGGTTCCTAGCTTAGGATTTTTGGGCTGTTACAATATCTCCCTCTTGGGATCATTCATCCTCGAATAAAGACTGAAACAAGTTGAGTTGGATTCAGAAGACATGCATACATACTAGAAACATAACATAACTGATGGAATATGAATCTGAGGGGAAAACTAGCGAGGAATTATGAGGATACTAAGGAAGAACTATTACCTCAAGCTGGAACTGAATCGGAAGGAAAAAGGTGAGGGTACTTGGTCATTATAGCAGCCTCTGCTTCCCTAGTAGCTCTCTCAATCGACTTGTTCCTCCAAAAGACTTTCACTAAAGCGACTTCCTTATTCCTCAACCTTTGAACTTGACGATCAAGAATCACAATTGGAACTTTTTCATAGGTGAGACTATCATTTACACCCATATTCTCTAACGACACAACTGATACCGGATAGCCAACACACTTCTTCAATAATGAAACATGGAAGACTGGATGAATCGCTGCTAACTTGGCTGACAATTCTAACTCATAAGCCACATTACCAAGTCTCTTCAGAATCCTGTAGGGACCTACATATTAGGGACTAAGCTTAGCTTTCTTACCAAATTTCATTACACCCTTCATGGGTGGCACCTTTAAAAATACCCAATCATCCACCTCAAACTCAAAGTCTCTTCTTCTCACATCTGTATAGGATTTCTGTCGACTCTGATCACTCTTCAACCTCTCCCTAATGAGATAAATTTTTTCCATAGTCTCATGGACTGAATCTCCCTTATCAATGCTGTTTCACCTACCTCAAACCAACCTATAGGTGTTCTACACCTCCGCCCATAGAGTGCCTCATATAGAGCCATCTGAATGCTAGAATATAAACTATTATTATAGGCAAACTTTATAAAAGGTAAGTGATCATCCCAATTATCTTTGAAATTGATCACACAAGCCCGCAACATATCCTCTAAGGTCTGAATGGTACACTCTGCTTGACCATCAGTCTGCGGATGAAAAGTTGTGCTAAGATTTACTTAGAGTACCAAGACCCCTCTGAAACGACCTCCAAAATTGGGATGTAAACTGAGTACCCCTATCTGGAATAATAGACAAGGGAACCCCATGCAACCTGACTATCTCACGGATATAAAGCCTGGCATAATCCTCTACTAAATCAAAAATCTTGACAGCCAAAAAGTGGGCTGACTTAGTCATCTTGTCTATATTCACCTAAATAGAGTCATACTATCGGCGAGTACATGGTAAGCCTATAATGAAGTCCATATTGATCACTTCCCACTTACAAGTAGGAATGTCAATATCCTGAGTCATATCACCCGGTGGTTGATGTTCTACCTTTACTTATTGATAGTTGGGACACTTAGCCACAAAATCTGTAATATTCCTTTTCATGCCATTCGACCAATAGATTTTCCGTAGGTCACGATACAGCTTGGTGGCACCAAGGTGGATATAATACCTAGAATTATGAGCCTCTATCAAAATCCACTGTCTTAACTCATCTACATCTAGAACACATAGTCGGCCCTGATAGTGAAACACACCATCTCTCCCTTGGGAGTAAACCTCTACTCTCTGTTGATGGACTGTACCCTTCAACTGATGCAAAATAGGATCACTGTCTTGTTTCTCCTTCACCTCAACTACCAAAGAAGATTCTGACCCATTCTGAACTATCACACCACCATCCGCTGAATCTATAAGGAGAACCCCTAAATGAGCAAGCCTATGCACATCCTTAGCTAATTCTTTCTTCCCTTCTTCAACCTGTGACAGACTACCCATGGTTAACCTGCTAAGTGTATCAGTTACTACATTGGTCTTACCCGGATGGTAAAACACACTCATGTTGTAGTCCTTAAGAAGCTCAAGCCACCTTCTTTGACAAAGATTCAACTCATTCTGAGCAAACACATACTGAAGGCTCTTATGATCAGTAAACACATCCACGTGAACACAATACAAGTAGTGTCTCCAGATCTTCAAAGCAAAAACCACTGCTGCTAACTCAAGATCATGAGTCGAGCAGTTCTTCTCATGAGTCTTAAGCTGTCTGGAAGCATAAGCAATCACCTTACCACGCTGCATCATAACACAATCCAAACCAACTCTAGATGCATCACAATACACAACAAAGCCATCTAAACCCTCTGGTAGAGCCAAAAAGCTATGGTCAACCTAGTCTTCAATTTCTGGAAGTTCTTTCAAACTCATCAAACCACTGAAACTTAACCTTTTTCTGAGTCAACCTGGTCAATGGGGCAGCTATGGATGAAAACCCTTCCATAAATCTTCTATAATATCCAGCCAAACCCAAAAGGCTCCTGATGTCTATCGGGGAAGTGTGTCTAGGCTAGTTCTTTACTACCTCTATTTTCTGTGAATTTACCCAAATGCATTCTTTAGATACAACATGACCCATAAAAGCAACTGACTGCAACCAGAACTCACACTTACTGAACTTAGAAAATAACTGACAATCCTTGAGAATTCGCAGCACAACTCTTAAATGATTAACATGCTCCTCCTCACTTCGAGAGAATATAAGAATGTCATCTATAAAGACAATTACAAACATATCCAAGTACTGCTTGAACACCCTATTCATAAAGTTCATAAAAGATGCAGGAGCATTCATTAGTCCTAAAAATATAACCACAAATTTATAGTGACCATGCCGAGTTCTGAAGTTTGTCTTCGGAATGTCACACTCTCTAACTTTGAGCTGATGATAATCAAATCTGAGGTCAATTTTGGAGAAGTAGCTGGCACCCTGAAGCTGGTCGAATAAGTCATCAATCCTAGGGATGAGATACTTATTCTTGATTATGACCTTGTTCAGTTGACGATAGGCGATGCACATTCTGAGGAGCCATCTTTCTTACGCACAAAGAGAACTGGAGCACCCCGTGGAGAGATGTTGGGCTGGATAAAACCATTGTCTAAAAGATCTTTCAACTGCTCTTTCAATTTTTTAAGTTCTGCTGGAGCCATTCTGTAAGGAGGAATATATATGGGCTGCGTATATGGGAGAAGGTATATCCCAAACTCGATCTCCTTCTCAATAGGGACTCTAGGCAGATCCTCTGGAAAGACTTCAGGGAATTCACTTACTACTGGAACTGACTGGAGAGATAGGGTTTCAGATTTTGAATTTATAACCTGAACTATATGGTAGTCATACCCCTTAGAGATCATCTTCCTAGCCTTGAAATAAGATTTGAAATGACCCTTTGATGATGGAGGACTACCCTGCCACTCTAGGACAGGCTCATTTGGAAACTTAAAGCTTACTACTCTGGTTCTGCAGTCAACTGAGGCATAACATGCATGTAGCCAATCCATGCCAAAATTGATGTCAAAATCTATCATGTCTAATTCCACTAAGTCTGCTGAGGTGACTCTATGAAGAAGTGAGATAGGGAAATTTTTGTATACCCTCTGAGCTAGGACTGACTCACCGACTGGAGTAGAAATATAGAAGGGTTCGAGAAGTTGTTCAGTACTGACTCCAAACTTGCAAGCAACACATGGGGTCACAAACGACAATGAATCCCTTCGGTCTAATAAAGCATAAACATCAAAGGAGAAAACTCATAACATACCAATGACTACATCAGGTGAGTCCTTCTGGTCTTGGCGAGATGTTATAGCATAAAGACGGTTTAGGCACTGACCGCAACCTGTGCCAGAAGTGGTACCCTGTTGAGCTATACGACCTGCTGGAGATGCTGGAGTAGTACCCTAAGTATTGCCACCTACGCTACTCTGCCTGGCTGAGGGGCAATCCCTAATCCTGTTGACTCATCTGTCCATATCCAAAACATCTACATGTGCCATAGCGGCACTCTCCAAGGTGACTCTTACCACACTTGTTGCAGTTAGGGTAGGGAGTCCCCTTTGCAACACTCCCCTGAGAATGAGAGCCTGATACCCTACCTGCCTGATTATTTCTAGGTCTGGATGCCTGGGTAGGAGCATTAGCTGATGATGGTACTAGCCCTGATGACCTCTTCTGAAAAGAAGACCGGTGTCCACCTCCAGACCTCTACTGACTAAAACCCAAATCCTCTGTTCTAGACCTTTTGTTTTCCTTTGCCCTCTCCTTTAGATTATCTTCCTCAATCTCATGAGTCTGGAGATGTCCATATCCCCTAACAACATAGTCATTCTGCGCTCTTTCTTCACCAAGTCGGATACCCCAAAAACAAACTTACTCATCTGGGCCCTCGACTCGACCACCATAGCCGGAGCATACCTAGAGAGCTGAGTGAACTTTAGCCCATACTCTTGGACTGACATCGATCCTTGCCTAAAACTCATGAATTCTTCAGGCTTAGCCTCTCTTAGCTCCTTCGGGAAAAATTTATCCAGAAAAGCATCAACGAAGCACTCCCAAGTCACATGAGCTATATTCCTTCCCCTACCTTCCTTCCACTAAGTGTACCAAATGTGAGCCACATCCTTGAGCTGGTAGGAAGCTAGCTCAACACTGTCAGTACCAGTCACCTGCATCACCTCCAAAATCTTCTTTACCTCATCTATGAACTTCTGTGAATCCTCACCAACCTTAGACCACAAACACTCTGGCGGGTTCATACAGACGAAGTGTCTAACTCTGGTAGCAACTGTCCCACCATTTGGATTAGCAGGAACAAGCACATGTTGATTGGCTTAGTTGGTCACAGCTTGTGCCAAAAGTTATATGGCATTCCTAAGTTCAGTATTTGTGACCTCGTGGTCCAGAACAGGAGGATTAGTATTTCAGGTATTAGCTCTGCGAGGAGGTATGATTTGAAATACATAAATAATGGATTAGAGAGGAGAAATAGAGTTAAACTCTATTGCATGATATAGAACATGAAAGAAGTGAAGTTTCCTAAAAATGTCTCGTAACCTCTCCCTCATAAGTGTGGCGCACTTCACACCCATGAAAATGACTCTACTTAATACGACTTTCAGACATCCTAGGACTCTTGAATCTGATACTCTGATTCCATTTGTAATGGTCTGTCTCACTAGTGATATTGTTCGCTCTAGGCCTAGGCCCACACGACTTTAAAATGCATCACTAGGGTATAAGGCCTGCTTACTTATATAACCAGTATCTCTCTTGTTTTTTGCCAATGTGAAACTTCTAATCCTAATTTGGGGTGTCACATACAACTTCTCTTATGGACTCAGCATCCTTGATGAGGTTTACCTCACCGCATTGGATTTTCCTAGTCTCCAGACTGAGGTTTGCCCTGCCTTATCGGGATTTGCCTAAACTCAGTTTGAACTCTGCCCCACATGAACAAGGCTGACATAGGAGTGGCTCTAATACTATTTTTGTCACGCCCCAAGACAACTCCCTGAACATAACATGGGACCTGAAACCACAAGTGATCCAAGCTAACATTTGGCCTTAACATGACTTAAATATAACATAGACATTCATAGAGAAAGCATAAGTTGAAGTAATAAGCAACTGAATCATCATAAAGATCATGGTCTAAGAATATCCAAAATCTAAAACAAACAAAGATACCAACTGTCTAACTGTGTCTGAAAAGCCTCTACATACTGATAAAATGAGTTGCTGAGAAAAGATCCCTAGCTAACTCTAAGTACTAAAAGAAAGCCATAAAGCTAAGTAAAACTCATCAATTCGTCCTCGAAGGATAAGGACTCACCAACTCTGACTGAAAATCCTACTAGGTCTTGCCACAAGTCTGGGAGTGAGCGCCTAAATCTACATCATGATTAGATGCACCACAAAGAGGTATGCAATCAGTACTATGTAATATACTGAGTATGTGAGATATGCAAAATCCATGATAAAACATGCTTAAAACACACTTAAAGCTGAAATCATGTAATAGTAGTAGAAACTATAATGTAATGACTCAATGCAGTATCATAGGTTAAAAACATGTTTATAATTGTATGTCATAAATAGTAAGTCTGAAACTTGAAAGCAAAGAGTTAAATACATTCATATACTTAAAATCATTTATGTGGGAGTTTCTCTTAACCGACATAAACTATGTGAGCATCATAGAGTCCAGTGTCATACACCACACTGAAAAAGGTTGTCCTAATCGACCAAGGTTAGAACTATAAATATAAGAATCCCGAGGTACACAAAAAAAGGCAACCTACAGTGGCAATGTAGTTCTGTACTTAGGTTATCTAGAACTCTTGTTAACTCGATGCTAAATACTACTTCCGAAATATACATATAGCTCATACATATCATGTGAGATATCTAGATGTTAAAATTATTCGTAAAGCATGTGGACATATCTAGATGTCATGCTACTCATAAAATTATAAGTCTTGAAAGCATAGCATAACACTAGTTCAAAAACATGCGTTTTTACTAAAATTCATAACTTGAAGAACTAGACATGCTAGTTTCATAAATACTTGAGATCATGTTATCTAACTTGCCAATTTTGCTTGAAAACAGTCAATAGGGTGAAATCATGCTAAAATCATTCTCAATTCATGGGTTTTTAGAAATACTTGTAGAATCTCATATAAAATCACGCATAAAGGATTAAAGAGTATATCACAATACAAGTAAATCAATTTCTGAGAAAAAATGATAATTGGGTAAGAACCCTAATTTCTCAATTTCATAAAACCAAGGTAAATCTTAGGTTTTGGGCATAAGGGTAGAAGAAGACCCTTATTGAATACCCACATACCTGAACCCGATGCTTTCTTAACTAGAATCTCAAAAATGGTGACTTGGAGAAGGAACGCTAGGCCTTAGAGCTTGAGAGAATTGATTTTCTTTTCTTTCTTTAGACTTGATTGAGAGAATGAATGAAGAATCTGACTAAGTGAGAATAAAACTCCTTTAATTTATCCTAAAATGACTTAACATAGGAGTTAAAGAAGTGGGGAATTACAAAAATACTTCTGGGAATTAAGTCTAGAAAACTGTTAAAAATACTCGACTAAGGCTTACACGGGCACTAACCACAACTCGTAGAATGAACCACGACTCATGGTTGGTGGTCGTGGTTCCTTGCTAATATCACATGCTGCCTGTCTAATTCTACGGGTGAGATCCATGGCTCATGGAACTTTCCATGGCCCGTGGAAACCTTCTTTGGTTCCTGGGGAAAAAGATGACCCTCAGGTTTGATTTCACGAGGCAGAAACCACGGACCATGGTCTAATCTACGACCCATGAAACCCTCTCGTGGTTTTATACCTAGATGTCAGTCTATAGGGCTATTTCTATGAGGCCTATCCACGGCTTGTGGTTCAATCCACGTCTCGTGGAATTAGTCCGTGGACTTAGTTCTGAGTCATGACAATTCACACTTCGGATTTTTAGGCCTGGTTCCTAGCTTAAGACTTTTGGGGTGTTACAGATAGACCTCTTAGCTACTAGTAACCAACTCTTTAATCAGTATGACAACCCTTTCATCCATCGACATTAGTTCTTTGCATATGACCTCGGGTAAGTCTTGTATGTTATCCATATTGATGCTACTTATAGATATCCATTGAATCATCAACTTTCAGGCCATCTTGTACATCATCCAACTTTGGATATGAGGCAGCTTATAAATGTTCCACGAATTGTCATTTTTTAGGTCATCTTGCACATTGTCCAACTTTGGAAATAAGGGGGATTATAGATGTCCCTCGATTTATCAGTTTTCAAGTAATCTGGCATATCATCCGACTTGGATATTACGCGGCTTACAGATATCCCTCAAATTATCATGCTTATGGTAAATCTCGCACATCATATGACTTTGAATATGATACATCTCGCACATTATCTAGTTTCAAGTATCATTGCAACTTACAAATAACTTTTGAACTGCCAACTTTTGGTAATCTCACACTTTATTTGATCCAAATATTACTGTGGCTTATGGATGACCTTTGAACGGCCAACCTCTGGGTAATATTGCACACTATTCGATTCCAGACATTGTTGCGACTTATATATGACCGTTGGTTTGTCAATATTTGGGGCAATCTAGCACACTATCTGATTTCAGACATCATTTTGACTTACAAATAGCCTTCAAAATATTGACTCTCGAGTAATATTTCACATCATCCTTTTTGGTATTTGATATAACTTATAGACATCCTTCAATATGTCATCATTTTTTTGGTTTTAACGAACGTCAGTCTCTTTCAGTTCTGACATTAGAATGGATATCTTTGGCCTTACGGAGATGCACATGATCCCTCTTTGGTATTGATATGACTTATAGACATACTTCAATACATCATCCTCTTTTAGTTTTGACGAACACTAGCCTCTTTGGTTCTGAATTGAATTGGATATCTTTGGCCTTTCAGTGATGCACATCATCCCCTTTCAGTATTGATATGACTTATAGACACCCTTCAACACGTCATTCTCTTTCAGTTTTGACAAACTCCGACCCCTTTCAGTTATGAATTGAAATGTATATCTTTGTACTTTCAGTGATGCACATCATCCCCCTTCAGTATTGAAATAACTTATAGACATCCTTCAATACGTCATCCTTTTTCAGTTTTGACAAATGTCGGCCTCTTTCGGTTCTGACTTAAAATGGATATCTTTGATCAATGCATATTATCTCCCTTCAGTATTGATAGGCATCAACTACTTTCAACTTTTACGCAATATAATAGCCCCTTTTGGTAAGAGTAACTTGATGGCTCTCATGCGTGGTCCTTACAACAAAAATAAGAATGCAATGTCCCTCGCAACAATTAAATAAAACATCACCTTTAACACAGTGCTTGTCCTGCAGATGCCTTTTGCATATACCAACGCTCAAAGAAAATGATTAGTAGCCACAATGTCGCTTCTGCTAGTGACTATAGTCAAATTTCAGAAAAAGCTTTCATGTCTATAAGCATTATCCTCTTTTTGAGGTGAATAGACAAATAAGAGGTCATCTTTAAATGTAGATAGAGGGATAAAACCCTATACCTGAGGACAGCTACGACTAATGCTTTCAAACATCATATATTTATTTTGATCCATGCCTTGCTGGGGATTCAAGGAGGATGCTTTCGAACATCATATATTTATTTTTACTGTGTAAGAATAAAATGATGTAAAAATGAAGAAATTTGAATTAAAGTGAGAAAAATTATATATTAATAAAATAAAAGAGGACAACTTTTTCCCTCTATTTGAAGATAAAAGAAGAAGCAAGAATGTGTTAATTGAAATTAGGTTGGCTTGTGCGTTCAAGCTCATGCAGTAAGCTAAGGCAAGAATGACAGGACTGGTGATACGATATCGCTCAGTGACATTAATACTAGACCTATACTTCAAGGTCTAGATAAGAGGATCCGAGCCTGTAATGACCGGGTCCGTCGTTACGATTAGTCCAATCGTGCCAAGTTTTAGAGTTAGAAAACTCTGGATTTGGGGGTTTGAATTTCTGGGCTAGGCTAGTCTCGGCCGGTTTAGAGGCGAGGTATGGTCTAGGGCAATCCGGGTAAGGATTGGGTTGGATGTATTGTGTTGAGCTAGTTTTCCTCGTAGCTAACACGTAGAGGAGTTCGGGGGACTTTTCAGAATCAAATTCGGGTAAGTAGAACTCTCGAAATCGAGGTTGACATGAAAGGGTTATTTTGGGACGTCGGGAAAATAAGTGTATTGTAAAATGGACTAATTTTGGAGGTTTTACGACTTTCTATCCCGTGTCAATCGCTATGAAGGTTGACACTCTTCCATAGCAACCTCCGCTGTAGTGGAGAAATTACCGCTACAGCGAAAGTCAACGTCGGTCAGCCTCTGCCATAGCGGATGACTCCGTTACGATGGTACCACTATAGAGGAGCGGACCGCTATAGCGGAGCATGACGGAATTTAATGCAGAAACATTCCCCAAAATGTTTAGTTTTCATAATTTCGTTTTGGTAGAAGGGCAAGGCGATTCCAAGCGATTTTCCTCCGTTTTCAATTGTTTTTCTTCCCTAAGAAAAGGTTTCTACTCCCTAATCTTCGTACTATTTTTCCTACGCGGTAGAATTGCTAGGAGGGAACTTGGGAAAAAGTTGGAATAACCTAGGGATGGTAAAATCCAGGGAAGAAGGGGGATTCTAGGCATGAAAGTTCTTGGGTATGTTTAAAAGTAAGGTTTTATGATCACATATTGCAAAATTCTCTATTTTTATCCGTGAAAATAATAGAACTAGGAAAATTAATGGCGGGAAACCCAGGAAACCCGGGAAACTCAGGAAACCCGGGAAAAAGGATGGAATGATCATGGTTGGTCTGGGGTTTGGAATTTGGTGTAATTCGGGGAATACGCAGGCCTTGTTTGTTAATTTAAGTACTCGTATGTTGTTTTAGACCAAGAACGAGAAAGAAATCCAGAACACGGGAAATCTCGGGTTGAGTAGAGCTTGGATCATTTCGAGGTAGTGACGGCTTACGATTCCTGTGAATGTTGTATATTTTGTACTCTTATCTAAGTGTTTGTATGAATTGCATGGCTTAGAGGAATTGTGTAGAATGTCTATAGGTCCTGTTTTACAGTCTGTGAATTGAATGGTGTGTTGCTTGTTGGTTTACAAGTTGTTTGTTCATTATTTTGACTGTGGATTGTTGACATTCGGTTGGCTCGGGTACCACGCCTAGTACATGTATACTAACGGTTGGCTTGGGTATCACGCCTGGTACGGCTACTAACGGTTGGCTCGGGTACCACACCTGATATGGGTATAACAAATGATTGGCTCGGGTACCACGCCTGGTATAAAATACTAATGGTTGGCTCGGGTTTTGACGAACACTAGCCTCTTTGGTTCTGAATTGAATTGGATATCTTTGGCCTTTCAGTGATGCACATCATCCCCTTTCAGTATTGATATGACTTATAGACATCCTTCAACACGTCATTATCTTTCAGTTTTGACAAACTCCGACCCCTTTCAGTTATGAATTGAAATGTATATCTTTGTACTTTCAGTGATGCACATCACCCCCCTTCAGTATTGAAATAACTTATAAACATCCTTCAATACGTCATCCTTTTTCAGTTTTGACAAATGTCGGCCTCTTTCGGTTTTGACTTAAAATGGATATCTTTGATCAATGCATATTATCTCCCTTCAGTATTGATAGGCATCAACTACTTTCAACTTTTACGCAATATAATAGCCCCTTTTGGTAAGAGTAACTTGATGGCTCTCATGCGTGGTCCTTACAACAAAAATAAGAATGCAATGTCCCTCGCAACAATTAAATAAAACATCACCTTTAACACAGTGCTTGTCCTACAGATGCCTTTTGCATATACCAACGCTCAAAGAAAATGATTAGTAGCCACAATGTCGCTTCTGCTAGTGACTATAGTCAAATTTCAGAAAAAGCTTTCATGTCTATAAGCATTATCCTCTTTTTGAGGTGAATAGACAAATAAGAGGTCATCTTTAAATGTAGATAGAGGGATAAAACCCTATATCTGAGGACAGCTACGACTAATGCTTTCAAACATCATATATTTATTTTGATCCATGCCTTGCTGGGGATTCAAGGAGGATGCTTTCGAACATCATATATTTATTTTTACTGTGTAAGAATAAAATGATGTAAAAATGAAGAAATTTGAATTAAAGTGAGAAAAATTATATATTAATAAAATAAAAGAGGACAACTTTTTCCCTCTATTTGAAGATAAAAAGAAGAAGCAAGAATGTGTTAATTGAAATTAGGTTGGCTTGTGCGTTCAAGCTCGCGCAGTAAGCTAAGGCAAGAATGACAGGACTGGTGATACGATATCGCTCAGTGACATTCATACTAGACCTATACTTCAAGGTCTAGATAAGAGGATCCGAGCCTGTAACGACCGGGTCCGTCGTTACGAGTAGTCCAATCGTGCCAAGTTTTAGAGTTAGAAAACTCTGGATTTGGGGGTTTGAATTTCTGGGCTAGGCTAGTCTCGGCCGGTTTAGGGGCGAGGTATGGTCTAGGGCAATCCGGGTAAGGATTGGGTTGGATGTATTGTGTTGAGCTAGTTTTCCTCGTAGCTAACACGTAGAGGAGTCCGGGGGACTTTTCATAATCAAATTCGGGTAAGTAGAACTCTCGGAATCGAGGTTGACGTGAAAGGGTTATTTTGGGACGTCGGGAAAATAAGTGTTGTAAAATGGACTAATTTTGGAGGTTTTACAACTTTCTATCCCGTGTCAATCGCTATAGAGGTTGACACTCTTCCATAGCGACCTCCGCTGTAGTGGAGAAATTACCGCTACAGCGAAAGTCAACGTCGGCCAGCCTCTGCCATAGCAGATGACTCCGCTACGACGGTACCACTATAGAGGAGCGGACAGCTATAGCGGAGCATGACGGAATTTAATGCAGAAACATTCCCCAAAATATTTAGTTTTCATAATTTTGTTTTGGGAGAAGGGCAAGGCGATTCCAAGCGATTTTCCTCCGTTTTCCATTGTTTTTCTTCCCTATGAAAAGGTTTATACTCCCTAATCTTCGTACTATTTTTCCTACGCGGTAGAATTGCTAGGAGGGAACTTGAGAAAAAGTTGGAATAACCTAGGGATGGTAAAATCCAGGGAAGAAGGGGGATTCTAGGCATGAAAGTTCTTGGGTATGTTTAAAAGTAAGGTTTTATGATCACATATTGCAAAATTCTCTATTTTTATCCGTGAAAATGATAGAACTAGGAAAATTAATGGCGGAAAACCCGGAAAAAAGGGTGGAATGATCATGGTTGGTCTGGGGTTTGGGATTTGGTGTAATTCGGGTAATACGCAGGCCTTGTTTGTTAATTTAAGTACTCGTATGTTGTTTTAGACCAAGAACGAGAAAGGAATCCGGAACACGGGAAATCTCGGGTTGAGTAGAGCTTGGATCATTTCGAGGTAGTGATGGCTTATGATTCCTGTGAATGTTGTATATTTTGTACTCTTATCTAAGTGTTTGTATGAATTGCATGGCTTAGAGGAATTGTGTAGAATGTCTAAGGGTCCTGTTTTACAGTCTGTGAATTGAACGGTGTGTTGCTTGTTGGTTTACAAGTTGTTTGTTCATTATTTTGACTGTGGATTATTGACATTCGATTGGCTCGGGTACCACGCCTAGTACATGTATACTAACAGTTGGCTTGGGTATCACGCCTGGTACGGGTATACTAACGGTTGGCTCGGGTACCACACCTGGTATGGGTATAACAAATGATTGGCTCGGGTACCACGCCTGGTATGAAATACTAATGGTTGGCTCGGGTACCACACCTGGTATGGGTTTATTTTACTGCATCATTGTATTGATATTGTTGCATTGCATTGACTGTTATTGGTTCCGTGAGTGGACCGGGCTGTTTTATTGAATTGTGATATTCGTTGGTGGTCCTTGAGTGACCAGGGATCCTGTTATATTTGTGTAGTTGGTCTTGGATTAGGCCAGATTGTCTGTTTAACACTTAGGTGTTGTTTAGAAGGGATCCCAGGGTGGGTTCGGGCTAGGCAAAAAAGATGATTTATTGAACTTTTGTAATTGTTGGTTAGAGTTATAAAAAGTAGATTTCATGTGGAAACAAGCTAGGTAGAGACTTGTAGTCTAGGGGAGCCTATTGACTTTTTACATGTTTTTTGTACTTGTACTTGATTTGCTGTACTGAATTATACACTATTTATTTAGAACTGACTGATGATCCTACCAGTACAGTGGTGGTGTACTGATACTGCACTTGCTTTTCTTTCTTGTGAGTACAAGCAATCTTCCAGCGACTGAGACACGACCTCATCTGTAGTACCAGCGTTTCCAGACTTCAAGGGTGAGCTGCTTTGATCGAGCTGCCTTGAACCTATCATTAGAGTTGTAGCCCATTTGTTTCGGGCTTAGACTAATTCTGTTATTTGGGGGTTGCATCCCCGCACTCTAGACATTGATAGAATTGTTTGGTACTGCAACTTTCAGATTTGGGAAAGTGATGGTTCGCTCACCTGGGGGTTGGGTTAGTGCCACTCACGGCGGTCTGAGTCGTAAAAAAGATGGTATCAGAGCCCTAAGTTCGTTGATCTCGTCATACCAAACAAGTCTAGTAGAGTCTTGTGGAATGGTGCAGAGACATCTGTACTTTTCTTCGAGAGGCTATGGGGCTTTAGGAAAACTATCTCTTCCTTCTTTCCTTCGTGCTATAACATGATTACAATTGGTATCTGGTGATACAAATTGGTATCTAATCTCATTCAATCTTCTGTCCACAGATAGTTAATAAAAGGAACAACGGAGCTAGAGGAGTGGTCCCAGCAGTGGGCTCGGCTGTCCATGGTAGAGGCAGGGGAAGGGGCAGAGGACGAGGTAGAGCCACACACGCCAGGGGTGGAGCTCGAGCGGCTGCTGGAGAGCGTGAAGCGACCCCTCCCCTACCTCAGGAACATGTTGCTGAAGATGTAGAAGTTGTGGCTGAAGATGGTGAGGCGCAGGAGGAGGCGACACCGGTTGGGGGTGCATGACTCCCTACTATGACACCAGAAGCCTTTCAGCAGGCTTGAAATATTTTGAGTGGGTTGGTTGGTAATGGAGCTTTACCCGCGGCTTTTGCAAACCAGGCATTGGACCCTCAGCCAGCGGCTACTACAATGCCTAGGATGGATGCAGCTTCAGGCACGAATGACTTCTTCAGGCCAATGCTAGGCCCAGTGATGATAGGGAATGAACATGAGATGCTGATCAAGTTTCTCAAGCTGAAACCTCCTACATTTCAGGGTACTGATAAGGAGGATGCTTATGAGTTCATCTTGGATTGCTATGAGCGGTTGCACAAGTTGGGTATTGTACGTCAGCATAGGGTTGAGTTTGTCACACTCAGCTGCAAGAACTCCTAGATAAGGGATCTATCCGTCCCAGTGTGCTTCGCCTTGGGGTGCTCCTGTGTTGTTTATAAGGAAAAAGGATGGTAGTATGCGGATGTGCATAGATTATAGGCAGTTGAACAAGATGACCATCCGAAAAAAGTACACTCTACCCCGCAGTGATGATTTGTTTGATCAGCTTCAGGGCGCATCAGTATTTTTGAAAATCGACTTGAGGTCAGGGTACCATCACTTGAGGATTAGGCCTGAGGACATTCCTAAGATGGATTTTTGGACTCAGTATGGACATTACGAGTTCCTAGTAATGACGTTTGGTTTGACCAATGTACCGGCAACATTCATGAGTTTGATTAATGGGGTATTTAAGTCGTATTTGGATTTCTTCATGATTGTGTTTATCGATGATATTTTGATCTACTCCAAGAGTAGGGATGAGCATACTAATCATCTTCGTCTCATGTTGGAAATCTTGAGACGCCAGAAGATTTATGTGAAGTTCTCCAAGTGTGAATTTTGGTTGACTTTAGTTGAATTCTTGGGGCATGTAGTGTCAGAAAAGGAGGTGATGGTAGATCCCCAAAAAATTGAAGCAGTCAAGAGTTGGGTCCGGCCTGGCTCTGTGACTGAGGTGAGGAGTTTTATTAGGCTCGTAGGGTACTATTGGAGGTTTGTTAAAGATTTTGCGTCTATTGCTACTCACCTGACCAGGCTGACCTAGAAAGATGTACCATTCGTGTGGTCCGACAAGTGCTAGGAGAGCTTTCAAAAGCTCAAGACGCTTCTGACCACGGCTCCTATATTGTCCTTGCCGGTTGAAGGTAAAGACTTTATTGTTTACTGTGATGCTTCACATTCTAGTTTGGGTGCTGTGTTGATGCAGGATAAGAATGTGATAGCCTATGCATCTAGGCAGTTGAAGGTGCATGAGAAGAACTACCCGACTCATGACTTGGAGTTGGCAGTAGTGGTCTTTGCATTCAAGATTTGGAGACACCATCTCTATGGTATCAAGTGTGAGGTGTTCACCGATCATTGCAGTCTACAACATGTGTTCACTCAGAAGGATTTGAATTTGAGGCAAAGAAGGTGGATGGAGTTATTGAAGGGCTATGATGTGACTATTCAGTACCATCTAGGTAAGGCTAATATGGTGCCAGACGCATTGAGCCGGAAAACAGTTAGCATGGGTAGTTTGGCTTGTTTGGGGGTGTCCAAACGACTACTAGCAAAGGAAATTTGGGCCTTGGAGGCCAAGTTCATGCACTTGGGTGTTTCAGAACAGGGTGAATTGTTGGCGAGCATTGATGTCAAGGCCACCTTCATAGAGGAAATAAATGCCAAACAATTTCAGGATTCGAAACTGAGTAAGGTTCGAGGTAAGGTAATATCCGGGGAATCCAGGGATGTCACTTTAGACTCTGGTGGAGTACTAAATTTTAGAGAGAGGATTTGTGTTCCTCGGGTTGATGATATAATTTCAAAAATCTTGGTAGAAGCTCATGGTTCGTGGTACTCAATTCATCCGAGTGTGACTAAAATATACATGAACTTGAGGCAGCGTTACTGGTGGCCCGGGATGAAAAAGGACATAGTCGATTTTGTATCCAAGTGTCAGAATTGCCAGCAGGTAAAGTATGAACACCAGAGACCTGCATGACTACTTCAGAGGATGCCCATTCCAGAGTGAAAGTGGGAAAGGATAGCCATGGACTTTGTGGTGGGTCTTCCTAAGAAATTAGGGAAGTATGACTCCATTTGGGTCATTGTTGACAGGCTGACTAAGTCCGCTCATTTCATTCCGGTCAGGTTAGATTACAACTCTCAGCAGTTGGCTAAGATATATGTGAAGGAGATTGTGAGATTGCATGGGGTGCCACTGTCCATTATTTCAGACAGAGGTACGCAGTTCACCTCTAAATTTTGGGGCAAGCTACATGAAGAGTTGGGCACACAACTCACTTTTAGCACCACCTTCCACACTCAGACTGATGGTCAGTCGGAGAGGACGATCCATGTATTAGAGGACATGCTGATAGCATGTGTGATGGACTTCGGGGGTCATTGGGACGAGTTTCTACCGTTGTGCGAGTTCTCATACAATAATAGCTATCACTCCAGTATTGACATGGCACCATATATTGGTAAAGGAAGCACAGGAACTGGTAAGGGGCATTCAGGCCAAATTGCTGGCTGCCCAAAGCAAGCAGAAAGAGTATGTAGATCGCAAGGTCCGGGACATGGAATTTCAGGTTGGTGAACATGTATTGTTGAAAGTGTCACCAATGAAGGGAGTTATGCGGTTTGGTAAGAAGGGCAAACTTAGCCCTCGGTTCATCGGTCCATTTGAGGTTCTTGAGATTGTGGGGCCAGTGGCTTACAAATTAGCACTGCCGCCTTGTTTGTTGGGTGTCCATTCGGTATTCCATGTATCCATGCTTAAGCGATACCATGGGGATGGGGACTACATAATCAAGTGGGATGAGGTGCTTTTCGATAAGGATCTTCGTTATAAAGAGGAACCAGTCTTGATTCTTTCTCGGGATGTCCGGAGGTTGAGGACAAAGGTGATTGATATGGTAAAAGATCAGTGGAAGCATCGTCAAGTTGAGAAAGCCACTTGGGAAATCGAGAAGGACATGCAGGACAAGTACCCTCAATTGTTTGAGAATTCAAGTACTACACTTTCTTTCCTTTATTTCCGTAAATTTTGGGTTTGATCGTTTGGGAATGAACGATGGGTAAATTGGTATCTGTTGTAACGACTGGGTCCATCGTTACGGGTAGTGCAATCGTGCCAAGTTTTAGAGTTAGAAAACTCCGGATTTGGGGGTTTGAAATTCTGGGCTAAGCTAGTCTCGGCCGATTTAGGGGCGAGGTATGGTCTAGGGCAATCCGGTAAGGATTGGGTTGGATGTCTTGTGTTGAGCTAGTTTTCTTCATAGCTAACACATAGAGGAGTTCGGGGGACTTTTCAAAATTGAATTCGGGTAAGTAGAACTCCCGAAATCGAGGTTGACGTGAAGGGGTTATTTCGGGACGTCGGGAAAATAAATTATTTGTAAAATGGACCAATTTTGGAGGTTTTACGACTTTCTGTCCTGTGTCAACCGCTAGCGACCTCCGCTGTAGCGGAGAAATTATCGCTCAGCGGAAGTCAACGTCGGTCAACCTCCGCCATAGCGGACGACTCCGCTATAGCGGAGCAGACCGCTATAGCAGAGCATGACGGGATTTAATACAGAAACATTCCCTAAAACATTCAGTTTTCACAATTTCATTTTGGGAGAAGGGCAAGTCTATTCCAGGCGATTTTCCTCCGTTTTCCATTGTTTTTCTTCCCTAAGATAAGGTTTCTACTCCCTAATCTTCGTACTACTTTTCCTACGCGATAGAATTGCTAGGAGGGAACTTGGGGAAAGGTTGGAATAACCTAGGGATGGTAGAATCCGGGGAAGAAGGGAGATTCTAGGCATGAAAGTTCTTGGGTATTGTTAAAAGTAAGGTTTTATGATCACATATTGCTAAATTCTCTATTTTTATCTGTAAAAATGATAGAACTAGGAAAATTAATAGCGGAAAACCCAGGAAAAAGGGTGGAATGATCATGGTTGGTCTGGGGTTTAGGATTTGGTGTAATCCAGGTAATACGCAGGCCTTGTTTGTTAATTTAAGTACTTGTATGTTGTTTTAGACCAAAAACGAGAAAGGAATTCGGAACACGAGAAAGCTCGGGTTGAGTAGAGCTTGAATCATTTCGAGGTAGGTGATGGCTTACGATTCCTGTTAATGTTGTATATTTTGTACTCTTATCTAAGTGTTTGTATGAATTGCATGGCTTAGAGGAATTGTGTAGAATGTCTAAGGGTCCTGTTTTACAGTCTGTGAATTGAACGGTGTGTTGCTTGTTGGTTTACAAGTTGTTTGTTCATTATTTTGACTGTGGATTATTGACATTCGGTTGGCTCGGGTGCCAAGCCTGGTACAGGTATACTAACGGTTGGCACGGGTACCACGCCTGGTACGGGTATACTAACGGTTGGCTTGGGTACCACGCCTGGTACGGGTATAACAAATGGTTGGCTCGGGTACCATGCCTGGTACGGGTTTATGTTACTGCATCATTGCATTGATATTATTGCATTGCATTGACTGTTATTGGTTCCGTGAGTGGATCGGGCTATTTTATTGAATTGTGATATTCGTTGGTGGTTCTTGAGTGACCGGGGATCCTGTTACATCTGTGTAGTTGGTCTTGGATTAGACCGGGTTGTCTATTTAACACTTAGGTGTTGTTTAGAAGGGATCCCAGGGTGGGTACGGGCTAGGCAAAAAAAGATGATTTATTGAACTTCTATAATTGTTGGTTAGAATTATAAAAAGTAAATTTTAATGTGGAAAATAGTTAGGTAGAGACTTGTAGTCTAGGAGAGCCTATTGACTTGTTACATGTTTTCCGTACTTGTACTTGATTTGTTGTACTGAATTATACACTATTTATTTAGAACTGACTGATGATCCTACCAGTACACAGTGGTGGTGTACTGATACTGCACTTGCTTTTCTTTTTTGTGAGTACATGAAATCTTTCAGCGGCTGAGACGCGACTTCATCTGTAGTACCAGCGTTTACAGACTTCAAGGGTGAGCTGCTTCGATCGAGCAGCCTTGAACCTATCATTAGAGTTGTAGCCCATTTGTTTCGGGCTTAGACTAATTCTGTTATTTGGGGGTTGCATCCCCGCACTCTAGACATTGGTAGAATTATTTGGTACTGTGACTTTCAGATTCTAGGGAAAAATTTCTGCAGGTTATCTTAATGAAGTTGTTTTATTATTATTGAATTGCTAGTTTACTTTTATGCACTGGTTTTGAGCTGTTAGAGCGATTAAGTTCGGGAAAGTGATGGTTCGCTCACCCGGGGGTTGGGTGAGTGTCACTCACGGCGGTCTGGGTCATGACAGAGCCGCACCCACCCTTGGAGCATAAAAGGGAGCCTGGAAGAGCCTCATTACGCCTCAATTTAAGCAAGCCAAACAACTCCAAGCCTTACAAGCTATATTCATGAAGAAAGAGACTTTGGAGACCATTGAAGAACGTAGATGTTTTGTGGATGATCGCGTGGAGCAAAGAAGAGGCTGAACAGAGATTCTGCCTTGGGGTGCGACTAGGGGTTCGTTGGGCACTTCCCCAGGTGAATTTCGCACAAGGACTTCGCACAAGGTGTGCATTGAGCACAATGCCTTGTGTGTTTGGCATCAGCCTCCGCACATAGCCTGTCATGGGCCGAGTTTAGGGTCTTGTTAGGTCACTTTTGGGCCTTTTATTGTACAAGACAAACACTATAAATACATGCCTTAGTCATTTACTTTCTTTAGATATTGATGAATATTGAATGTTGCTTTAAAAGCTTGTAGTTGCTAATTTAGCTTGTAGTATTGGATGGATTCCCAATTGGTTACTCTAGTTGTAGAAATCTATTGGGTGAATTTCTAATAGTCTATTGGGTGGATTCCTAATAGGTAGTTGAGTGATTAGAGGTGAATTCCTTTAATTAATTGTTAACTTCTTTGCTTGATTAATCATAGAGTCATCCATTTGTGGATTCATTTGTTTGTCTCTTTGTTTGGTTGAGGAATTATTGTTTGTTAATTAGGTTCAATTGGAAGGTGAGGGTATAAAGTTCCTTGTTGCCCATAAAATTGATTAATTAGCTTTAATTCATATATCTTTTGCTTATTTAATTTGTTTTAGGAAAAATGATTTTATGTTTCGACTATTTAAAAATTTTATTTTGAAAACCAAGTTAAAGTTTCAAAACATTTTTCAAATAAAGAAGAGTCGCCACCTAGTTTAATTAAAGGAAAACCAAGAAAAAACTTATAAAATTTCTAAAGTTAAAACAGATATAACTTTAAAAATCAGAGAATTTTGGGTAAGAGGTTCCTATTAATATTTTGAGAAGGTTTTAAAGGCATTTGAAATATCCGCTAACTCGCGGTTATCCGAACTTGTTTAAACTAACTTGTTTTGACTAAACTTGAAAAGAACAATTGTTCATCTTTTGAAAACACGAGACATGTAACTTGACTAAAGAAAACACAACGAAGTTAAAAATCTCGATATGATTTGGGAAATAATACTTGATGAATTTTTAAGGAGGGACAACGAACATGCTGAATCTTATATCTAAAACCAGAAAATTATTTGTGAAGGAATCAGTTTGTGAATGAATGAAAAAGCAAAGATTTTAAGATAAGAAATGTTCTTCTTTTGGGGAAAATTCAACTAAGTTAAATGTCAGTCCAAATTAATACAAGAAGTACTACACAAATAAAGAGTTAAGAGAAAAGGAATTAATTAAGCCTTCGGCTTAAACAACTTGAACTTTTCAGTCCAAAACCCTGTCCTAAGTCTAATTGGGCTTTAAGGCCCGCTTCATGTTAGTTCATGGACTTTCAGCCCATATCCCTGAATTTGATGCCCATTTGGGTACCGCCGCTACTGCATATGGGCTTGGCCCACTTTTGTTGATATACAAGCCCATTTTAGGCTGTATATTGGGTTATGTTAGCTTCCGGGTGCATGTCTGCTGCTGGTCAGTCCATCTTGGACTCAAAGGATGGCTCATATTGGGCTAAGGCCCAACGAAATGCAAAGGGGGGAGGTTCGAGTCCGAATGACCTCGTTGGATTTCCATGCATAAAATATAAAGAAAACAATAATTAGCAATCAGATATAAGACCAAAAAAACTGCATAAAGAGAAAAGATTATTGTAATACTATATGACCCTGAGTCTAAATATGAAGAAAATGTAAGTCATATTTTCCATGGACTAAATATTGGCTAAATCCAGAGACAAATAACGAGAGTTAAACTATTCTAACCCCCTCCCCCCCCCCCCCTTCTTAATACTAACTTTCAGAAAATCCAAGGAGTCATACAAGGCAATCTCAGGTTCAAAAAGCAATTAGAGCCCATAATGAAGATATTCATATTTTTGTCTAGATGAAATGAACAAGACTTCACCAAATAACACTAGAACTCCATTGTTTCTTATTTATGACCAGCCACAATTCAATTTGGAATTTAGACAGTATTTGACAGAGAAATTCTTGTATTTGTCTCGTCTATACTCAGTAAGAACATGACATACGGGGAAGGACTATGAACAATTTAGTAATCAAGATAAGCAAACTGTAGATTTTAACCTTTTGAAGCTACGAATCGTGATGGAAATAGCCTTTATCCTTAATTTAGAATTTTAGTCTAGGCCAAAGACAACAAAATCCCACAAACATAAATGAACGAGACATGCCCATGAAGATTCATTATTTACCGAAATGTTTAAACAGACAAGGGGAAAGTTTCAACATCAAAACAAACATGGATGGTGCTCATGTTTTTTTAAAAAGGAAAGTAACATATAGCGGGCAGTAAATGACAGAATAACAGTAAATTCGAAATAACACTCACACCCTACATACTATTCTTTGAAACAGAACTCATAGTCCTATATAGAAGATTAGCATTAACGGACATTGTGAGAAGAGGCTCAGGTGTCGTGAAGCAAAACAAATACAGTTTGAACAAAATCCGAGCTTTAGGCTCAAAATCACTTGTACATTGGGACTATTCTATTGAAAACAACCTCTTCCAGCTATAAATATATGCTCATTCACACATATCATCTTGTTTTAGTGGCTATATCAAATCAACTGAGTACACAAATTTCAAGACAGATTTCAAGAACAACAATGGAGGATTAATATTCGAATTTTTTTAATGGTTTCAACACGTGAAGCAAACATGAATAGGTCTGTATCCAATTCCTATGTTAACATGCTTTATAAAACATTGAAAAGCAATTGTTCAAATCAAATGGTTCTTAACACACATTCAACAGCTTGATGCATCAAACACACAGAAAGGGTAGAAGGGAGAGGGGATAAGGTTCATCCAAAGATCTCAAAGTTCCAGGACATTCAGAGATGGAAATATACCATAAAGAGGTGTATCCCATCTCTAGTACTAAATTCAAGAAGAAACACATCCAGAAACCCTCATGGCAAATTCTTTCATAAAAAAAAAACCATCACTCATAAATAGCCATACACAAAACAGTAAGCCCCACGATTTCTCTTTAACAATTTTTTCTAGAATCGATAAGGCAGCTTAGATATTAGCAAAATATAAATCCTACTGCTCCCGTTTTGAATTTCTAACATAACTATCACATAATATAAAAAAAAACCAACCTAAAAACCAACATGAACATTTCTAAAGAAAATTGTAAACACAAACTTATATCTTGCTAAAAAGACAAACGATGAGAATGAGGGATTTACCTCTTTTGGAGCAGCGAATGGGACTTATGAACATCATCAGAGCACTTCACCATCGCCAGGAAAATAGAAAACTCCGAATTCAGAATTTTCTCAGCCTTGAAGTGTGTAAAAGAAACTTGACCCTCTTGTTAAGAAATCTCAAACTTTCTCAAGCTTTTTGGGTTCTCTCAACTGCGAAAATCGTTACCCCAACACTGAGAACAGTGGGGGTTTATATAGGAGAGGATTTGGGAGATTTTGGGGTTGAATTTTTGATGTGGGATGAGGTTTCTCAAGGGGTTTTTGAGGATTTCCCTTGAGGGATTTCGAAATCGCTGAGAGAATAAGGGACAACTCATGAATTTGTACCATTTGGGTACATTTTGAGCGGGATTTTGAGGAAAGGATGAAGGGGAGGTGTGGATTCGTTCCACGTAGCTGTTACCAGTACCTTCGAGGTACGATCTACATGTCTGGTACGCTGATGAGGTACGAAGAGATGAGGGAACAAGGCTGAGGCACTTAGGGTTTGTTGGACGAAGAAGGAGAAGATGAGACAAAGGGGTTCTTTGTTTCTCTGTTAATGAGGGATAATGAAGAGAAGGAGTATAAGGGTGTGAGTTGGGTTGGGCCTAGCGGGTCAGGTGGGTAAAGGGGGAAATAGAGTGGGCTAGGTGGTTGAAAGGGAATGGGCCAACGGGTTGAACGAATTGGTTGGCCCAACTCGGATGATATAATGAGGTGATGAAGGGTGTTTTATAAGGTGTTTAGGATATGGTGACATTTGCAAAAATGTGGCCATTTTAAGTTTAGGTGATAGCCAGATTGAGAGAAATTAGGGAAAATCCGGCTAAGATTTAAATAGTTTTTGGGATTTAGGCTAGAATAAAAATAAAGATGAAGTAATTAAAATTAATCACTTGAGTTTTTCTTTAAATTTTAAAATTTACTTGAAATAATTATTATATTTAACACATAATTACCTCATTTAACAATTATGAAATTAATTTTTTAATTAGTCTCTCAATTTAAATTAATTTGGAGGAAAATCAAGCATTTAATCTTTTAAAAATGATTTCTTATGAAATTAGACTTTAAAATAGTTCTTTAAGTAAACTTATATAAATTTCACATAATTAAATATGAAAAATATAAATTCTTACTCAAATTATTATAAAGCTGATTTGAAAAATATTTTATCCCTTTTTACAAAATAATTTATTTAAAAAATTTAAAAGGCTCAAGATTAATTTGTAATGTGGAGGGTAAAAATTGAGTGTCAACAACTGCCCCTCCCTTTGGGTAGGGTGGATGTAAGGAACCTTGGGCAAAGGGAATTGATGTTCTCAATTTTATCCGACCACAGATTCATCTTTAGGAAGCGGTTAGTTCTAGCACGAATTTCAAAAATCATGAACGAACTCTGATATTGAGTTTCCTACATATATATGGCTATATGAGAACTCAGGCCACTTGTAGTTCAAGATGCTTAATTATACGCATGATTTTGAAAGAATTCCAAACTATTCCAATTTCAGAGTACGGAGAGATCGAAAAGCTGGGGAGTAAGAGGACTGGGGGGAGGTAATCTTTATCCCAAGACTCAGGGAATCAGGCTTCTTGTAGTTCGACTCAATCGGTGGAAAAGGTAATCTTTATGTTAAGACAACCTTTGGCTCGAGATGAGTGACGAATAATTTGAGGTATAGAAAAGAGGCTTGTAACCTCTCAACTATGAATGTGGCGCGCTTAACACCCATAAATAAGAATTTACCTGGACATAATTTCCAAAGCTCGAGGTGTATTGTCACCTGGATTTGAAAAGAAGGAATATTACTTCCAGCGTGAGTTTAGAAAATACCATGGATACGAAACTAAGACCCAATGACAGGAAATACCCACATGCCTTATGATAGGGGTGTGGTTTGATGGTGGTGAAAGTCGTTCCTCAGCTCGCGTCCAAAGAGTTTGATATCCCTCTTCGGACTATGTCCCAGTTTGCTGCTAAAAAAAAGTCCGATGTTGTGATGCATCCTTTTTGGTGTAGTCCGCACCTATGGTTTTGCTTTGAAAATTTCATCCTTCTCGGATGCTCTCGACAACATCTCAAAATAAAATGGTTAGTAGTAACATAATTCTATTTGGAGAAGTAGTTTCTTTGCCATACCTCATCCTTGGGTTACGTTCGAATCTCGTGTGGTGACGTCTTTTGATGTATTTCATACCTGTTGTTCTAGTTTGAGATTTTAATCCACTTGGATGTTCTCGGCAATACCTTGAAACAAAATGGTTAGTAGTAAAGTAGTTCCATAAAGAGAGATAACTTTGTACCTCATTTTCTGCATTTGTTGCTTCTTGAAGAAAATGTTGTCCTTTCATGTCTCTGCTTTAGGAAATAATGAATTCCATGACAAATAAACATGATAGCCTTTGTAGCTATCATATAGGATTGCCTTTGTGGTGGTTGGACGTGGCGATCTTTAGATATGACGACCCTCATGTCCATTTGATGGTGACGGTCCTAGTAACTATTTGCGGTATTCTCTTGAATGTTATAGCCTTCGTAGCTATTGGTAGTAGTCTTTGCATATGCCCCCGGGATAAGTCTTGTGCATCATTCGTGTCGACGTGACTAACAGATATTTTCTGAATTGTCAGGCTTTGGGTAATCTAGCACATCATCCGACTTTGGATAGATGCAACTTATAAGTGTCCCTTAATTTGCTAGCTTCGAGTAATCTTGCACATCATCCGATTTTGGATAGAGGCGGCTTATAAATGTCCTTCGAATTACCAGTGTTTGGGTGATCCTGTACTTTTATCTGATCTTGGATGTGACGTGACTTAAAGATTTCCCTTGAATTGCTAGCCTTTGGGTAGTCCTGCACAATATGAACTTGGATATGTCATGGTTTATAGATAACCCTTAGACTATCAATTTTCGATAGTCTTTCACTTTCATCCAATTTCGAATATTATTGCGACTTGCGCATTACCCTTGAACTGTCAATTCTTTGGGTGATCTTGCACACTATTCAGTTTCAGATATCGCTGCGTCTTACAGATAACTCTTATTTTATCAAGTTTTGGGCAATCTTGCACACTATCCGGTTTCGGACCTCTATGTGGCTTACAGATGACCTTTGGCCTTCCAATTTTGGGAGATCCAGTTCATCATCTGATTTGGATGGCATCTTACAGACATCCTTCAGACTATATGCTTTTGACCCCGGCGACAAGCATTTTTTGATCATCGGGGGTGATAAGACCTTTGCCACATGATCAAATATAGCTGCATCTTCTAGCGATCGATGCTTTTGAATGTATAAGTATACTTCAGTGTGAGACTTTGTTGTCTCAAATAAATAAGGGTGCATAAATATCCTCGATGTCAGACTCCACTATCTTGCATGATATCGGATATAAATATGCTCAACGCTAGACTCTATCATCTGGGCATAATAATAATAAGAAAGAAAAGATATCCTCAACGTCAGAATCTGCCATCTCATGCTATATCAGATATAAATATGCTAAATGCCAGACTTGGCATAATAATAAGGAAGCAAAGATATCCTCAACGTCAGACTCCACCATCTCACGTGATATCGGATATAAATATGCTGAATACCAGACTCCATTGTCTCGGCATAATAATAAGGATGCATAAATATCTTTGGCATAAGTATGCATATGCAAATATCTTCAATGTTAGACTCTATTGTCTTACGTGATCTCGGATATAAATGCTTCTGGGTCGATCCTGTGCACCAAGTGCGACTTAGGGACGCCTCTGAATGTCATCCTCTTTGAAACCGGCTGGTAGAGGGAAATAATCTTCGCAGCAAATGTGTATCTGCGGTATTGATAATGACCCTTGTGACATGGTCTTTGCGACATGGTCCTTACGACATGGTCTTTGTGACATGGTCCTTGTGACATGGTCCTTGCGACATGGTCTTTGTGACATGGTCCTTGTGACATGGTACTTGCGACATGGTCCTTGTGATATGGTCCTTGTGACATGGTCCTTGCGACATGGTCTTTGTGACATGGTCCTTGCGACATGGTCCTTGTGACATGATCCTTGTGACATGGTCCTTATGACATGCAACTATGATAATAATGTGGATGATCGTGAAATGGCATGCGTAGAAGTTGCAGAAAATATCAACTTTCATCTTTATGTTGTCATGTTGACTCCTTTATATGTACCTGTGCTCAAGGCAAATGATTAGCCAGCGTCTCTCTTACTAGCGACCACAGTTAAACTTGAAAAACTTTAAAGACGACATCTATGAAGTTAATCAAAACAACTTTTATTTCAAATGTGAATGACATGGTCATGCCCATTTCTAGGGACATCCACAAGTACCATTTTTGAACATCGTCTGTTCGTGGTGATTTCTGACTTGCTGGGGATTGGCAGAGAATGTCGCTGATCTCTCATTTGGTGTCCTAATTTTGAAGTTGACCCAATATGTCCTGATCTGCTTGGGGACTCGAGGATGCTGTCAATCTCTCTTTATCTACTAGTTCCTGCGAACTATAAGAAAATTTGTCCGTTACAGGTGTTTTCGCCTCTTTCGGCTTCTTCCCACTATTTTGGCTTCTTTTGCCAAATTTTGGGGCAATTGGTCTCGTTGCATTTCTTTGAACGCGTTGGATAACGAGGGACTTTCACTGATCTCTAGCATACTTTTTAGGACAACCTGCATCCACAGAAAATTGTTAGTTTTTGGTGAAACTAATCTGGGTTGACCTTCTTCGATCTTCTGCTCCTTGCTTTGTCTTTTCTGGATGCTTTCCACTCTCGGGTGCTCTTCGCCCTCAACTCCCTGGGTCACAGTAGACATAAGACAAAATCAAATTATAAAGGAGCAAAACTAATCTGTTGTAAAGATTTTTCAAACAAGTTCTGTGGAAAACAAAGATTTGAAAAAGGTTGGTTTTAGAAAGGTTTCTGCCCATCATGTCATGCACTAGCTCAACGGACGTCCTTTACTCTTGGCTTTGACATCTCTGATATACTGCTGGTGTACTTTGGAGATCCTCCGACATCCTAGCTGGAGGGTTTGAGAATGACCTTTTGAGAAATTTGTCATAGCTGGGGATTAATCCATCTCAGACTTGTCATAAATGGGGATTTTCTGAAGTAGACTCCGATCTCTCGGTGCTGGGGGATTCTTCAGAGTTTGTTTCATAACTCTTGAATGAAGTTTGGTGGAAATTTTGAGGTTCCCCTCAAAATTTCTGCCCCAGTTAAAGGTTTCATGATTAGTCTTATTCCATTGATAAGAGACTTGACACTCTGTGAGAATTATGAGATTCTTTCTCGAGATTCACTTCAGTTGCTCTTCAGCATATTCTTTATTTTGACTTGCTGGAGAACAATCTTCACCTTCTGAATTTTTGAGATTCCTTTCTAAAAAATTCTGCCCCAGTTTCCCTTTCCTGGGTGATATGATCGAGCCGTTGTGGCGCTTACGTACCCCATTGAAGCAGGAATCAGGTCAAACGTAGTTCCCACACTTATAGTGGGAGGATGTTGAAAATAAATAAAGGGGTCACCGAGGCTGACAAAGGCCGCCTACGTATCTCATTCTTAAGAATTCAAGTTAAACATAGTTCAAGATGGGAAGGGGAAAGATAGATTTTCCTAAGGGATTGATCGAAGCCGACACAGGCCACCTACGTATCTCATTCATGAGAATTCAGGTCAGACATAGTTCGTACAGAGAGAAAGGGGATATTTTAAGCTATTACAAAGCATAAAAACGATTACAACCAGAAAATGCGATTACAGGGACAGAAATGAAAAGAAAAACCATCCTTAGGCATAGTATCTCTTCACAGCATCAAAGTTGATCAGTTTGGGCCACACTTGACCATCCATCTCAGACATAATCAAAGCTTCTCCCGATAACCCTTTTTGGATGACATACGACCCTTGCCAATTAGGTGCAAACTTCCCTTTATATTCCTTCTAGTGAGGGAAAATGCATTTAAGGACCAACTGTCCTATGGAAAACATTCGAGTGCTTACTCTTTTATTGAACGCATGAATCATCTGCTGCTGGTATAATTGTCTGTGGCATACGGTGCTCATCCTTTTCTTATCAATCAGTATAAGTTTCTCGTGATGAGCATGGAGCCACTCTTCATTGCTCAAGCCGGCTTCTTGAATGATCCTAAGGGATGGTATTTCAACTTCAGCAGGTATCACCGCTTCTGAACATACACTAATATATAAGGAGTTGCCACGGTCGAAGTCCTGATGATCATCGGGTATCCCAATAGAGCCTAAGGCAATATCTTATGCCAAGATCGGTGGCTATCGACCATCTTTCTTAAAATCTTCTTGATATTCTTCTTGGTAGCTTCCACAGATCCATTCATTTGTGGATGGTATGCGGTTGAATTCCGGTGAGTGATCTTGAACTTCTCACATATCTCTCTCATCAAGTGACTATTTATATTTTCTCCATTGTCTGTGATGATCAACTCGGGGATTCCAAATCGGTAAATCAGATTATTTTTGACAAAGTCAGCTACAACCTTCTTGGTCACGGGCTTGTAAGAATCAGCTTCCACCCACTTGGTGAAATAGTTGATTTCTACCAGAATGAATCTGTGTTCATTGGAGGCAGGTGGCTCAATCGGACCAATGATATCCATGCCCCAGGCTACAAAATGCCAAGGCGAACCCATAGCATGAAGCTCGCTAGGCGGCACTCGAATCAAATCTCTGTGGATTTGACACTTGTGACACTTTTGTACGAATTTGCTACAATCATTTTCCATGGTCATCCAAAAATATCCGGCTCGCAAGATCTTCTGACACTTGTGAAATTTTTGCAATATCTTCTCCTACAAACAAAATCTCCTCATCCAGAAAATAAGTTCGGAGTGGTTCATAATCTTCATCAACCAAATTTTTTGCTAAATGATCCGCTAAGGCTTATCCTTTGATTGCTTTTTGATTCACATATACGATGTCAAACTCGCTTAGCAGCATTTGTCACTTGGCTAATTTCCCCGTAGGTATGGCCTTTTGGAATATGTACTTCAGAGGATCCATTCTGGAAATGAGGTACGTCGTGTAGGATGACAAATAATGTCTCAAGTTCTGGGCAACCCAAGTCAAAGAACAACAGGTCCTTTCTAACAGAGTATAACGAGCCTGGTATGGAGTGAACTTCTTGCTCAAGTAATAAATCACTCGCTCTTTCTTTTCGCTTTCATCATGATACCCCAGGACGCAACCAAAGGCATTTTTCAAGACTGACAGATATAGCAACAACGAACTTCCTTCTCTCGGAGGAACCAATACCGGTGGACTGGATAAATAATTCTTGATATGGTCAAAATCTTTTTGGCACTCTTCTGTCCAGCTAGTCGGTGCATCTTCTTCAGCAACTTGAATATAGGTTCGCAAATAACCATTGACTGGGCTATTAACTGCCTAATATGATTCTGCCTTCCCAAGAAACTCATAACTTCTTTCTTGTTCTTCAGGGGAGGCAACTCCTAAATTTCTTTGACCTTCGAAGAGTCAAGCTCGATGCCCCTTCTACTGACTATGAAGCCTAACATCTTACCGGCTGGCACCCCGAAAGCACATTTGGCGGGGTTCAGCTTCAGATTGTACTTTTACAGTCGATCAAAGAACTTCCTTAAATGAGTCAAATAATCCAAACTCTCGCGGGATTTGATAATCATATCATCCATGTACACTTCGATCTCCTTGTGAATATGTCATGGAAAATGGTCGTCATGGCTCGCATATAAGTGGCACCTGCATTCTTAAGACCAAATGACATCACTCGCTAATAATAAACACCCCAAGGCCATTTTCTCTGCATCTTCTTCGTCCATTAAGATCTGGTGGTACCCAGCAAAACAATCCACAAATGACTGCATCTCGTGCTTCGCACAGTTGTCAATAAGGATGTGGATGTTGGGTAATGGAATGTTGTCCTTGGGACTAGCCTTGTTCAGGTCTCGGTAGTTGATGCAGATTCTGATCTTCCCGTCTTTCTTAGGCACTGGTACAATGTTGACCAACCAAGTTGAATACTTTCTTACCTCTACCACTCTAGATTGGATCTGTTTGGTAACTTCTTATTTGATCTTCAAACTCAAATCAAGTTTGAACTTTCGAGTCTTCTTCTTGATAGGATCAAACCTTAGATTGATAGGCAATTTGTGAGAGGCTATATCCGTTCTCAAACCCGGCATGTCACTATAGGCCCAAGAGAATATGTCAATATACTCTAGGAGCAATCTGATAAGTTCCCTTTTCTGTGCTTCTGTCATATGGACACTGATTCTGGTCTCCTTGACCTCTTGGTCGTCCCCTAGATTGACCGTCACGGTTTCCTATAGGTTGGGCCTTTCTCGGTTCTCAAAGTCTTTTAGTTCCTCTGTCAACTCTTCAGGAACCATAGTTTCTTCATCATATTCTTCGAAATCATCATCGTCTAGATCAGTTTGTTCGTTAAGCTCTTGACATGACATGACAGTGGCAGAATTTTAACTTATTATTACTGAAACCAAAACAAAAGGGGTTAGATAATAAGAAGTAAGCATAAATAACGGTGAACAACAATTGTTTTCAAAATAAAGAGGCTTTTAATTGAAATCTTGAAAATATTTACAAACTATGGCTACAACCCGCATGGATACAGGTTCATGCCTTTTGGAAAGCGGTAAATGGTACGAGGAATATCAAAACATAAAGGGTGGGTCACAGAGCCTCATCCGTACCATCACCAATTTTTCATAAAATGAGTCTTTGTCCACCCAGCCGAGTGGAGAGTCACGAGGGGAGTTGCGGCCCAGTTCTGCAACTTTTTGCCAGGCCTGGCATCCCTAATCATGGATGCTTCGGGGATTTCTTCTTCTATGTCATCACATTCCTCGAACAACTCTCCTATTCTGTCCTTTAACCCGTCGCTTGGCGGACCAATACGCACTGGGAATGACTAATATAAGTGAGGAAGTGGCTTTGGCAGTCCTGACTGCTTCTTTTCTTCGACCTTTACCTTGTCATCTCGGGCTCTGTATCCTAATCCATGCCTGGTCAACTGTCCAGAGATGTTCAAGGGCTCAGTCATACTATCGTAATGCTTCCCCAACCCAAAACCTGGCTCGTACCCGCTTCTCAGCATCGTGGTCGCAAGCATTTTATATATAAGCGGCATGGAAATTTGAGGAACAAGATCCTCTCCAGTGGTATTGACGATCTCTACGGTGTAGAAATTGCTTCCCCTCGGTACTTCTTCAATCATAGGGACAACACCATTAGGGCGTCTCAGGTGACTCCCTTCACCATGGATCACCACCTCATTTTCCTCCTAAATAAACTTTAACATCTGATGCAAAGTTGACGGCACAACTCCACCCCCATAGATCCATAGTCTTCCCAAGAGCAAATTATAACTGGTGGTAATATCTATGACTTGGAATTCTTTATGGAACTCGATGGGTCCCATTTGGATGTATAGGCTAACTTCTATGATAATGTCTCTTTGACCTCCGTCAAAGGCTCTTACGTTGACCCTGCTCTGGAGAATCTTCCCCAGATCATACTCTAACTGGGTCAGTGTGGACAATGGACAGATGTTCAGCCCTGATCCATCATCGATCAATATTCTATTTACAATATTCTCTTGACTCTTGATGGTGACATGTAAGACTTTGTTGTGCATCATGCCTTCAAAAGGCAACTCATCATCACTAAAGCAAATGTGGTGGCCCCCTAAGACTCGGCTTACCATGGCGGTTAGATTTTATGCACTAGTAACTGTTGGTACATAAGCTTCGTTCAGGACTCTGACCAATGCCTGCCTGTGGTACTAGGAACTCATGAGTAAAGCCCTACTAGAAATCTGGGCGGGGGTCTTCTCCAAATGCTTCACGATGGAGTATTCTTTTGACTGTATTCTTCTCCAAAATTCTTCCGCTTCACCTTCAGTGATTGTTCTCTTCTGTTGGTCTTTCTTGTAAATATCATTAACCAGATCATCTGGGATATAACATCTTCCCGACCTTGTCATACCATGGGCTGCGGCGGCCTTAACTATGAACTCTTTTTCTGCTGGTACCAGGGCAAAAGCTTGCTGAGGTGCTGCTAACACAATGAATTGCGGCTTCTCTGCAATACTCAAGTTAGCCACAGATTTCTCCAACTCTTTGGACTTTCTAGGACCAACTAATACTATAGACTTGCTCACGAACCAGTCTTCATCTATCTCGATCATATTCACAGCGGATCCCTCGTGATTTAGGAGCAGGTTATTGTTAACATTTGGTGGTGTTGTCTGTAGTGTGACCACTTTTTGATCGATCAAGTCCTGAATCCTGTGTCTTAGGTTAATACAGTCTTCAGTACTGTGTCCGGTGCCTCCACAATGGTAAGCACAATACCGATCAGCTTTAAAAAAGCGAGAGTCAATGTTTCCTGGTTTGGATTGAATAGGCTGGATAAATCCGGCAGCCTTCAATCTCTCGTATAGCTGAGTTCTGGTCTCAGCCAACTGGGTGAAAGTTCGAGGAACTTTCTTTTCTAGATTTGGACAAGGGAGATTAACATTAGCGGGAGGAGGAACCTGGCGATTATTCTGGTTCTCGGGAGCCTTCTGATATATCTAAAAGTTTTGAGGAGGAGTTTGGTAAGTGGGCTGCACATTTGGTTGTGGAGTTTGGTAAATGGGTTGCATATATAGCTGTGGAGCTTGGTAAATGGGCTGCATATTTAGCCGTGGAGCTTGGTAAATGGGCTGAGTATAAAAAATAGGTTGGGGATTTTGTGGAGCTGAAGGAGGGGTTGTCGGAATAACTGACTTTTTGTAGTTGGCTCAAAAGGGTTTTCACGATCTCGGGCTAGGACTAGAGGATACTGAAGACACCTCTTCCCTATTCTTTCTAGGAAGTCCCACTGATCCTGAGGAGGCGTAAGCCTTGACAATCTTGCCTCTACGAAGACTCTTTTCTATAATTTCATCGATCTTGACTAGGTTGGCAAACTTTTCTTTAGCCGCTGATATCAGTTTGTCATAGAACTCTGATTCCTGAGAGCGCATAAACACCACACTTATCTCCTCTTCTGTCATGGAAGGCCGAACTCTCGCTGCCTCCTTTCTCCACCGATAGGCATAGTCTCAGAAGTCCTCATTTGATTTCTGCCTGATCTGACCTAGAGAGTATCAATCTGGAACAACTTCTATATTATATGTGAACCTCTCAGCAAAATATTTGGCCAGATCACTCTATCTCGGCCACTTCTTTAGTTCCTGATCGGTGAACCATTCTAAAGCCTCTCTGCTCAGACTTCGGCTGAATAGCTTCATTGACAAATCATCGTTCTTCCTGGCACTGACCATTTGGTCGCAATAGCTTCTTAAATGGGCCTCAGGATTCCCAACACCGTTGAAGGTTTTGAACTTGGGAGTCTTGAATCCGTCTGGCAAGTCCATCTCGGGATAGATCGTAGTCATAGTCTTTCTCATAAGATGAGCCTCGTAGCTCTCTGATCCTGGCTATTTCTTCTTTCATCTGTGCCATGTCATGATCATGCTTCTTCTCTGTGGCTCCCAACTCTTTCTCCTTCTCTTTATAGTGGTCAAGCTTGGGGCACTCCAGGAGGGCGGTATATGGTTCCACCATAGCGTAGAAAGTAGCAGGTGGCATATTCTGAACAGGTGGAGGCTGGACATACAGAATGGAATTTGGGTATATGGGGGTATAGTTGTGCGGGTTAGTGACATTAGGATGATTATTCTAGGAGTTGTAGGTGTTCGGTGGCATATTTTGGTAATTTGGAGGGAGATTATGTGGATTGTGGGGGTTATTGTTTTGGTTAGAAGGCTGGATAGGGGGAGTATGAGTTTGGTAAAAGGACCTAATATGGGTAGGGTTATTGGAAGCAGGTTCATTAGAAGGACTGGGAATGGAAGAGGAGCGGATATATCTTGGCTGGTTCTCCGTCAATGGAAAGTTAAGAGAAGGAATCTGGAGAGGGGGCTGAGAGTTGCCCAGATTTGGAGTGTTAGCGGCGATAGCCAAGCTAGCCATATCCTTGGCTTTCTGTACTTCTTCTTGCATTTTCTCTAACTTCTTTGCCAGTTATGCAATCATTTTGCTCTGCTCGGTGATAACATTATCTCTTACAGTCAAAGCATTTTCCTCCTCACTATTAGTTATTTTTCCCTTAAAGAAGCGACAGCTAGAGGAAGAATCTATTTGTGCCTTTGAACGGGTGAAGTAGGGATGTTCGGCCAGTTTTGTCAATACAGAGCAGTTTCTATTACTTGCCGAAGTAAAATCAACTCAAAGGCCGATATGTTAGATTCTGTTAGTGATAAATAACACAAGATATTTGACTGGAAATAAGCACATAAAAATTGCATTAAACACATAAAGTTGCTTTTATCAAGGCAAATTGATCCACAGGGTTATTGACTCGAGTGTTTGATGGACAGGAATTTGCCCATTGATGTCAGATAAGTAGATTCTTATCAGGAAAGTTGACTTGTTGAGTCTTCATCTTCTGATACTTGTCTTGTAGCACTGGATGTGTCTTCTGAACTCTTCAGTATCTTCGTCAAAGTGGGGAAATAAAAATTTCTTAAGGATAGGGGTTGGGCCTTGAAAGCTGCCTACGTATCTCACGAAGGAAAATTCAGGCCCTACGTAGTTCGAATGGATAAAAAGGGATATATTTTCATTGCATTTCATTTCTTCCACTATCTTTTGATTTCAAAGGAAAAAGTAAAAACGACAAAAGGGAAATAACTACAATAGCTTTGCTACTTTTAAAGCTTCTTTGGATAGTGGCGGGTCTTGATCTTCTTGATCTTCGATCTTCAAGGGTGATCCGGTGTGAACTGGAGGTTGATCTTCCTGATGCGAATCAGATACTCCAGGTCAAAGTGGAAGGCACGACACTTCTCGATGTTGTGACCTTTTATTCCATCATGATAGAGACAGATGTCATCGTCCTTTTTCCACTTGGCGGACCCTGTTCTCTCCTTCCTCTCCACGGGGTGAAGGATCTTAGCTTAGACTAGTTTGAAGTAGATATCCTCATAGTTGTCCTTGAAGGTAGTGAAGTTCAAGCGATGAATAAGAACATCCTCAGTAATGGGCATTCTGGGTTTAACTCGGTCACATACTAACATGGTGTGGGACCCAAGCAGGTGAGCAATTTGTCCACTGTTGATTATTTCATGGACCTTAGTTCTCAAAACCCCACATTCATCAGTGGTGTGCCCCTTCTGGAAAGGATGATAGGCACATTCTTTGTGTTCATCCTTCGGGTTGCACCGGGGTCCTTGGGTCTCATCCGAGTGCAAAGTTCCCATGGCTTGCAAGATCTGGTAAATGGTCAAGATTTTCGCAACTTCTATGTCCATCAAAAAGTTCCTGGAGTGAGCATTCAGGACAATCTGCTCATCACCCTGCCTAAACCTAGACGGCCAGAAGACCACATCCTTAGTCTCAGACCAATTCTTTATTTCTTCTATGAGCTCTTCCAGAGTAATAGGGAATTCCACTGGTTTGAGAACCTCCTCTTTAGGCTCTTCAAACATTTTCTCTTTCCCTTTCTCCAGTTTTCCAATCATCTCTGTAGCAGCCTCAAACTCCAAAATCAATTGTTTGATCTCTCGAACAAAATCTCTTTTTGGGACTGCCTTTGGTTTTCCCAACATTTGATCTAGCATGACGATTCTGGACTTAGCCCTAGCAGTCTGTTCTTCGACTTCCCTTTTCTTGGCTAAAGCTGCCTCAATTAGTTGGTCAACCTCCCAGCTCTTTCTCTGAACCTCTTCGATTTCTTTTGCAATTCTGACTTGTGCTAACATCTCATCGACTTTAGCCATTTGTTCTTCTGTGATAGCTATTTCCTCGTCCAATTTCACAGACTTGGCCAATGCAGCTATGGTGAGTCATTCCACCTCCCTAGTCTATTTCTCGACCTCGGCAATTTTCCTGTTGATTTCTTCCATTCTCCTGAGTCTGGCTTCCTCAATGTCCATAGCTAGTCAACTTCCTGTTGGATAGGAAATAAGTTTTTAGGCATAGTTGAGTGAGGTTAGGATTTTCTGGAGAAACTAAAGGACTCGAGGAGTAATTTGGGTCGAACTTTGCATAGTGGGCTTTATATTTTTCCTACGGTGTTCTAGAAAATTTTGGCATGAAGTGGACCAATTTTTCTTGATTTGAGCAACACACATAGCAAATAAGGCAGTTATTATTGCAACAATATCACAACAAATATTGTGTCCTAACTGGGTGACCTTTTTATGCCAAAGGTAGGCCTAGCGGGTTTGAAAGACGTATGTGCCATATTTAAACCATTCTACTGCCCCCCAAAATAGCATATATATATATATGAAAAAAACCGTCCTTTTTTAAAAGGATACAAAAGCCGTCTGAAAGAGGATACATTTAAAGGAAAGGGATAAATGCATAAAAGTCATGCCCACGCAGGGGCGATTTAGGGAAAGCAAAAAACATACATTGAAATCAAATCCGCGCAGGGGAGAAGATACTAAAAGTACGATGTAGAAGGTCCTTCTTCGGTTCTGCTCTTCTTGAATGCTCCGGCGATGCTCCTGAGTTTGAATTGGCTAAATAACATGTCGCTCTGAAGTTTTACCACTTGCTCATGCATTGGCAATGCTCCGGCTTCCAAGGCTTTCTTGGTCATTTTGGAGTCAAGCTAGGCTATTCCCATTCTCATGTCTTCGAGCTCCTGAATCAACCCTGCTATGGTGCACTGGTCTTGTTCTTGTTTCATAAGAAATTCTCGTTCTCTCCTAGCCATTTCCTCTTGGAGATTCAACAATTGTAGATAAACATTGGGTCTAGAATTGACCTGTGGCTCTGATATAGCTACTCCCTCGATGTATGCCTTAACCCACTCTTTGTAGCCATCTACGTATTCAGGATTGAACCTATCTAAGGCTAATGTCTTCGGACCCATTTTCACGAGTGCTTTCCAGTTATGGAGAATTACCCCAGCCTTCGGTAGTTTTTCATCTTCATCGTAGTCGATGATATAGGAACCCATGTGAACCGTTGTCGTCTTGATTTGGACCCTTCTAAATTGCCTAAGGACTCTTTGAGGAGCATAGGGCCGGATTCCTCGAATTCTCGGGAGAGAAAGGAAAGCTAACTCATGACATCTCACAACTACCTCTGTTAAGTGAAAGTCGTCAAATATCATTTGAACATTATCTTCTCCCAGTTCGCAAAAAGCTTGGGCCCACCCTATCTTGGTCCTATTTCTTGTGCCTCTGCGACAGAGTACTTCTGTCAATGTTTCCAAGTTATTGAGTCCATCTGGTCTGGGGATTTCCTGGTTCCAATCGGCTTTGACCAAATGTTTGAGAATCCAATGTTGTAGAAGCAGGTTACACCCTTGGAAGTAGCGATGGCCATTTTTGAATCTTCCCAGAGCCCTGTAGATGTCGGATAAAATAACCGAAACTAACGAAAAGTAACTAGTGGTTTCTCCCTCTGATAAGCCATAAAACATAGTATGGGCCACCATTACTACCCGGGTGTTGATGACAAGATGCTCGTTTAACGGGAATACCATGATACCCAAGAGTGCTATAGCAAACGCCATAGCTCGGGTCTTATCCCATTCCAGAAATGTGTAGAATTTATTTTGGTATTTAATGAATCCCTCCGTGGTCCCCAAAGCGGTTATAGAGTAACTAGAAAGAGATACCTGGACCTGTTATTCATGGGCATTGGTGTTCACGTAGGTGGAGATACTTGGCAATTTTGGTCGGGGTAGGCTTGTCTGGTATCAGGATGCCTTGTTGAGGTCTTAAGCTTCTTTGCTTGGCTGTTCCCGCAGTCTCTATGCAATCTCTAAGTTCTTCCATTGTTGGAGTCATTTCCATCATTTCAAAATGGAACACCATTTTCTCGCTATCCCAATATTTGATCAGGACTTCAATCAATTCTGGCCATGCTTCCATTTTCAACAAGGTTGGCAAATGACCCATGTATTGGCGGACTATCTTTTGACGGTTTGGACCTAAATTTATCCACCATATTTGGAGGAGTAGGGGAGCCTTTTTCGTCACATCAAACTTGAGAAATCTCGATATCCTACAAAACAAGGAAACCCATTAGGCCCCACCCCAGGACAATAGTTCGGTTACAACATATACGTCTTTCAAACAACATGTAGTTGGATGCTATGTCATTGGGTTAGAAACTCGTTGACATGTTTGGGTGGTCCACTAATGGACTTAACATCCCTCGGATATTAAAATGTCCTAGACCAATGCCTACTTTGAGATTTGGTTTTGCTCTATCCTGGGTTTACTAGAATAGGTTTCGAAATTGACCGGGAACCCAGGCGGACAACCACAGACTAAAACAACAAGTGACCGTTAACCGACCATGGGTCAACTACTTCACTCGTCTGTTTTGAGAAATTGTATTTTTTGTTAAGAACGGCTGCAAATACTTGCATAATCGCCTTTTTACCCCTAATACAATCTAATGATTAGCCAAGAGAGGCGAAAGATGCCATGAACAGTTTATATTTTGCGAAAAAGTAAACAAGTAAGGAAAGCAATAAAGTTACTAATTATTACAATCCGAATAGTTAGTCAAATAAGTTAGTTGCAAACAATGAGATTAGAACCTAGTTGAATTATCCCCAGCGAAGTCGCCATTTCTGTTTTTGGGAAAAATGGTTTTATGTTTCGACTATTTGAAAATTTATTTTGAAAACCAAGTTAAAGTTTCAAAACATTTTTCAAATAAATAAGAGTCGCCACTTAGTTTAATTAAAGGAAAACCAAGAAAAAACTTATAAAATTTCTAAAGTTAAAACATATATAACTTTAAAAATTAGAGAATTTTGGGTAAGAGGTTCCTATTAATATTTTGAGAAGGTTTTAAAGGCATTCGAAACATCCGCTAACTCGCGGTTATCCGAACTTGTTTAAACTAACTTGTTTTGACTAAACTTGAAAAGAAAAATTGTTCATCTTTTGAAAATATGAGACATGTAACTTGACTAAAGAAAACAAAACGAAGTTAAAAATCTTGATATAATTTGGGAAATAACACTTGATGAATTTTTAAGGAGGGACAACGAACATGCTGAATCTTATATCTAAAACCAGAAAATTATTTGTGAAGGAATCAGTTTGTGAATGAATGAAAAAGCAAAGATTTTAAGATAAGAAATGTTCTTCTTTTTGGGAAAATTCAACTAAGTTAAATGTCAGTCCAAATTAATACAAGAAGTACTACACAAATAAAGAGTTAAGAGAGAAGGAATTAATTAAGCCTTTGGCTTAAACAACTTGGACTTTTCAGTCCAAAACCCTGTCCTAAGTCTAATTGGGCTTTAAGGCTCGCTTGTTGTTAGTTCATGGACTTTCAGCCCATATCCCTGAATTTCATGCCCATTTGGGTGCCGCCACTACTGTATATGGGCTTGGCCCACTTCTATTGATATACCAACCCATTTTAGGCTGTATATTGGGTTATGTTAGCTTCCGGGTGCATATCTGCTACTGGTCAGTCCATCTTGGACTCAAAGGATGGCTCATGTTGGGCTAAGGTCCAACAAAATGCAAAAGGGGAGGTTCGAGTCTGAATGGACTCGTTGGATTTCCATGCATAAAAGAAAAAGAAAACAATAATTAGCAATCAAATATAAGACCAAAAAAACTTCATAAAGAGAAAAGATTACTGTAATACCATATGACCCTGAGTCTAAATATGAAGAAAATGTAAGTCATATTTTCCATGGACTAAATATTGGCTAAATCCAGAGGCAAATAACGAGAGTTAAACTATTCTAACCCCCCCAATACTGACTTTCAGAAAATCCAAGGAGTCGTACAAGGCAATCCCAGGTTCAAGAAGCAATTAGAGCCCATAGTGAAGATATTCATATTTTTGTTTTGATGAAATGAGCAAGACTTCACCAAATAACACTAGAACTCCATTTTTTCTTATTTATGACCAACCACAATTCAATTTGGAATTTAGACAGTATTTGACAGAGAAATTCTTGTATTTGTTTCATCTATACTCAGTAAGAACATGACATACGGGGAAGGACTATGAACAATTTAGTAATCAAGATAAGCAAATTGTAGATTTTAACCTTTTGAAGATATGAACCGTGATGGAAACAACCTTTATCCTTAATTTAGAATTTTAATCTAGGCCAAAGACAACAAAATCCCATAAACATAAATAAACGAGACATTCCCTTGAAGATTCAATATTTACCGAAACGTTTAAACAGACAAGGGGAAAGTTTCAATATCAAAACAGACATGGATGGTGCTCATGTTTTAAAAAAAAAAGAAAAGTAACATATAGCGGGCCGTAAGTTACATTATCACAGTAAATTCGAAATAACACTCACACCCTACATACTATTCTTTGATATAGAACTCATAGTCCTATATAGAAGATCAGCATTAACGAACATTGTGAGAAGAGGCTCAGGTGTCGTGAAGCAAAACAAATACAGTTTGAACAAAATCCGAGCTTTAGGTGAAAAATCACTTGTATCTTTGGGACTATTCTATTGAAAACAACCTCTTCCATACACAAAGTACATGCTCATTGACATATATCATCTTGTTTTAGTGGCTATATCTAATCAACTGAGTATACAAATTTCAAGACGGATTTCAAGAACAACAATGGAGGATTAATATTTGAACTTTTTAATGGTTTCAACATGTGAAGAAAACGTGAATAGGTCTGTATCCAATTCCTATGTTAACATGCTTTATAAAACATTGAAAAGCAATTGTTCAAATCAACTGGTTCTTAACACACATTCAACAGCTTGATGCATCAAACACACAGAAAGGGTAGAAGGGAGAAGGGATAAGGTTCGTCCAAAGATCTCAAAGTTCCAGGACATTCAGAGATGGAAATATACCATACAGAGATGTATCCCATCTCTAGTCCTAAACTTAAGATGAAACGCATCCAGAAACCCTCATGACAAATTCTTTCAATAAAAAAAACCATCACTCACAAATAGCCATATACAAAACAGTAAGCAACATGATTTTTCTTTAATTTTTTTTCTAGAATTGATAAGGAAGCTTAGAGATTGGTAGAAAAAATAAATCCTACTGCTCCCGTTTTGAATTTCTAACATAACTCTCACATAATATCAAACAAAACTAACCCAAAAACCAACATGAACATTTCTAAAGAAAATTATAAACATAAACTTATATCTTGCTAAAAAGACAAACGATGAGAATGAGGGATTTACCTCTTTTGGATTAGTGAATGTGACTTATAAACCTCGTCGGAGCACTTCACAACCTCCAGGAAAAAAGATAACTCCAAATTCAGAATTTTCTTAGCCTTGAAGTGTGTAAAAGAAACTCGATTTCCTTGTTAAGAAATCCCAAACTCTCTCAAGCTTTTTGGGTTCTCTCAATTGCGAAAATCGTTACCCCAACACTGAGAACAGTGGGGGTTTATATAGGAGAGGATTTGGGAGATTTTGGGGTTGAATTTTCGATGTGGGATGAGATTTCTCAAGGGGTTTTTGGGGATTTCCCTTGAGGGATTTCAAAATCGCTGAGAGGATAAGGGACAACTCATGAATTTGTACCATTTGGGGACATTTTGAGCGGGATTTTGAGGAAAGGACGAAGGGGAGGTGTGGATTCATTCCACGTAGCTGTTACCAGTACCTTTGAGGTACGATCTACATGCATGGCACACTGATGAGGTACGAAGAGACAAGGGAACAAGGCTGCGGCGCTTAGGGTTTGTACGGTTTGTTGGACGAAGAAGGAGAAGATGAGACAAAGGGGTTCTTTGTTTCTCTGTTAATAAGGGATAATGAAGAGAAGGAGTATGAGGGTGTGAGTTGGGTTGGGCTTAGCGGGTCAAGCGGGTAAAGAGGGAAATGGGGTGGGCTAGACGGGTTGAAAGGGAATGGGCCAGCGGTTTGAACGAATTGGTTGGCCCAAATCGACTGATATAAGGAGGTGATGAAGGGTGTTTAAGGTGTTTAAGATATGGCCATATTTGCAAAAATGCGGCCATTTTAAGTTTAGGAGATAGCCAAATTGAGAGGAATTAGGGAAAATTCGGCTAAGATTTAAATAGTTTTAGGAATTTAGGCTAGAATAGGAATAAAGATGAAGTAATTAAAATCAATCACTTGAGCTTTTCTTTAAATTTTAAAAACTAATTGAAATAATTATTATATTTAACATATAATTACTTCATTTCACAATTATGAAATTAATCTCTCATTTTAAATTAATTTGGAGGAAAATCAAGCATTTAATCTTTTAAAAAGGATTTCTTATGAAATTAGACTTTAAAATAGTTCTTTAAGTAAACTTATATAAATTCTACATAATTAAATATAAAAAATATAAATTCTTACCCAAAACTATTATAAAGCTGATTTGGAAAATATTTTATCATTTTTTACAAAACAGTTATTTCAAAAATTGTTTAAAAAATTTAAAAGGCTCAAGATTTAATTTGTAATGTGGAGGGTAAAAATTGGGTGTCAACATAATTTTCGCATTTGGATTTTGATTAGTCTTCATAATCGAGATCTTATCATTTGGTATCAGAGCTTAGGCTAAAGGATTGTTCCCATAATTTTTAATCCTAAGTTTATAAATCTGAAAATTTCAAAAATTAGTTGAAAAAAAACCATTTTCAGAAAAAATTTACAAAAAAATTATAGATCTAGTATTTTGTTTGAAAATATGATACTAGAATCGTGTTCTATAGTATCAATTGAGTCTAGATCTGAGATTTGAGCTTGTTTGAAGTTGAATTGAAGGATTCATCATTGTTGGGTGAAGAAGCTTGAAGAACAATTTCAAGATCTAGGTTGATTTGAGGCTTCAAATCTATTGGGATTTGATCTCCTAGTCATAAGGAGCTTGAATATCATATTTGGTAGAATTTGGTTAAGGTTTGAAGGACTCAGTATTTTTGAAGTTTGAAGAAATTGAAGAACACAAAATGGATCTCTTCAATTTGAATTGAATCTATTTTGTACCGAGCTTTGTTCTCTATATCAAGGAGAGGCTACATTTCAAATTTTGAGTCAATCTGTGATGACCCATCCGGTTATTTTCACATTTACGCATTCATTGTACTGTTAGAGCTTTCCTGTAGCGACCCCAAGTCATTTATGGCTTGCTGAAACTGGTAGTTCAGTGCCCTGGTCGTTCGGTTGGTTGTTTTGGCCGTTTGCCTATTTTAGAGCCTTAACTTAGAATATCATTGACTTTAGTCAACATTCTTAGCTAACGTGCTCGGAATTGATTTTTGATAGTTTTGTTAACTCTGGAGCATTGAGTTTGGTCTAGTTGGACCTTAAGTTGAGGCCTAAGAACTTTCGGTGTGGGTTTTGTGTTACTTTTTCTATTTTCAGGCCATTTGGAGTTGAAAGTGTAACTTGGGTCAGCTTTCGATGATGGGAGCATCATATTCAAAATTCGACGATTCCATCACCTCTGGAATGTTGAGTTTGAGTTAGGTAGATAATTGGTTTGGGTTTCGGGTGAGTCGGGCTCATTTTGGGTGTTTGGTTGCCTGTTGGTTAGTGTTGACTTGGGTCAACATTTCTCCGAAACGACCTCGTATTGTAGTTTTGTCGACTCCGTTGAGTCCGGAATATCGTTTCCACTCTGTTAGCATTATTGGTTTTTGAATATCGGTTTCCGAATGTGCCCGGAATGCCCAGAATGCCCCGTAGAGTTGTGGAAAAGTTGCTGGTTTTTGGCTGTTGCAGGTGCAGGCCTCAGGCCTTAATCGCGATAGCGAGCCTCCTCCCTCGCGATCGCGATGAAGCACCTTGTCCCTTGTTCATCGCGATCGCGATGAAGCACCTTGTCCCTTGTTCATCGCGATCGCGATGTCCTTTATCACGACCGTGATGAAGCCTCTCCCCCGCTGTTCTTCACGACCACGTGGCTAGCCTTCGCGATCGCGATTGTCTAGCCAGCGAGGTCCTCGCGACCGCGAGGGGTCCCTTCGCGATCGCGATGAAGGACCCCTGGCAGTATTTAAATTTTCCATTTCATTTTTCCAGCCTTCATCTCTCATTTCCCTCAACTCTATAGCACCCAAAACACTCTCTAAATTGCTCCAAACCAGTACACCCTTGAAGAATTCTTGTAACCTCGGTAAATTCTTGGTCCATTGGTGTTTAAGTAAGTTTCTCCTCTTCTCCATAGTTGTCTTCTCCATTGGTTTAAATCACCATTGTTGCCATCTTCTCAAGCTTAAAAATTAGTTGTAGATTCTGTTCCGGGTGAAGTGCATGCTTGACAGGCTTGTTCTTATTCACATTCTTGGCTTAATTCTTCCGTTTGGGTAGGTGATTCTTGCCAATTTCCGGTTTTCTTTCCTTAAATTTCCATTTTTGGGTTCCTAGCTTTAGGGGTTGTTTTTAGCTCGAATTTATTGCCCCAAATCCTTGATTTTACGGGCATGTACTCCTATGGTCTTGGTGATCATAATGTGAGTTTTTGTTTTCGGATTTGGGTTGCGGGGCCCGTGGGCCCGCTGGTGACCCAAAATCTTAGCTCGGCTATTTCTATAGCGTTGTAGGTATCGTTAGACTCGTTGTGACATTTTGCATATGTTTTTGATAGTTTGATCATCATTCGGGATCGCTCGGAGTGATTTAGGATTGGACATTGTTGTTCGGATAGCTTGTCATTGGACGACAGGTAGGTTATGGTCTAAACTCCCTAAACTTAGCATATATCGGATAAAATTGTACTAACTGGCATCCTTGGGTTGGGTTATTAGGTTGGTATCACAGACTTTGACCGCTTTCCATGTTTTGCCTCGTTTCTTTCCTCCGTTGTGTGTAGTATTCTTTGTAGTTGATATTATCACCCTTATGGTCCTGTGTGGCCTTGTTTTGACTCTGGACCATAGAGGGTGGGTTATTTAGGGGTGCCCATGAGTCCCGGGCATCGTTATCGTAATATTATGCTGGCTATCTATGCTGTAGAGCGACTGGAGCCCGTGCAGGGCTGATAGGTTGATTGTGAGCTGCTGGGCGACTATTTGTTATTGATCATATCATTTCCATGCATATAAAGAGGAATTATCCATGTTTTACTACGGTTTTAGCTTCGGGCCTACTGGAACTAATTTTCTAAACTTTGCATGTCCCTGGGGCCCATTTTTAACGGAAATGAATTGGAAATGGTCTTCTTTAACATGTGGATCTTTTTGGGGTAAAAGAGAGTTAAATTCTGATTTCTATCACTAGTTTTACTGTTAATGCTAGACTCGGCAGGGCTGTAGTGCTAGATGAGTTTTCTTACTGATTTGAGATAGCATTAGTCTCGATCGGACCGAGCACCCAAGATGTTTTACCACTATTTTAGACCCGGTCATGATCGAGCGCCCTTGGTGGGGTTTTTGAGACATTTTCCATTGTTTTAGACCTGGACAGAGTCTAGGCATGCATACTCAAGATTTGAGTCTCTAGCTTGAACCCGGGCTTACTCTGGACGAAATTTTTTTGATACTGAGTGTTAGTATGGGGTCTAGGACATCCGTAGACCTTGCCATTCTGGACCTGGGGCCTGGGGCTGCGTATGCCGGAGGAAGGGTATACGACAGATTAGAGGTATACGGGCAATGTCCTTCCATGAAACCTACCTGATGGGCCCGATCGACACCGGAGGAGGTACATACAGAGTTACTATCCCACCCATAGATCATCATGCATCATATCATTCATTGTTTGAGGCTCCACCCTTGTTTGATGTTTGTTGAGTGTACGCTCTGATTGTATGGGCTACCAGAGGGTTTATTTTCACTTGTTTGCGTTCCTCGGCTGTGTGGGTGATGGGGGACTATAGGTAGACTCTTGTTACTTTATCGCGGTGTTATCCCCTGTTACGGTTATATTTATGAGATTAGATACTGCAAGGTTGTTAGTTTCTGGATTGAGATTGGTATAATTAGTTTGGTTATTGATTCCTGTTTCCGAGCATGTCTATCATTACTCTTCTCCTCCTTCCCTTGTACTTGAGGTTACGGATATACCGTCCACTTCTAAAACCTCTTATGTAGATATTGTTATTGCAAGGACCCTAGGTGCGTCATTTCTTACTTTCACATGTGCCTGTTATGTATATATTCTACTTGCTAGCCTTGTATGTTGTTTCTGTTGTCTTCCCTCTGGGCTAGTTCTTGTGTGACTTTTCGTAGAATTCTGTGACTACTTGTTTCTATTCTGTTTGTTACTACGCTTTTATCTTATATGTGCCCAGTCGGCCTATGATACCTACTGGGTACTTTATGCTTTATATTTGGTGCTTATTCTACACTCTGCATCTTCTGGTGCATATCCTAGTGTGGGCCATCGACGTTAGCTCATTGGAGACTCTAGCAAGGAGCTACTTTTGGGATATTCCAGACTGAGGGTGAGCTCTTGGCGACCGAAGCTTAGCTTTTAGTTTATCTTTTGCTTATGTACTCTATTACTACTCGAAGACATTTGTGTATATATTATTTTGGATACTTTTGTACTCCTGACATGTAGATCCGACTCTATACTATGATACCAGGTTTTGGGTTGGTTTAACTTCCGCATTGTGTATATATATATTCCTGTTGCCTATTTTCTTCATCTTGTCCCCTTGCTCCCACTTATTAAACTGTTCTTCTATTTAAATTATTAGAATGTACCCTATTACTAACCGTTCTGGGCTACGGGGATTGTTTCGCCTACTGGGGGGTTGTAGGTGCCATCATGACCGAGAAATCAAGTCATGACAACTTGGTATCAGAGCTCGAGGTTCACTGGTGTCATCAGTATAGGAGCCAATATCTAGTAGAGTCCTGCGGATCAGGGCGGAGACGTCCGTACTCAATATTCGGGAGGCTATAGTAACATGTTAGGAAAAAGGGACTTTCTTGTTTCTATCTCATGTGTAGTATCGTTGGAATTTTTTGGAAAACTCACTTATTCTGGTTCAATCTTTCGCAGATGGTTCGTACGAGATCTTCAGCTTCTGGCGGAGGAGAGCCTTAGACCCCTCTGCACCTCCGACTCCAGCTAGGGGTCGGGGTGGTCGCGGGGGTAGGTGTAGAGGTCGTCATAGAGCAACAACACCTGCTAGAGCTACTACAATGTGCGGACTCGAGGATAGACCAGGTGCCACCTATTTCTGTGCCAGCTTCAGCCCCAGCTCAGTCTTCGGATATTTGAGGTTTACTTGTTCAGCTTTTGGGTATGATTGTAGAGAGACCTTTTGAGGTAGCACATACTTTCGCTCAGTGGTCAGCCCTGGGTGCACCGAGTTCAGGAGCGCAGCCTGCCACTACGGCTCTCTGTGCTAAGGTTATTCTGGTCCCCTCAGTTGCACAGCCTCTTGCTTCTCGCCCAGCTATGACAGAGATAGAGCAGAAGGCGTTGGGTAGATTCTTGAGATTGGCACCTCCACGGTTTGCTGGCACTTTCGAACAGGACCTACATTATTTTATTACTACCTGTGAGGAGATGTTGCATCATTTGGGGTTATTAGAGACCCACGGGGTTGGCTACACTAGTATCAGCTGGTGGGTCCAGCAAAGTTATGGTGGAGGGCACAAGTTGCTTGCAGACCTTCTATATCACCTCCCTTGACTTGGTCCGAGTTTTATGAGGCCTTCATGGCCAAGTTCTTGCCACAGAGCGACAAAGAACGTCGAAGAGAGGAGTTCACTAGACTTGCTCAGGATACTATGACCGTCTCAGAGTACGAGACCCGTTTCTATCATCTTGCTCCATTTGGGGCCGTGATTATGCCTACTGAGTCTGACAGAGTTCGTAGGTTTGTTTAGGGGCTACAGAGAGAGCTTAGAGAGCCTGCAGAGATATTGGTTGGTAGTGGTCGATCATTCCAGGCTATTGTGGACTATGCCAGTACTGTAGTGGGTTTGCATCGTCATGACACAGGGGCTAGAGATAAGAGGCCTCGACATCAGGGTAGCTACAGTGGTTCCATACATGGTGGTAGAGGTCCAGGCCAGTGGGGTCAGAGTTATCAGCCACAACAACACCATGGTCAGTCTAGCCATTCGGTTCAGGCTTCACTTCAGACTTTTGGTAGTACTCAGTTTGAGCAGGGTCAAAGTAGCCATCCGGGCTACAACGGTCAGTCTTCAAGGGGTGTAGCTTTTGGGGCATTAGGCCATAGTGGCCATACGAGTTCTGCTGGTCCATCCTGACCGAGTAGGTAGTCAGGGGCTTGTTTCACCTGTGGTATGGTTGGTCATTTTGCTAGAGATTGCCCCCAGCAGAGTGCAGTTCAGCCAGCCTTTCCGCCGGCTTAGCCTATTTTCTCAGTTCATCCAGTGGCTCAAGGAGGTGGTGGTCAGGGTAGAGGTGGTGGTAAGGGTATAGGTGGTGCTCCATGTGGCAGAGCAGGTAGTAGGGATGGCGATCGGGTAGGTGGAGGTCATCGTCAGTTTTTGCGGTCCTTGGGAGACCAGAGGCAGAGGCCTTAGATGCTGTGATTACATGTACGATTTCTGTGTGCCATCAGTCTGCTACATCTTTATTTGATCCTGGATCTACATGTTCATATATATCTGCCTACTTTCTGCCTTGTTTGGGGTTGGCTAGTGAGCCATTATCTGTGCTTGTTTCTATTTTGACCCAGTAGGAGATTCTTTAGTAGTGGATCAGATTGTGAGATCTTACGTGATATTTGTTGGTGATTCAGAGACTTGGGGTGATTTGATGATCCTTGATATGTTAGATTTTGATGTGATACTGGGCATGGACTGGTTGGCCCCTCACCGTGCAGTTTTGAATTTTTATGCTAAGACCGTTACCATCACCATGCCCGGTGTATCCCCAGTTGTGTGGCAGGGTTCTGTCAGCCGCACACCATCTGGGATCATCTCTTGTCTTCGAGCTAGGAAGTTGATTTCCCGTGGGTGTTCAACTTATCTAGCATATGTACGAGATGCTAGTGTTGACCCTTCATCTCCTGAGTCTGTTCCTGTGGTTAGAGACTTTCTAGATGTGTTCCCTACCGACCTGACAGGCCTTCTACCTGAGAGAGATATTGATTTCGCCATTGAGTTAGAGCCGGGCACCAGGCCCATCTCCATTCCTCCTTACCGTATGGCTCCTGCTGAGTTGAGGGAGCTTAAGGAGCAGCTCCAGGATTTGTTAGCTAAGGGGTTCATTAGGCCGAGTGTGTCTCCTTGGGGTTCTCCTGTTCTCTTTATGAAGAAGAAGGAGGGGTCGATGCGTATGTGTATTGATTACCGACAGCTGGATAAGGTGACACTGAAGAATAGGTATCCGATGTTGAGGATTGATGACTTGTTTGATCAACTTCAGGGTTCAGCCATGTTTTCAAAGATTGATTTGAGGTTCGTCTACCATCAGTTGAGGATTAGGGTGGAGGACATACCTAAGACAACATTCAAGATATGTTATGGCCATTATGAGTTCCTGGTGATGTCTTTTAGGTTGACTAATGCCTTTGTAACTTTCATGGACTTGATGCATAGGGTGCTTAGCCCATACTTGGATATGTTCGTGATAGTCTTCATTGATGACATTCTGATATACTCGAGGAGTAGAGATGAGCATAAGCAACACTTGAGGACTATACTTCAGACTTTGAGAGACCATCGGCTTAATGCCAAGTTCTCAAAGTGCGAGTTTTGGCTTGAGACAGTTGCATTCCTAGGGCACGTGGTGTCTAAGGATGGGATTAGATTTGATCCGGGTAAGATTTTAGCAGTTTGTGATTGGCCTAGACCTAGTACTCCTACCGAGGTTTGCAACTTTATTGGGTTAGCCGGGTACTACAGACGGTTCGTTGAGGGATTTTCTTCCATAGAAGCACCCTTGACTATGCTGACTAGGAAGGATGTTCCATTTCAATGATTGGATCAGTGCAAGGATAGCTTCCAGAGGCTTAAGGCCTTATTAACTTCAGCTCTAGTTTTGACCTTGCCGATCGAGGGTGAGAGTTTCATCGTGTATTGTGATACTTCTGGGGTTAGTCTTGGTTGTGTGTTGATGTAGTAGGCCCGAGTGATAAGATATGTGTCGAGACAATAGAAGGTTCACGAGCGCAACTACCCCACTCAAGGCTTGGATTTAGCGGCGGTAGTCTTCGCGCTCAAGATATTGTGGCACTACTTATATAGAATTTATTGTGAGATATTCACCGATCACCGTAGTCTTCAGTACATTACGAGTCAGCGAGAGCTGAACTCGAGGCAGAGAAGATAGATTGAGTTCCTGAAGGACTATGATTTCACTATTCTATACCATCCGGGCAAGGCAAACGTGGTAGGGGATGCCTTGAGTCGGAAGGCAGTGAGTATGTGCAGCCTAGCTTCACTTTCAATTTCTGAGAGACCGTTGGCCTTGGACATCCAGTCCTTGGCTAACCGTTCGGTTAGGCTTGACTTGTCGGATCCTAGCAGAGTTCTCACCAATATTGAAGTTCGTTCTACTCTAGTTGATCAGATTCAGAGCCGGCAATTTGAGGATCCGAGTTTGTGTGACCTTCGTAATCAAGTAGTTCGAGGTAAGGCCAGCCGGGCTACTTTGGGTTCTGATGGTATTCTGAGATTCGATAGTCGTCGTTATGTTCCGAGGGTTGGAGATTTGATTCAGTTGATACTTTGTAAGGCACATTATACTAGATACTCCATTCATCCTGGCACAACAAAGATGTATAGAGAATTGAGATAGCTTTACTGGTGGAGCGATATGAAGCGAGACATAGTGGAGTTTGTATCTCAGTGCTTGAACTGTCAGCAGGTGGAGTTCAAGCACATGAGACCGGGTAGTTTGATGCAGCGACTTCCCATTCCTGAGTGAAAGTGGGAAGGGATTACTATAGACTTCGTTGTTGGGTTTCCTCATACTTCTCGGAGGTTTGATTCCATATGGGTGATTGTTGATAGGCTGACTAAGTCAGCCCATTTCTTGCCGGTCCAGATTTTGTACAGCGCCGAGAGGTTAGCTCAAATCTATATTCGTGAGGTTGTTCGGTTGCACGGGGTCCCAGCTTCTATCATTTTAGACTGCGACACTCAGTTCACATCTTAGTTTTGGAGAGCTATTCAGTGAGGTTTGGGTACAGAGGTTCAGCTTAATACTGCTTTCCACCCTCAGACAGATGGCTAGTCTGAGTGGACTATTCAGGTCCTGGAAGACATGCTTCAGGCTTGTGTTCCTGACTTTGGAGGTTCATGGGATTAGTTTGTGCCTTTGTCCGAGTTTACTTACAATAATAGCTTTCATTCGAGCATCGACATGGCACCTTTCGAGGCCTTGTATGGTAGGCATTGCAGATCACTGATTGGTTGGCTTGATGGGTTAGAGTTTAGACCACAGGGTACAGATTTTCTTAGAGATTTCTTAGACTGAGTCTGTTTGATTCAGGATAGACTCAGAGCAGCCTAGAGTAGCTACGCTAATTGTAGACTTCGTGCCTTAGAGTACAATGTTGGTGACTTGGTATTCCTTCGAGTATCGCCTGTGAAGGGCGTGATGAGATTTGGTCGGCGGGGTAAGCTTAGCCCCAGGTTCATTGGGCCATTTGAGATTCTCCAGAGGGTTGGTAGTGTTGCCTATATGTTAGCTTTGCCTTCGATGTTTTTAGTTATTCACCCAGTTTTCCATGTCTCGATGTTGTGCCAATATGTTCTAGATGAGTCTCATATGTTGCGTTGGGATTCAGTTCAGATAGATAAGAGTTTATCCTTTGTTGAGGAGGTGATAGCTATTCTGGACAGAGATATCAGGAGATTGAGATCTAGGGAGATTCTGGTTGTGAAAGTTTAGTGGAGGCATCATCTGGTCGAAGAGGCTACTTAAAAGACCAAGAGTGAGTTACGTGCTTAGTATTCGCAGTTGTTCGAGCCTTTATGTACTTTCTTCTTCTTGACTTTCGAGGACAAAAGTCTTTTTAGTAGTGGATGTTGTGATGATCCTTATGGTCATCTTTGCATTTATGCATTCATTGTACTGTTAGAGCTTTCCTATAGCGACCCCAAGTCATTTATGGCTTGCTAGAAATGGTAGTTCGGTGCCCTAGTCGTTCGTTTGGTTGTTTTGGCCGTTTGCCTATTTTAGAGCCTTAACTTAAAATATCATTTACTTTAGTCAATATTCTTAGCTAACGTGCTCGAAATTGATTTCTGACAGTTCTGTTAGCTCCAGAGCATTGAGTTTGGTCTAGTTGGACCTTAATTTGAGGCCCGAGAACTTCCGGTGTGGGTTTTGAGTTGCTTTTTCTATTTTCAGGCCATTTGAAGTTGAAAGTGTAACTTGGGTAACCTTTCGATGATAGGAGCATCATATTCAAAATTCGACGATTCCATCACCTCTGGAATGTTGAGTTTGGGTTAGGTAGATAATTGGTTTGGGTTTCGGGTGAGCCGGGCTCATTTTGGGTGTTCGGTTGCCTGTTGGTTAGTGTTGACTTGGGTCAACATTTCTCCGAAATGACCTCGTGTTGTAGTTTTGTCGACTCTGTTGAGTTCGGAATATCGTTTCCACTCTGTTAGCATTATTGGTTTTTGAATATCGATTTCCGAATGTGCCCGAAATGCCCCGTAGAGTTGTGGAAAAGTTGCTGATTTTTGGCTGTTGCAGGTGCAGGCCTCAGGCCTTAATCGCGATAGCGAGCCTCCTCCCTCGCGATCGCGATGAAGCACCTTGTCCCTTGTTCATCGCGATCGCGATGAAGCACCTTGTCCCTTGTTCATCGCGATCGCGATGTCCTTTATCGCGATCGTGATGAAGCCTCTCCCCCGCTGTTCTTCACGACCACATGGCTAGCCTTCGCGATCGCGATGGTCTAGCCAGCGAGGTCCTTGCGACCGCGAGGGGTCCTTTCGCGATCGCGAAGAAGGACCCCTGGCAGTATTTAACTTTTCCATTTCATTTTTCCAGCCTTCATCTCTTATTTCCCTCAACTCTATAGCACCCAAAACACTCTCTAAATTGCTCCAAACCAGTACACCCTTGAAGAATTCTTGTACCCTCGGTAAATTCTTGGTCCATTGGTGTTTTGGTAAGTTTCTCCTCTTCTCCATAGTTGTCTTCTCCATTGGTTTAAATCACCATTGTTTCCATCTTCTCAAGCTCGAAAATTGGTTGTAGATTCTATTCCGGGTGAAGTGTATGCTTGGCAGGCTCATTCTTATTCACATTCTTGGCATAATTCTTCCGTTTGGGTAGGTGATTCTTGCCAATTTCCGGTTTTCTTTCCTTAAATTTCCATTGTTGGGTTCCTAGCTTTAGGGGCTGTTTTTAGCTCAAATTTATTGCCCAAAATTCTTGATTTTACGGGCATGTACTCCCATGGTCTTGGTGATCATAATATGAGTTTTTGTTTTCAGTTTCAGGTTGTGGGGGTCGTGGGCCTGCCGGTGACCTGAAATTTCAGCTCGACTATTTCTATAGCGTTATGGGTATCGTTAGACTCGTTGTGACATTTTGCATATGTTTTTGATAGTTTGATCATCATTCAGGGTCGCCCAGAGCAATTTAGGATTGGACGTTATTGTTCGGGCAGCTTGTCATCGAACGACAGGTAAGTTATGGTTTAAAATCCTTAGACTTTGCATATATTGGATAAAATTGTACTAACTGGCATCCTTGGGTTGGGTTATTAGGTTGGTACCACAGACTTTGACTGCTTTCCATGTTTCACCTCGTTTTTTTCCTCCGTTGTGTGTAGTATTCTCCGTAGTTGATATTATCACCCTTATAGTCTTGTGTGGCCTTATTTTGTCTCTGGACCATAGATGGTAGATTATTCAGGGGTGCCCATGAGTCCCGGGCATCATTATCGTGATATTATGCTGGCTATCTGTGTTGTAGAGCGATTGGAGCCTGTGCAGAGCCAATAGGTTGATTGTGAGCTGCTGGGCAGCTATTTGTGTTTGATCATATCATTTCCATGCATATAAAGAGGATTTATCCACGTTTTACTACGGTTTTGGCTTCGGGCCTACTTGAGCTGATTTTCTAAACTTTGCATGGCCTTGGGGGCCCGTTTTTGATGGAAATGGTTTGACTTAACATGTGGATATTCTTGGGGTAAAATAGAGTTAAATTCTGATTTCTATCACTAGTTTTACTATTAATGCTAGACTCGGCAGAGCCGTAGTGCTAGTTAAGTTTTCTTACTGATTTGAGATGGCATTTGTCTCGGTCGGACCGAGCACTCAAGATGTTTTACCACTATTTTAGACCCAGTCATGCCCGGGCTCCCTTGGTGGGGTTTTTGAGACATTTTCCACTATTTTAGACGTGGACAGAGTCTAGGCATGCATACTCGAGATTTGAGTCTCTAGCTTGAACCCGGGCTTACTCCAGACGACATTTTTTTCGATACTGAGTGTTAGTATGGGGTCCGGGACCTCCATGGACCTTGTCGTTCCACACCTGGGGCCTGGGGTTACGTGTGCTGGAGGAAAGGTATACGGCAGAGTAGAGGTATACGGGCAGTGTCCTTTCATGGAACCTACCTGCTAGGCCCGATCGTCACCGAAGGAGGTACATACAAAGTTACTATCCCATCCAGAGATCATCATGCATCATATCATTCATTGTTTGAGGCTCCACTCTTGTGTGCTGTTTGTTGAGTGTACGCTCCGATTGTAGGGGCGACCGGAGGGTTTGTTTTCACTTGTTTGCATTCCTCGGTTGTGTGGGCGGGCGGGGGACTGTAGGTAGACTCTTGTTACTTTATCGTGCTATTATCCCCTGTTACAGTTATATTTATGAGATTAGATACTGCAAGGTTGTTAGTTTCTGGATTGATATTGGTATGATTAGTTTGGTTATTGATTCCTATTTTCGAGCATGTCTATCATTACTCTTCTCCTCCTTCCCTTGTACTTGAGGTTACCAGTATACCATCCACTTCTAAAACTTATTATGTATATACTGTTATTGCAAGGACCCCAGGTGCGTCATTTCTTACTTTCACCTGTGCCTATTGTGTGTATATTCTACTTGCTAGCCTTGTATGTTGTTTCTGTTGTCTTCCCTCTAGGCTAGTTCCTGTGTGACTTTTTTGTAGAATTCTGTGACAGCTTGTTTCTATTCTGTCTGTTACTACACTTTTATCTTATATGTGCCCAGTTGGCCTATGATACCTACTGGGTACTTTATGCTTCGCATTTGGTGCTCATTCTACACTCTGCATCTTCTGGTGCAGATCCTAGTGTGGGCCATCATTGTTAGCTCGTTAGAGACTCGTGCGAGGAGCTGCTTTTGGGATATTCCAGACTGAAGGTGATCTCTTGGCGACCGGAACTTAGATTTTAGTTTATCTTTTGCTTATGTACTCTATTACTATTCGGAGACATTTGTGTATATATTATTTTGGATCCTTTTGTATTCCTGACATGTAGATCTGACTCTATACTATGATACCAGGTTTTGGGTTGGTTTAGCTTCCGCATTGTGTATATATATTCATGTTACCTATTTTCTTCATCTTGACCCCTTGATCCCACTTATTAAACTGTTCTTCCGCTTAAATTGTTAGAATGTAGTCCATTACTAACCATTCCGGGCTACGGGGATTTGTTCGCCTACTGGGGGGTTGTAGGTGCCATCATGACCGAGAAATTGGGTCGTGGAAGAATCTGAGTTAAATTGAGAGAGTTGCAAATTTGAAATTCATAAGTTGTTCTTGGTGTTCTTCAAGGTGTTGTTGAAGAAGAAGGTGACATAAATGAGTTGAATCCAAAGGAGAAGCAAAAAGAAAAGGTACTTGTGTTTGTATAAAAGAGAATTTATCAAAAAGGGCAAGTACTAAGAAGGAAAAAGTACAAAAAGCTGAAAAACGAGTACGAAGCGGAAGCTACAACGTTCTGCCTAGGGCAGGTGCGAAGTCAGGTGCAACTAGCACTTTGCTTTGTGCGAAACGCACTAGCACTTTGCCCCAGGCAAGTCTACAATCTATTTTGAGGTGCGAAGTTGAGGTACGATGGGCAGTCTTCCTTGTGCGAATCGCATCAACCTTGGCACGAGCTGAAAGCAGAAGAATCGGTTTCCTCCATCAAATCTCAGGTTTAATTTTCTTTATTTCATTTCTTTGATTCTCTTATCATATAGAATTCCTAAGACTAATTAACAACAAATATTTGTTTTACTTAGCTGTAATTACATCTCTTGCATCCATTTTATTTCGTACCAATTTCTTGTGAGCTTTTATCGTTTGATCATTTGTTGGAAACCTTCTTGGCTCCATTCATTTGATTTTGAGTCTTCCTCCTTTCGGGTAACAAGAATCCATTCCTCCACAAAGGATATGTGACTTGAGACTTGGTTGAGCAAAGGGATTTCACTATCAATCTCTGAAAGACGCATAGAAGGTAAGTTGAGCATTCACATATGAGAGGGTGAGGAACTTTACTACTAACCTCGTGTGTTGAATTTTGTAGGTACAATTTCAAGGGTACTTGATTATGCTCATGAAGGAGAGATTTCCTTTAATATCGAGGCGACCTTTGCCTCAATCACAATGCAATTATTGAACATAAATGGGAAGATAACGGATGTAAACGGGAGCATAAGTAATATGAATGGAAGGATGGATGGTGAATGTTGAGAGTCCTAATCGGGAGAACTCACCTCATGCTACTTATGGGTCGGGAGTGAAGAAGAACACGAGTTCCTCAATGACGATCACCCTGGGGCATGCACATGAGTTACTGACCTCTTTTTTTATTGATTCAATACAATAGGGGAAAGGTAGGCATTTCCCCAAGGCACTGATATGATGACTCTCTCAATTACCCATGTTTTAGGGAGTTGAACGTCTTATTCTTATGAGTGGCCTATGTGAATATAGGCCAGGAGCAAGGATTTCGGAAAGTCAAATTCTATATTGCAAGTGCAAGTCGACGTTCCTGATATGAAAGTGAAAGCCGGCCCTAAGCAGGATCCAAAGACGTTTAAGTCCAGTTCCAATCTGGATATAAAAGTCAAGTTCAATCATCGAAAGTGAGATCTCTTTTAGTCCGGTCTTCTTTTCTCTTTTGAGTCAGGTTCTTAAGACAGGAAATCGGGTTTTCTGAATATCTCTCTTCCGGCCTGGCCTATTAAGTAAGTTAGCTAGAGATCGAAACTGGACCTGAGAGAGACTAAACTTCTAGTAAGAGTAGGTGCGCCTTAAGTTGAGGAGAGCTGTTAACAAGCAGTGGTTATGAGCTCTTTCTTGTTCCGGTTCAGAAGAGGCTGCGCACCTTCAGTTGCACTAGTGGATTGAATAACCTTTTTTTGCCAACAAAGTGCATGTGTTCTTGGTTAATAAAAACACAAGTATAGGCTGGAGGACTGATACTATAAGTAGGACAAAGGCCTTCAAAGAGAAATGAAAGGATTTTTTGAGCATTTTTCCACTTATCCAAGGAATCCCTTTCTTGACATTTGTATTTGAGAGAGAGAGCTATGCTTAGGTTAGTTCCTTCAGTCAACTTTTTTGGTCAAAAGTGAACTTTAGGTAAGTAAGTAGTCCCGTATGAAATTCAGAAAACATTCATATCTGTTGAGGAGGTCAATCTTCGGTGTTGGAAGCTACTGCTAAGGGACTCCCCCTCATCTAGAAAGGATAGGCAATTGAGAGAGAATAGGGCGATAGCGACAGACACAGGAACTGAAATAGATTTAAAGATTACTTCCGTAGAGGAGAGGGGAAAGCTGCTTAGATAGGGCGATAGCCCGGTTTTGATTGTTTATCCTTTCATGCGCTTGTCTTGTATTGAGGTATACCGAAGAAATGAGTAAAAGTAGGTAACAGAAGGGGAGGGATTGCTGTTTTTTATTAGTGAGGACAAGCAACCCCCGAAATAATCCAATCCCCACCCCACAAATCCAACAACTCTCCTACCCAATGTCTAACTTTTCAAACAACATTAGACAAAGCTCCACTCATCCAAATTATCTGCTACAAGAGGAACGTCCTTTTGTAGCAAACTAAAACCAAACTCCACTTCAAAATGCATCACATGCTAACTTGCATGTACCACATAACCAAAACCAAGAGCCTTAGCAAGATATCCACCACAATCTACTCTACGAAGAGTACGAGGAAGCTTGTGCTAATAGACACTATGATGGACCTCAATATGGTGGAAGACAAGGTTATGGTGCACCAAGAGATCGAGTGCAATTCGGAGGTTATGGTCAGAATCAAGGTGCAAGATGGCAAGGTAATGGAGATCAAGGTGAATGGTTTGATGATCGATGTTGACACTCAATTTTTGCCCTCCACATTTATAATTAATTTCGAGCTTCTATCATTTTAAAATAATTTTTGCAATAATTATAAGATTTTCAGGTTTGCAAAATTAATTTGAGGTTGATTTAGTAATTTTAGGTGAAATAAATATATTCTATATTTAATTATATAGAAGTATATAAGTTTCACCTAAAGGAACATTTTCAAATCATTTCGAATGAAAATTGTTTAAAGTTGAAAAGAAATACTCTATTTTCCTCAAAATTGATTTAAAATCAAGAAATAATTGTATGATTAATTCTTTAATTTTGAACGGGTTAGTTATGTTTTATAACATAACTATTTTTAATTGTTAAATATAGAAGCTCATTTAATTAATTAGGGATTTAATTCGTCTCATATCAATTCTGGCCTAAATTCTCTAATCTTATTGTTTGGCTATGATTTAAGCTATCTGACTAGCCTTTAAATTAAATCTGGCTATATTTGTAAATAAATGTGGCCAATTCTTAAACCCTTTTAAATCAATTTTCAGCTCATCTTTGGCCCAACAAAATCAATTTCCTAGCCCAATTTTCACAAAACCCGAGCCCTTTTCCCATCAGCTTTACAAACACACATATATTTACCTATACACACATCACATATATTATTTTCCCCAAAATTCACTCACCTCACGCTCTCATCACTTGCCTAAAGAGCGCACTTTATGAAGTGATGCACCCACCACCCACTGTTCTTCTTCTTCTTCTTTGTTTCCTCCTCTTCTTGACAGAATCTTCTTGACAGAAGACAAACGAACCCATCAAAAAGCTTCATCAACTCATCTAAAATGCAGTAGCAATAACTCTGTAACGACGCCCAAATTCTTCAATTTCCATCCAAGCATCCGTCAAAACTCACTCCGTCTTTGTCCTTGTACAAAGAGCAGCGAGCTGGCAAGAACCTAGAAGGTTCTAGGTGGCAATCAATTCGCAAATCCCTTCAAAATTGGTACGAGTTCGTACAAAAGATGAGCTGTGGATCCTTATCCCATTTTGAAATTGGAATTTACTCAAGTGATTTTCCAAGTTTACCCATCTCTTTTTCCCCCCCTTTTCACCCAAAAATTCCCTTTATAAACCCCCTTCTCCAACAGATTGAGAGAGATTCTTTTGGGGAAAATTGGGGATTTTGGAGAAGCATTTATCTAATCTCACGTAACCAAAAGGGTCTTAGAGATTAAACACAAAAATCCAGTTCTTCGACGGGTCAAAATTTAATTTCGGCAATGGAAAATTATTCCGATGAGAACTCGATGTCTCAGTTTGTTGCTCATCAAAAGGTAACTCCCTCGTTTTTACTCCGTTTCATATGGTTTAGGTTCATTACTGTAGAGATTGGGATGGTCTTGTCTGAAAAACCTATGTGTGATTTCGATGAAGTTCTTGTGAATGAAGGTTAAAATCTATTTGTTTATTTGAAGCTTCTATAAAACTAAATGGGTTCTTTAAATTTTGCTTATGCTCTTACTAAAGTTATTGACTGCATATGTGTGTGATTAGGGATGCGATTTTGGAGTATGTTTGGTTGATTTGAAGCTACTGTTGGACCTAGATTTTCCCTAAAGTTCTCTTTAAAGTTCCCGTTTTTGCTTTCTGTAAATTATGTCTTGAATTCTTCCCTTGTATATTTTAGAAAACCCTTTGTCCTAATGGATTTGAGAAAGGAAAGTATAGTCCTTATAGGATTGGGAGAACATTTTTCTTATAGGTTTGGGACTACTTGGGGCCTATATATAGGGCTGTAGTTGGGAATTCTAAAAGCAGATTGTACATTGTAAGCTTCTCTTCTTTCATAGTGGAAAACTCTCTCTGCTTTTGCTAGGAGGATTAGGCCTAGCCGAACCTCATTAAATCCTTATGTTACTTTTCTTCTCCATTTTCTTTGTGTGTTCATTGTGTGCTAGATAACCCACGATACTTCCGCAACAATTATTATCAGATCTCAACAATTGGTATCAGAAAGCGCAACAATTGGTATCAGAGCAAAGTTAGGGTTTCTACACATAACCAAGGGTTAAGATGTCTCCATCATCTTCAACAAAGTATGAAGTAGAGAAATTCGATGGGGGATCTAGTGTCAGTCTATGGAATATTAGAATGAGATCGTCCCTGGTGTTACAAGGGTTATGGAAAGCAATCAAGGAGACTTTTCCAGAGGAGATGAAAGAGACAGAGAAGGCAGACCTGAAGGAGAGGGCTTTGAGTGCAATTTTCATGAGCATTACAGATAGTATTCTTCGAGAAATTGCTGAAGAGAAATCTGCAGCAACGACATGGAAGAAGCTGGAAGATCTGTATTCTAAGAAATCGCTGACAAACTGCCTCTTCTTGAAAAAGAAGTTGTACAATCTTTGGATGTATGAAGGTACACCAGTTAAAACTCATCTTGATGAGTTTAATTCAATTATAATGGACTTGAAGAATGTAGATATCAAAATTGAGAGTGGGGATCAGGCCTTGATCGTGTTATGCTCTTTACCACCATCGTACGATACTTTTGCTGATACGTTGCTATATGGGAAAGGCAGTATTTCACTGGATGATGTTAGTAATGCACTAAAATCAAAAGAGTTGAAGAAGAGCTTTCCAGATAGCAGAACTGAGGGCAAAGGTCTTGTGAGTAGGGGAAGAACACAATAGAAGGACTTTAATAGGAAAAAGTTAAATGGCAGATCAAAGTCTAGAGCAAGGAAGAAGAACTGCTATGAGTGCGGGGAGAAAGGTCACTACAAAAGAGATTGTCCTAAGCTAAAGGAGAAAAAAGGGAAGCAGAAAGTTGATTACTCAGCAAATATTATTGACATTAGCAATAATTCTGATGATAATGACTATGTAGGGGAAGTTTATGCCGCGAGTTCTGATCATAGGCATAATTCCTGGATTCCTTATTCTGGTGCAACTTTTCATATGTGTCCACACAAGAACTGGTTTGCAACTTACAAGCAGACGAGTGGGATTGTCTACCTAGGTGATGTTAATCCATTAGAGGTAGAGGGGATTGGTAACATCAAATTGAGAATGTTCGATGGCATTATTAAAAATATTGAGTGTTGGCATGTTCCTTGAATGAAGAAGAATTTGATTTCTCTTTTGACTTTGGATGATCAAGGGTATAAGTTTCACTCAGAAAATGGGATACTTAAAGTGTGTAAAGGCTCCATGGTACTCATGAAGGGTAAGCTTCATTCTAGACTATATTATCTTCAAGCCAGTGTAGTTGAAGGGGAAGCAATTGTAGCTTCTTAAAGGAGTGATTCGAATCAGTCTTAGTTGTGGCACTACCAACTTGGTCATATGAGTGATAAGGGATTGTCTTTGTCGATCAAGCAAAATTTATTGGATGGATACAAAAGTCAAGCTTTGAATTTTTGTGAGCATTGTGTGTTTGGTAAGCAAACAAGGGTAAAGTTTAGCAAAAGGGCAGAGTACAAGACCAAAGACAAGTTAGATTATATACATTCAGACTTGTGGGGTCCAAACAGAGTTCCTTCCAAAAGTGGTGCTAGGTACTTTATGACTTTGATTGACGATTACTCAAGAATGGTATGGGTGTATTTTCTAAAAACAAAAGATGAGGCATATACGACATTTGTTAAATGGAAGACGATGGTTAAGAGGCAGACTGAAAGAAAAGTCAAGTGTCTTCGAACTGACAATGGGTTGGAATTTTGCAACTTAGAGTTCAATGAGTTCTGCAGTAGATAGGGCATAGTGAGACACCGCACTTGTGTTAGAACACTACAACAAAATGGTGTTGCAGAATGTATGAACAGAACACTTTGTGATAGGGCACAAAGTATGCTCTCATACTCATGTGTTAGCAAGGATTTTTAGGCTGAAGCAATCAATACAACTTGTTATTTGGTCAATAGATCTCCATCCACATCTATTAAGTTCAAAACTCCTTTTGAGGTTTGGTCTAGTTCACCTACTTATTATTTAAATTTAAGGATATTTGGTTGTCTTGCTTATGCTCATGTGAGGGATGGAAAACTCGAGCCGAGGGCATAGAAGTGCATATTTCTAGGGTATGCAACTGGAGTGAAAGGTTACAGACTGTGGTGCATAGATCAAAAGACTCCATGGTTAATTATTAGTAGGGATGTGACATTCAATGAATCTTCCTCACTGGACAGCCAGAAGGAGAAGGCAATAGCAAAAATATATTGTGGTGTCAGTGACCGCATAGAGTTAGAAAATGAATCTCCACTAGCTCAGCCTAGTAGTTCAGAAGTGGAGGAGGTGCAAAAACTTAATCATGATGATAATGTTGCTGCACCTATACACAAGAATCGTATAGCATTGCAACTGGCAAAGAGAAGAGAGTGATCAACTGACCTAGAAGGTTTGCAAATGTGGTTGATGAAAATCTTTCTGGATATGCAGATTTTGTGGAATTTGCTTTGTCAGTTGTAGAGACCATTGACGTGTTTGAGCCTAATAGCTACAAATAAGCTATTTATAGTTCAACGAGAGATCGATGGATTGGTGCTATGGGTGAAGAGATTGAGTCACTTCACAAGAATCGAACATGGAAGTTTGATTCATTGCTAAAGGGACAAAAGGTAGTAGGCTGCAAAGGGGTTGTTGATGTGAAGAAAGTGTCTACATTTGATAATCCGGCAGATATGATGACCAAGGCAGTTCCGACCAACAAGTTTAGGCATTGCCTAGACTTGATTGGTGTGTGTAATACCCAGTGAGCCCTTTCGAGTGCTGAGAGAAAGGCGGAGAGATGTTGTTCCAGTTGATGAAAAGAATTCAAGCCAAGAGGAAGATTTGTTAATTATGTCTTGAATTTTTCCCTTGTATATTTTAGGAAACTCATAATCCTTATTGGTTTAGGAAACCATTTGTCCTAATGGATTTGAGAAAGGAAAGTATAGTCCTTATAGGATTGGGAGAACCTTTTCCTTATAGGTTTGGGACTACTTGGGGCCTATATATAGGGTTGTAGTTGGTCATTCTTAAAGCAGATTGTACATTGTAAGCTTCTCTTCTTTCATAGTGGAAAACTCTCTCTACTTTTGCTAGGAGGATTAGGCCTAGCCGAACCTCGTTAAATCCTTGTGTTACTTTTCTTCTCTATTTTCTTTGTGTGTTGATTGTGTGCTAGTTAACCCACAATACTACTGCAACAATTGTTATCAGATCTCAACAATTGGTATTAGAAAGCGCAACACTTTCCCTTCTTGATCATGATTGCTTTGTGTTCTTGCTCGTGTTACTTTTGGGCGTAAGCAACCCGTGTAATGTTCATATCAAATGATGATTGGGTTATTTCCCAGATGTCATAAGTATATAGAACTTGGACCTTCTTATGGGTTCTTTGGTTCATAATAACAAATGAAATCCTCAAGAAAGGGAAAGGTCTTCGAGGATTACTCTTCTTTAGCCTTTCTCGAAGCCTTTAATCCAAGAGATGAAAAGGGATTATCAATATGGCTTTTCTTTTATCCCTAACTCTCCCTGTAAAGCTCTAAACGATCTTTTTTGCATACTAAATTATGAAAGTTATTTATTCTGCTCTTCATTTGGATAATAAGATTGCTGAAAACATGAACTTGAACATGTGGTGTAAGCTAATGATTCCCCAATGACTTCTCTCTATTTATGACATCGAATATAATTTGTTGAGGAGGGGATGAGGCCACTAGTTATTTTTATTCTCAAACCAGGACTAGAAGATGAAGAGGAATAAGCCTGATTATCTACCTTTGTCTTCAAAAAGTCCACTGTCAAAAGATGCTCAAATAAAAAATGCGTTTTAAAATCTTTTCTGTTATTCTCTATTTTCATGACTGGTTTATATAGAGTTGTGCTAATAAATCTGCTTGCTTTTCTTATTTAAGCTTTAACGAAAGCTACTAGATTCCTTCATTGTTGATTAAAATCGTGAAAAACATTTTTTCTAAGTTTATCTTCCCTTCTTCCTCTCTAATTATCCTAGGTTGTTTATCCATCGGTGAAAATCTTTTTTTAATCACTTGGAAAATCTGACATGTCTTGTAATGTGGTTGGCAGTTTGGTCTCAATGTTGAGCTTCTTTCTTATGTGTGTAGTTTATTTCTAGATGATGTGTAATTTCTCAAGCATCTTCTTGGTCTCCAATACCAACTAAGATGCTGATAGAGCTTCGTTTTGGGGCCTACTGCTTAATTTCCTCCCAAAGCCTAAATTAGTTGAATAAGGCAAGGATTTCTCATAGCATGTATCCATCCCTAAAGCCTCTTATTTTATTGCTTGAGTATGTCTATAGCTCTTTCAAAAGCCCTTTTAGTTATGTAAATGCCATCTAGAATTCTGAGAAGAGAACATGCCATGTTCACCCTTTAATTTTTGCAACAGGGGATTAATTCATGCATATTTAGGACTTGAATGAAAATTGATTTTGGATTTACCTTTTAATACAAAAGCTTATGCTTGGATTTTAATATCTAAAATAGTTTTTGCTTCTGGCAATTTTCTTCTGGGCATAGACTTGGTTTGGCATTTTCTGGATATGAATTTACCATCCAATAAGTCTTTGGACCGTTTGGAATAGATACTTATGGTTATCAAAGGCTAAAGGTGGTTGCTTTAGCTATCATTTGTTAAAATAACCTAGAGTTAATTCGTGAATAATATGTGTATGTTTCTTTTAACCTCTTCTTCTTGAAAGATAATGATTCCTTAATCTGTGGTAGTCTTTTTTTTTGTCATTTTGCCCAGGTTTTGCTTCTCATATGCAATATTTTGTCTCTTTAATTGGGTGACTGATTAGTGCAAGTATGGGATTGATGGTTTTTGGGTGAAATTTAGCATTGTATAGGATTTGGTGGAATCTCTCTTTCACCTTTCTAAGAGATAAAATCATGATTGAATTGTTCCCGCTTGATTTGATTTTCTTTTAACTGTAGCTTGAGCCCTTTTGTCTATGTCTCTTGGTGTTTCAATCAATATCTTGCTGTCAACCTTGGTTCTCTTTAATTTTTTGATTACACTTTGATCTTTATCTAGCTAGTTTGACTAGAATCTGTTAGGATACGTCATAGTTTTAGCTTAAATATCTTGAAGCATGAACGCTGTGATTTTCTCGTATGCATTTGTGTGATGTCATATGTCTATTAATCATACATTCTTCATTAAAATTTAATCGGTCTCTAATCCTTCTCACTTTTGTTTGGATGCATGAACATGCTCGAGTTCTCCATGGACTCCCTCTTTATTCGAGGGCCAAGGAGGCCCTATATCTTCGAGTCAACCTCAATCCGGTCAAGAGAAGGGAAGCTAGTATACAAGATTAAAGACGGAGCGGAAATAAAATGGGCCAAACCCAATTAAATTTGGTAGTCCATTTAGACATTTGTAGGGGTTTGGACCTAAGTGCCTAAACCCAACTTCTTCCTTCTCTTTTAATTATTCCCTTTTTATAATTTTAGCATGCTATTGTTGTTGACAACCAATTTTTTCCCTCCACACTACAAATTAATCTTGAGCTTTTTCAATTTTTAAACGATGTTGAAATAATTGTTTTTGTGAAAAAGTAAAATATTTTCCAAATCATTTTTATAAAAGTTTTAAGTAAGAATTTATATTTTTCATATTTAATTATATGAAATTATATAGGTTTACTTATCTTTGATGTCAAGCCCAGTCCCACTGACCCATTGGAGGGGATTTAGAGTCTTCTTCTTCACTCGAATGGAGCTGAAAGTCTTCGCTGCTCCTGCTCGTCAAGTAGGCGCTTTATGCTCTGCTCTTCCAATTAAAGTCAAGCTCCGGGTTTTTTCTCTAGAATTTATATTTTTAATATTTTATTAAATGAAATTATATAAGTTTACTTAAAAAAATTATTTTAGAAATTAATTTCATGAGAAACCCCCCTTTAAGTCGAATATGCTTAAGTTTTCCTCCAAATTAATTTAAATTAGAGATTAATTGAAGAATTAATTTCGTGATTTTAAATGAGATAATTATGCTTTAAACATAATAACTATTTAAAATTATTTAAATTAAATAAGCTCAAGCAGTTGATTTTGATTAATTTATCTCTATTCCAATTCTAGCCGAATTTCGCTAATACATATCTAAATTGGCTATCTCCTAAATTCAAAGTGGTTACATTTTGCAAAATGTGGTCAAATCTTAAACAGCCCTCACCCTCCCTTTGTTAAGCCAAATTAATTGGCCCAATCCAACCCGCCTCAGCCCAATTTCCTTGACCCGCTCTGGTCCAGCCCATCTTAACCCCCCTTATACTTCTTCTTTTCACTCAAAAACAGAAACACACCAAACAACCCCTAATTTCTCTCATGTTCTCTCTCAACACAGATGACCCAAATGACCCTTATCTCCTTCATCCACCTCATCTTCTTCGTACAGCAATAAACGAAACCCTAATAGCTCAGCCAAAACGACAACGATGACGAATAACAACAGCAATAAACGACTCCTAAATTCCCTCAAATCCGTCCAACTTTGTCAACCCTCCATCAAGTTGACGAGCTGTCAAGACCCAAAACCTTCTAGAGAGCACAAGTGTCAACATCTCCGCATATCAGTGGAGAAATTGGTACGTTCTTGTACCAATTCTTGCTCTCAAAGCTTATCCAACCCTCAATTTGAATTTTCCCATAACGAAATTCCCAAAAGACCCATTTGTTTTTCCCCCAAACCAGACCCATAATTCTCTCTATATAAACCCCTCTCTTCTATTGAGGAGGTAGCTGGATTTTTTTGAGGAAAAATTAGGATTTTGGAGAAGCATTTCTCTAATCTCACGTAACCAAAAGGGTCTTAGAAATAAAAAAAAGTTCAATTCTCCAACGAGTGATCTCGACTCTTTTCTCTTTCATTTTTTTTCTCTATTAAGGCTTATGCATTTGGTTGTTGCATCTTTCGAGTCTATAGCTGCATGAGTACAGAAAATATATTTGTTTAATTTTCATACTCGACACTTTATTCATCGATTATATGCGGGGGTTAAACTAAATAACGAACTTTAGATACTAGAATGCATATCTATGTTGGCCTTTACTTCACTGGAAAATTGCATTAATAAGCTATCGCATAGTCTCGTGCTTTTCTTTACTTCTAATGAGTCACAAACCCACTCCTATTTACTTATCTTCACTATTACATTTTGGTTTAAAGGGAAAGTTGGCTTCTCATTTTGATTTGCAAAGAGTAGTGAAAGTTCAGGTTAAAAACGGACATTGCTACCATAAAATTCATTTCTCTTTTGCCTAAGCATGCCTGTTGTATCGTAAGAATAACAACCCAAAATGGTTAGATGTATCAAAGTTTGTTTCATGAAAATACTATGAATCTTTTCCTCTTTTGAAATAGTTAGATTATATGCACTAATGCCATGCAATGTATTCATTAATTATTATTCTTCATGGAAATTTGAATGATCTCTAATCCTTATTATTCTCTCGATGCATGTGATTCGGATGAGTTCTCCAAGAACTCTACTCACTACTTTGCATTTCGTTGGGCCTCGGCCCAACAATTCTTGAGTCAGCCTCAACAAGTCCAAGAGAACTGATTCAGTCAAAGAAAATAGTGTGTGGCCTAAGTGCTATATAGAAATGAAAGGAAGAAAAATTCAGGTTCAAAAGCGGAGACGGAGAAGAAAATGGGCTTAACCCAATTAAATTTGGTGGTCCAAAATGAACAATTTGCAGGGGTTTGGGCCTAAGTGCCTAAACCCAACTTCTTTCCTCTTTTTTAATTATTACTTGTATAAATTCAATTATTTTATTTAACTTAGTTATTTTTTCCTTCGGAATAGCATTATATCTTTTCGCAAATTTGTCATTTTTATTAATTAATTGACTTCCAAAAATCTTAATTAATTTTCTTAAAGTTGTCACTTTATTCGTTCTCTTGCAATTTTATCAAATCGCTCAATATCTTTCAATTATAGATTTTTCCTAAAAAAAGGATGATTTTACTTATCAAATATTCCCATGATTTTAAAGTTAGTCAAATAAAATAAAGTTAGAAAAATAATCGGATAACCGCGTGTTAGCGGATGTTTTTAGTGCCTTAAAAACCTTCTAAATATGTTAATATGAGCTTCTTACTCGAATTTCTTAAATTCTAAGATTTTTATCTGTTTTAAACCTTTCGAATATTTTTTACAAAGGTTTTCTTAATTTTCTTAAATTAATTAAGTGACGACTCTGTTTTAATTAAATTTTTGAGAATTTCTTTAAGTTTTCAAATTTAATTCAAGTCAAAAACCATTTCAAAACGAAGTTGCTTTTCTTTCCAAAAAGAAGTGAAAATGCGATAAAACAGAAATGACGACTCTGCTGGGGATCTTGACTAAGTTCTAAACAAAATATTCCTTCTAACTTATTTGCTCTATTTGAACTAACTATTCGGGAATGTAATAATTTTAATTTCTGCACCTATTTGCTTATGTGTTTAAATTTTTGCAAAATATTATTTCATTCATGGCATACAAGTTCCGCCAAATGGAAAAATTAGAATGGATCAGGAAAAAAGTGATAACACATGTCTTTGCGATCATTTCTCCACTTAAAAAACCAAAAATTCTCGAAACAATGAGCAATTAGTTGGTTCCAGGTTGGCGACACTTGTTCATTGTTTCAGCACGCAGTTGTCCACTCGGATTTTCAGTTTCTTTTCAAAACTCACACTAGTCAAACTAGCGTAGAGCGAAGCCAAATCCCTAAAATAGGCATTGACCTAAGTCGGCCCGGTACCCCAAGGGTATCAGACCCATTAGTAAGACCACCTTGAGTCGAAAAGGGCCCCCGGCTCTAAAATAAGATCATACCCCTATGTGCTCTATTTTGAAAGACCTATGTGTCGGAAGAGTTAGACTGTTGTCCCCGAAATGAGATATCTAACTAGTTGTCTGTTTCACGGGATGGTCGTAGAACCTCGAGAGATTGCAAATGAGTCCAAGAAGGGCCGAATGGATTAAGGGTCGTCATCAGGAGCATCATAGTGCCACTCCTGCGCGGGTTTAACTTTATGTATTGATTTTCCTAAAATACCCCTGCATAGGTTTACTCTATTTTGCTTTTGCACGGGACTACTTTATGCACTATTTTTTCTTTTCCTTCGCAAAATGTATCCCTTTTTCGGCTTACCTTGTATCCCTTTATTGAAAAGTTGTTGATAATATATATCTTTATTTTTGGGGGCAATGAAATAATTCTATACGATACATACGTCTTTCAAAATTCTAGGCCTACCTTTGGCACAAAAAAGGTCACCAAGTTAGGATGCACACGTTATTATATTTTTTATGTGCTATAATTGCTTTATGTGCTACGTGTGTTGCTCTAATCAAGGATAAATTGATCCACTTTTATTTTTAAAAGATTTTTAGAACACCGTAGGCAGAAATATAAATCCACAAGAATAAAGTCCTACCAAATTACTCCTCGAGTTCTCCAAGCTCCGCAGAAAAACTCAAACTTCCTATAAACCTTCTAAGAAATTTAATTCCTCAAGAAGGTTGACTTGTCATGGACACCGAAGAAGCGAAGCGCAAAAGAATGGAAGAGATTGACCAAGAAATCAACGAAATGAAGGAACAACTTAAGGAAGCCAAACAAGTAGGGAAGAAGTTGGAAGCTAAATCCGCGAAAGTTGATGAAGAGATAGCTCTCATGGAGGAAAAAATAGCCAATGTCAACACAAGGATAGCCAAGACAGAAGAAATGATCAACCAAACGGATCAGAGGTACCAACTAGCGCTTAAGAGGTCAGGTTCACTCATAGAAAATGATAAAGAATCTGTGGGAGAAAACGATGAACAAATCCAGCCTTTTAACCAAGTCTCTAATTACTGAGCCAGCATTAGGGATGATCCCGTTTTGCCAATTAGGTTCAAACCAGGGAAAGAAAAGATTATTCTTAGGGCTCACGCTCGAGAGAGTTACCAAAGGCCTAGAATTATCACGCGCTCAGTCATATTCCTAGCTCTGAAGACTATGGGAATCCTACAACCTGATCAAACCCCAAGTTTTTGGTATAATCCCAGAGACGCACATAAAACAAGTGCTTACCATCCGCATCAAAAGGGGCATATTACTAATGAATGCACTATGCTAAGGGTTAGGATTCACGAGATGATCAATAGTGAGCAAATTAGTCACATATGGGGCTCGCACACTTTGCTGATCTGTGATAGAGTAGTGTCGGGAATGTCCATCACCTAGGATACCCTAATTCTCCAATATGATTTCACCGTCTTTTATGATATATACCTCAATATCTACTTTAAGCTAGTCCACGCTGATATTATTGAGCCAACTGGAAGAAAGGTGGGGAAAATGTCCCGAGCTTGGCACAATTACAAAGAAATATGCCTTTACCATGCTAAAGCAGGAGGGCATGACATAGAAAACTGTCACACTTTCAGGATTGACCTTGAAGATCTCATAGACGCAAAAGGATCCAGATTGAGTTTCCACTGTACTGTCCTTGAAGAATAGAAACAAGAAAAGAATCCAGAAGACTCGCCACTATCCAAATGAAGCTTTAAAAGTAGCAGAGTTTATTTTAGTTTTTTTCCTTTATGTCAATTTTACTTTCCTCCTGTAATCAAAGATAATGGATGAAGGAAATGAAATGAAAATGAACTTACTTAGTACTTTCTCAAACTACGTAGGGCTTGAATTCTCCTTCGTGAGATACGTAGGTAGCCTTTCAAGGCTCGACCCCTATCTTTAAGAAAATTTTCATTTTTTCCCAGTTCGAGGAAAGTTTCGAAAGAATTCAAAAATGCAACAGACAAAGTATCATAAGACAAAGACTCAGCAAGTCAACTTTCCTGATGAAATCTAATTATCCAAAATCGATGGGCAAATTCCTGTCCACCAAACCCTTGAGTCAATAATTACCCGTGGATCAATTTACCTTGACAAAATCAACTTTATGTATTTAGAACAATTTCTATGTGTTTACTTCCTATCTGATATCATGTATTATTCATCATAAAAGAATTCTAACATGATTACCTTTTGAGTTATTTTTATGTAACAGGTAAAGAAACTGAGTTGTGTCGAGAAAACATGGCAGAATATATTATTCCACAAAATCAATAGAAAACAAAGCTTCCTCCCCCGATCATAACTTAGGAAAAAGTATAGTGACTGGGAATACTGAGAACATCGCTTTAACTAAGATGACTACTCTCATAGCTAATGAAAGCGAGTTGATTGTGCATCTGACATAACAAGTCGGTAATATGAGAGATGAAATGCGGGAGACAAGAAGTATGATCATTGACGCAAAATTGCCCACTCCAGATGAAGGAAGGTCTCTACTTCATATCCCTCTTCTAAACACGCCAGCACCTGAACACTTTCCTAACAATACACCTACATTTTATTATAACTTGAGCACAGAAAAATCGCTCAAACACGGCTTGATAAAGCCTTCGCCATCAAAAGTCTATCCTTGAACCTCACAAAACTCCTATCCCATCTCTTATGCCCAAGCTAAATATCAAACTCCATCCCCAAAGTACCAAACTCCACCTCCAAATTACCAACCGCCTCCACAAACGTACCAAAACTTTCAATCAAATTTTCAAGCACCAATTCCTTTCTATTCAAAACCACAAACATACCACAAAGTAGCTACCCTGACATACCAAAATAAAATATCTCATCCAAATCATAAGAAGAGACCTCCTCGAGTCTTCAGTCCATTAGCTGAAAGCCGAACTCAACTCTTTGAGAGACTAAACGCAGTTGGACTAATATAGCCTATCGAACCAAAGCCGGCTAACCCTATGGCTAGGTTCTTCAGATCTGATCGACATTGTGCATATCATTCAGGAAGCATTAGGTATACCACAGAGGAATGTATCAATATCAAATACGAAATTCAGAACCTAATCGATCAAAGAGTCATCATTCTCCAAACGACCTTCCCTAGTAGCAATCCTTCACCGAAACATGGAGGGGTGACCATCAATATAGACAAAACTGATGATGAATGGTATGTAGGAACTACTCTTAGCAAAGAGGATGATCAAGAATTGCCAAGGCCTTTGACTCCTCTATCCCAGTTTTTCCCTACAAATGATGATTTGGGGGATGAAATAGGAGATCTATTCAAGGAATGTGATGCCATAATAGAAAAAGTCCCCAAAATAGTCATGACCAGGGAGGCCAAGCCTGGCGAGAAATTGCAGAATTGGGCCGCTACTCCTCTTATGACTCTCCATTTATCTTGGAAGACAAAGACTTTATTTTTATGAAAATTGGTGATGGTCCAGATAGGGCCCGCAACCCACCATTTATGTTTTAATTTCCTCGCACTGTTTTATTACTTTTCAAAAGGCGTAGACTCGTATTTATGCAAGTCATAGCCAAAGTTTATGAATATTTCCCAATTTCAATGAAAAGTCTCCCCTATTTCAAAATATCTAATGTTGTTTTACCTAACCTAATTTATTTCTAATTTCAGTAATAATAGTCTAAAACCTGCCAATGTCATGTCATGTAAAAAGATGAATGAACAAATCAAGGCAAATGGTATTGGAAGCAAAGTGTATGGTGAAGAAATCATAGTCCTTGAACAACTAAGGATTTTGAGAACCAGGAAAGGCACTAGCTAGAAGAAATTAAGGTAGCTAATCTGGAAGACGATGGTCAAGTCAAAGAAATCAACATTGGTGTTCATGTGACAAAGTACTCGACTTGGTTAGCTAACATTATCCCAGTTTCCCAAGAAAGATGGGAAGATCAGGATCTGCGTTGACTATCAAGATCTGAAAAATGCTAGCCCCAAAGATAAATTTCTATTGCCCAATATCCACATCCTTATTGATAACTGCACGAAGCATGAGATGCAGTCATTCGTGGATTATTTTGCTGGGTACCACCAGATCTTAATAGATAAAGAAGACGCAGAGAAAATGGCCTTCATTACGCCTTGGGGTGTTTATCATTACCGAGTGATGTTGTATGGTCTTAAGAATGCAGATGCCACGTACATGAGAGCCATGGAAACTATATTCCATGACATGATTCACAAAGAAATTAAAGTATACATGATTATCAAGTCTCGTGAGAGTTCGTATCACTTGACTCATTTAAGAAAGTTCTTTGATCAACTGCGGAAGTGAAATCTGAAGTTAAACCCCGCCAAGTGTGCTTTTGGGGTGCCGGTCAGTAAGATGTTAGGCTTCATAGTTAGTAAGAGAGGAATCGAGCTCGACCCTTCGAAAATCAAGGCCATTCAAGAGTTTCCTCTACCAGAGACCGATAAAGAAGTTATGAGTTTCTTGGGAAGGTTGATTTATATTAGCCGGTTCATAGCTCAGTCAATGATTATTTTTGAACCTATCTCCAAATTATTGAAGAAAGATGCGCCAACTAACTGTATTGAGGAGTGTCAATAAGATTTTGATTGTATCAAGAATTATTTTTCCAGTCCATCGGTATTAGTTTCTCCAAGAGAAGGAAGTCCTTTGTCGCTTTCAGAAAATGCATTTGGGTGCGTTTTGGGGCAACATGATGAAAGTGGAAAGAAAGAACGAGCAATTTATTACTTGAGCAAGAAGTTCACTCCGTACGAGGATCGTTATACTTTGCTAGAAAGGACTTGTTGTGCTTTGACTTGGGTTTCCCAGAAGTTGAGACATTATAGTAAGAATGGACCCCATGAAGTTCATATTCCAAAAGGCCATGCTTATGGGGAAATTGGCCAAGTGGAAAATATTGCTAAGTGAGTTCGACATTGTATATGTGACTCAGAAAGCAATCAAGGGACAGGCCTTAACGGATCATTTAGCAGAAAATCTGGCTGATGAAGATAATGAACCAATCTGAACTTACTTCCCCGATGAAGAGATTCTATTTGTAGGAGAAGATATTGCAGAAGCGCACCCTGGTTGGAGATTGTTCTTCGATAGAGCGGTCAATTTCAAAGACTCAGGCATTAAAGCAGTCTTGGTATCAGAGACCGGTCAGCATTACCCGGTAGCTGCTAAACTCTATTTTCTATGCGCCAATAATATGGCCAAATATGAAGCTTGTATCCTCGGCATTCAATTGGCTATTGATATGGATATTCAAGAGCTATTGGGTATCAGTGACTCTGATTTGCTAATGCGCCAAGTCCAAGGCAAATGGGCTATGAAAAACTCCAAGATAATATTGTATATGAAACTGGTATGAAGTCTGTGCAAGAGGTTCAGAAAGATTGAGTTCAAGAATACACCGAGGATTAAATATGAATTTGTTGATGCTTTGGCAACCACATCCTCCATGATTCAGCACCCAGACCAGAATTACATCGACCCGTTGTTGATAAGTCTAAAAGAGCAACATGCGCACTATGCACAAGTGAAGCAGAACCAGATGGAAAGCTATGGTATTGTGATATTAAGAGGTATATATAAGATGGGGTCTATCCAGAAGAAGTGACTGTTGACACCCAATTTTTACCCTCCACATTACAAATTAATCTTGAGCCTTTTTCAAATTTTAAATAATTTTTGAAATAATTGTTTTGTAAAAAGGATAAAACATTTCTCAAATAAGCTTTATAATAGTCTTGAGTAAGAATTTATATTTTTCATATTCTATTAAGTGGAATTTATATAAGTTTACTTAAAGAACTATTTTAAAGTCTAATTTCATAGGCAAATCCTTTTTAAGAGATTAAATGCTTGATTTTCCTCTAAATTGATTAAAATTAGAAGTTAATTGAATAATTAATTTTCTAATTTTTAAAATGAGGTAATTATGTGTTAAACATAGTAATTATTTTAAATGGTTTTTAAAATTTAAAGAAAAGCTCAATGGTTAATTTTAATTAATTCATCTTTATTCCTATTTTAGCCTAACTCTTGAAATCATTTAAAATCTAGTCGAATTTCATCAATTTACTCTCAATTTGACTATCTCCTTAACTTAAGGTGGTCACATTTCACAAAATTTGGCCAAATGATACACCCTTCACCACCTCCTTATATCAGCCAACGATTTGGGCTCACAACATTCCCAAAACTCGCCCCAGCCCACTTCTTTTTCCCTTGAACCCTAGTGTCGCCGCCCTAAAATCCAACGTTCCCTTTCCTCCTCCATACTATTATGCATGCTAGCCATGTAGATCGTACCACGAAGGTACCAGACAAGAAATGTGTCTTCCATCCGCATCTTTTCAAGTAAAAATCCACTCAAAATGTACCAAAATGGTACAAATCCATGAGCTGGAGCCTTATCTCTTCACGAATTCAAAAACCCTCAGCCAAAATCCCTAAAATAACCCTTGATAAATCTCATCCCACACCAAAAATCGACCCCAAAAACCCTCAAATCCCCCTCCTATATAAACCCCATTGTTTCTCAATGTTAGGTAACATTTTTGGAGCTAAAAGAACCCTAAAAAAGCTTAAGAAAGCTCGGGGATCTTTGGTGAAGAATTTGAAGTTCTTTTTTTTTCATTTCAAGGTGGGAATTCGAGTTTGAGTTTTCTTTCCGGTGGTGGAGCTGTTCCGATGAAGTTTGCCGTCCGAGATGCTTCTCCAAAAAAGGTAAACCCTTCATCTTTCTCCTTTTCTTCATTTCTTTTAGCGTGATGTAAAGTTGCCTTTTTCTCTTTTAGAAATATGTCTGTTGGTTTTAGGCTGTTCTTGTTGGATTTAGTGCTAAGAAATTATGAAAAATGTTTAGAATCCGTTATTTGAAGTTATTGTCAAGATCCTGGTGTTTTCCGTCTTCATTTTCTCTTTTTTTTTGCAAGAACTGTTCTCTTTCTTTGTAGAGGTTAGCATGTTGTTCGTTTCATTGTCTAGAGAGAGTCTAAAACTAGCTTGACGTTGTAGAGATACTATGTTCATAAGTTGTTGTTAAGTTTACATTTGGAAAATCTCATCTTGATTTGCTTGTTGTTTCATAGATGCCCATATATTAATCCTTTCTACTCTATTTCCCCAGTATGCTTAAATTTTTTGTTAAAATCTAGTTATTCTCCACAATTTAGCAGTCCACTAATGCTAACTGTTTAGGCTCTCAGTATTAAGGAATTTGAAGATTGATTGTGTCTTTTTTTTGACGATTATGTATCCATTCAAGTTCTAGGTGTCTTGTGGTTTTATGGTTTAGTTTGAATCGGTTTGGTGGTTTTCCCCTTCCCTTTTCCCTCTATCATGTTTGATACCCTGATTCCTTCTACTAAAAAAAATTATATGTATTTGGTCAAGTTCGAGTTTGAGAAGCATGTATCTTTCCTTGGCTATTGATATACTCATGCTTTAAATATGACTTGATCCCTTAGCTCTTGATTTATGACTGCCTCTATATTTTTTATTTGCCATCTAAGTAATGATTAGGGTTTAATTATTGAAACAAACAAGCAGTTTTGGACTCCCTCTTGCCATTATTTTGATATAATTGGTCGTGAAAGTTCATGTTCTGCAATTTAATTTAGTATTCTAAGTTTGTCTTCATGTGTTAAACCATCTAATTTGAAAAAAATCACTCTCCTTTGTTTCACAAGTCTCTATGTTTGGAATCTGCATCTTCTTGCTTTGAAATACTGGTTAACTTAGGGATTCGTTTCTTTTAGGATCAATCTGTTTTGCTGAACCATGTCTTCTCTTCACTTGAAATTAGATGTATATATTAGGAAAAAATGTGAAGTCATAGTTCTATCATTAGTATAAACTTGGTCTATTTTCCCCCTGTGTAATTGAAGCCTCATCTGTAGAATGTTTAAAGTTCTCTCCGGGTAAAAGAATGCTTTAGCTTGAATTTGGCAAAAGACCTAGGATGTCATAACTAGTAATTCATCAATACTGCTTATTGGTCCAATGTAGTCTCATTACTTGAATGTTGGCTGGTTCACATGACCTCCCCTCTTTCAAAATTCCGCATATGTAAAAAAGATGAACATGATTTTCGAAACAAACAATGCCAAATTGACTTGCTGGACGCATGAAATGAATTGTTGTGAATCCGTTTTGAGCATAATACAGATATTCTGGGTTTGTTCTCATGAACTGCTACGCTAAAGAGCCTGCTTCTGATATCTGTCTTCTTGCGTAAATTGCCATTGTTTAAAGATGATCAATAGGTTGTTTAGCTCATCTATTTTTTCCTCTCCTACGTTATAACATATCCTGTTTGTTTTAATTTCATAAAGATACATTGTTGTTTGGTAAAAGAGCTTAAGTGTTTTACTTTTCTGTCTAAGCATGATTAATACTTAAACCACTCTTATTTGCTTGAGGCTTGAATAGATAGGATTTATTTGTGTGTTCTACAATTTGCTTGTTCAAGGAAAAGAAAAATCTTAACATGTTAGAGTTGGTTCTTGGGTAAATTCTAGTCCTTGTCTCTTATCTCTTTTGTTACATGAACTGCCTGAGTCCAATTTGGACTCCCCAAATCACCCCTGCATCTCTTGTTGGGCCTTGCCCAATACCATTTGAGCTAAATCCGTCTGAGACTAGAACGAACAGGCTGAAAAAGAAGAATGGGCCAAGCCCATGTACATAGCAGCAGCAGTAACAGCCTAAGATGGCTGAAAATTTGAGAAAATGGGCTAAAGCCCATAAGTATAACAACAGTACTGATCCAGCAGATAGAAGATGGAGGGAATTGGACCCGAGTCCAAAAGTTTGCAGAAAAATGGGCCTCAAAGCCCAATTAGTCTAGGACAGGAGTTTTGGATAATTCCAAACTGATCAAGCCCACGGCTTAATCAAATTCTCTTTCTCTTTAATTCTTTATTGTGTAGTTTAGAGATTATTATTGTATTAATTGGACTGACTTTAGCCTAGTTGGATTTTCCCCGAAGAAGAAACTTTTTCTGGTTCTTTTACTTGCGATTTCACATGAAAATGTTTACCCAAGCATGCTTCTTTACTTGAATAATTACTTTACATTTTCAATGTGTTTTCAAAAGTGTCGTTTTCTTTAGTTATCTTTAAAAAATAACAAAGTATCTTTCCCTAAGTCAAACAAGCTTAAATTTTGATACTTATTTGAAATCAAATTGTCTTGCTATTAATGATTCTCATGTTTTCAAACCAAATAACTTTTCTCTTTAAATGTTAGTCAAAATAAGTTATGTTTTCAAAGAAAGTTCGGATAACTGCAAGTTAGCGGATATCCCAAGTGCTTTAAACCTTCTTGGGATATTAATTTGAACCCTTACCCTTAATCTCTTATTTTCTAAAATCTTTTGCTATTTTTTTAAGACTTTGGAAGTTTTATAAGTTTTTTTTTGTTTTTCATTAATTAAACTAAGTGGCGACTCTTTTTTATTGAAAAACGTTTCGAAACTTTAACTTAGTTTTTGAAATGAATTTTCAAATAGTCAAAACAACAAACCATTTTTCTTGATAAAACAGAAATGGCGACTTTGTTGGGCATCTTTCAACTAGGCTCTAACCTTATTGTTTGACTAACTTATTTGACTAACTATTCGGATTGTAATAATTAGTAAACTTTAGTGCTTTCCTTATTTGTTTACTTTTTCGCAAAATATAAATTGTCATGGAATCTTCCGCCTCTCTTGGCAAAGCATTAGATTGCATCAAGGGTAAAAAGATGATTATGCAAGTATTTGCAATCGTTCTTAACAAAAAACACAATTTTTAAAACAGACGAGTGAAGTAGTTTACCCGAGTCGGTTAACGGTCACTTGTTGTTTTAGCACATGGTTGTCCGCCCGAGTTCCCAATCAATTTCAAAACCTATTCTAGTAAATCTAGGATAAAGAGAAACCAAATTTTGAAATAGGTATTGGCCTAGGACATCTTAATATCCAAGGGATATTAAGTCCATTAGTGGACCACCCAAACATGTCAACGGGTTTCTGACCCAACGTCATAGCATCTAACTACGTGTTGTTTGAAAGACGTATGTGTTGTAACTGGACTATTGTTCTGGAGTGGGGCCTAACAGGTTACTCTATTTGTAGGATGTCAAGATTCCTCAAGTTCTATGTGACGAAAAAGGCCCCCCTACTCCCTCAAATGTGGTGGATAAATTTGGGTCCAAACCGTCAAAAGATAGTCTGCCAAACATGGGTCATTTTCCAACCTTGTTGAAAATGGAAGCATGGCTGGAATTGATTGAAGTCTTGACTGGATATTGGGATAGCGAGAAAATGGTGTTCCATTTCGGAACGATGGAGATGACTCCAATGATAGAAGAACTCAAAAATTGCATAGAAGCTGCGGGAATGGCCAAGGAAAGAAGGTTAAGACCTCAACAAGGCATCCTGATACCAGACAAGCCTACCCCGACCAAAATTGCCAAGTATCTGCACCTACGTGAACACCAATGCCCGTGGATAACAGGTCCAAGTATCTCTTTCCAGTTACTCTATAACCGCTCTGGGACCACAGAGGGATTCAGTCAATACCAAAATGAATTCTACATATTTTTAGAATGGGATAAGACCCGAGCTTTGGAGTTTGCTATAGCACTCTTGGGTATCATGGTATTCCCGTTAAATGAGCATTTTTTCATCAACACCTGAGAAATAATGGTGGCCCATACCATGTTTGAAGGCCTATTTGAAGGAGAAACCATTAGCTATTTTCTGTTGGTCCCAGTTATTTTATTCGACATCTTCAGGGTTTTGGGAAGATGCAAAAATGGGCATCGCTACTTCCAAGGGTGTAACTTGCTTTTGCAATACTGGATTCTCAAACATTTGGTCAAAGTCAATAGGGACCAGGCAATCCCCAAACCAAAAGGACTCGATAAATTGGAAATATTGACAGAAGTACTCCGTCGCAGAGGCATAAGAAATAGGACTAAGATAGGGTGGGCTCAAGATTTTTGTGAACTAGGAGAGGATAATGTCCAAATGATGTTTCACGATTTTCACTCAACAGAGGTAGTTGTAATATGTCATGAGTTGGCTTTCTTTCCTCTCCCGAGAATTCGGGGAATCCAGCCCTATGCTCCTCAAAGAGTCCTTAGACAATTTGGAAGGGTCCAAATGATAGGTACGATCCTGGGTACGTGGATGGCTACAATGAGTGGGTGAAGGCAGAAATCGAAGGAGTAGCTATATCAGAACTGCGAGACAATTCTAGAACCAATGTTTGTCTACAATTGCTGAATCTCCAAGAGGAAATGGCTAGGAGAGAACGAGAGTTTCTTATGAAACAAGAAGAAGACCAGCGGACCATAGCAGGGTTGACTCAGGAGCTTGAAGACATGAGAATGGAAATATCCCAGCTTGACTCCAAAATGACCAAGAAAGCCTTGGAAGTCGCGGCATTGCCAATGCATGAACAAGTGGTAAAACTTCAGAGCAACATGTGGTTAAGCCAATTCGAACTCAGGCGCATCGCCAGAGCATCCAAGAAGAGCAGAACTAAAGAAGGACCCTCAACATCATATTTTTAGTATCTTCGCCCTTGCGTGGGTTTGCTTTCTATGTATGTTTTGCTTTACCTAAAATTGCCCCTGCGTGGGCATGACTTTTATGCATTTATCTCTTTAAATGTATCCCCTTTCGCCGGCTTTTGTATTCTTTAAAAGGGAAGTTTTTTCATATATATATGTTATTTTGGGGGGCAATAGAATGGTTTAAATACGACACATACATCTTTCAAACCCGCTAGGCCTACCTTTGGTATAAAAAGGTCAACCAGTTAGGATGCGGTATTTATTGTGATATTGTTGCGATATTAATTGCCTTATGTGCTATGTGTGTTGCTTGAATCAAGGAAAATTGGTCCACTCCATGTCAAAATTTTCTAGAATATCGTAGGAAAAATATAAATCTCACTATGCAAAGTTTGACCCAAAATTACTCCTTGAGTCCCTCAGTTTCTCCAGAAAATCTGAACCTCACCTAGAAATTCTTTCCTATCCAACAGGAAGTTGACTAGCTATGGATGTTGAGGAAGCCAGACTCAGGAGAATGGAAGAAATCAATGGGAGAATTGTTGAGGTCGAGAAACAGACTAGGGAAGTGGAATAACTCACCGAAGCTACATTGGCCAAGTCTGTGAAACTGGATGAAGAAATAGCCATCCCAGAAGAGCAAATGGCTAAAGTCAATGAGATGTTGGCACAAGTTAGGATTGTGAAAGAAATAAAAAAGGTTCAGAGAAAGAGCAGGTATATTAACTGACTAACTTAGGCAGCTTTAGCTAAAATAAAGGAAGTTGATGAACGGACTGCTAGGGCTAAAGCCAGAATCGCTGTGCCAGATCAGGTACTGGTAAAGCCAAAGACAGTCCCGAAAAGAGACTTTGTCCGAGAGATCAAGCAATTGATTTTGGAGTTTGAGGCTGCTACGAAATGATTGGAAAACTGGAGAAAGCGAAAGAGAAAATGTTTGAGTAGCCCAAAGAAGAGGTTCTCGAGCTAGTGGAATTCCCTATCACTCTGGAAGAACTCATAGAAAAAATGAAGAATTGCTTAAGGATTAAGGATGCGGTCTTCTGGCCATCTAGGTTCAGGCAGGGTCATGAGCAGATTGTCCTGAATTCTCACTACAGGAACTTTTTGATGGACCCTGAAGTTGTGGAGATCTTGACCATTTACCAGATCTTGCAAGCCATGGGCACTTTGCACTCGGATGAGACTCGAGGACCCCAGTACGATCTGAAGGACGAACACAAAGAATGTGCCTACCATCATTTCCAGAAGGGGCATACCACTGATGAATGTAGGGTTTTGAGAACTAAGGTCCACGAAATGATCAATAGTGGACAAATTGCTCACCTGTTTGGGTCCCACGCCATGCTAGCATATGACCGAGTCAAACTTGGAGTGCCCATCACTGAAGACATCCTTATTCATTGCTTGGACTTCACTACCTTTAAGGAAAAGTATGAGAATATCTACTTCAAGTTGGTTCAAGCTAAGATCCTCCACCCTGCATAGAGGAAGGAGAGAAGAGGGTCCACCACGTGGAAAAAGACGATGACATCTGTCTTTATCATGATGGAATGAAAGGTCACGACATCGAGAAGTGTCGTGCCTCCCACTTTGACCTGGAGCATCTGATTTGGATCGGTATGATCAACCTCCAGTTCACGCCAGATCACCCTTGAAGACCGAAGATCAAGAAGATCGAGATCCGTCACTATCCAAAGAAGCTTTAAAAGTAGCAAAGCTATTGTAGTTATTTCCTTTTTGTAGTTTTTTACTTTTCCCTTTTGTAATCAAAAGATAGTGGAAGAAATGAAATGAATCGAAAATATATCCCCTTTTACCCATTTGAACTGCGTAGGGCCTGAATTCTTCTTCGTGAGATACGTAGGCAGCCTTCAAGGACCGTCCCTTATCCTTAAGAAATTTTCATTTCCCCACTTTGACGGAGGTGCCAAAGAGTTCAGAAGATACATCGAGTGCTACAAGACAAGTATCAGAAGATGAAGACTCGACAAGTCAACTTTCCTAATAGAATCTACCTACCCAAATCGATGGGCAAATTCCTGTCCGTCGAACCCTCGAGTCAATAACCCCGTGGATCAATTTGCCTTGATAAAAAGCGACTTTATGTGCTTAAAGCAATTCTTATGTGTTCATTTTCAGTTGGATACCTTATATTATTTATCACTAATGGAATCTAACATATCATCTTTTGAGTTGTTTTTACTTCAACAAGTAATAGAAATTGCTCTGTGTTGACAAAACTGGCCGAACATCCCTACTTCACCCATTCAAAGGCACAAATAAATTCCCCCTCTAGCCATCGCTTCTCTAAGGGAAAAATGACTGATAGTGAGGAAGAAAATGCTTTGACAGTAAGAGATAATGTTATTGCTGAGCAGAGTGAAATCATTGCGGAACTGGCAAAGAAGTCAGAGAAAATACAAGAAGAGGTACAGAAAGCCAATGATATGGCTAGCTTGGCTATGGCTGCTAACACTCCAAATCTGGGCAACTCTCAACTCCCTCTCCAGATTCCTCCGCTCAACTCTCCATTGATTGAGAACCAGCCAAGAAACATCCCTTCTTCTTCCGTCCACAGGCCTTCCAATGAACCTACCTCCAATAACCCTTCCCATATCAAGTCCCTGTACCAGACTCATACTCCCCCCATCCAGCCTCCTAACTAAAATAGTAACCCCTACAATCCACAAAATCTCCCTCTAAATTAGCAAAATACACCACCAAACACCTACAACTCCCAGAATAACCATCCCAATGTCACTAACCCGCATAACTATACCCCCACATACCCAAATGACATTCCACATGTCCAGCCTCCACCTGTCCAGAATATGCCACCTACTACTTTCCATGCTATGGTAGAACCGTACACCGCCCTCCCAGAAAGCCCCGAGCTTGACCACTACGAGGAGAAAGAGAAATAGTTGAGGGCCACAGAGAAGAAGCATTATCATGACATGGCGCAGATGAAAGAGAAAATAGCCAGGATTAGAGAGTTTCGAGGCTTATTTTATGAGAAGGGCTATGACTATAATGATCTTTATATCCATCTGGAGATGGACCTGCCAGACAGATTCAAGATTCCCAAATTTGAGATCTTCAATGTTGTTATGAATCCCGAGGCCCATTTAAGAAGCTATTGCAACCAAATGGTCAGTGCCAGAAAGAACAACACCCTGTTGATGAGGTTGTTCAGCCAAAGTCTGAGCGGAGAGGCTTTAGAATGGTTCACCTCTCAGGAACTAAAAAAGTGGTCTAGATGGAGTGATCTAGCCAGAGACTTTGCTTAGAGGTTCGCATATAATGTAAAAGTTGTTCCAGATCGGTACTCTCTGGGTCGTATCAAGCAGAAATCAAATAAGGACTTCCGAGACTATGCCTATCAATGGATAAAGGAGGTGGTGAGAGTTCGGCCTCCCATGATCAAAGAGGAGATAAGCGCGATATTTATACGCTCTAAAGAATCAGAGTTCTATGACAAAATGATATCAGCAGTTAAAGCAAAGCTCACCGACCAAGTTAAGATCGGTGAAATTGTAGAAGAAGGTCTTCATAGTGGCAAGATTGCCAAGACTTCAACCTCCTCAAGATTGGCAGGACTTCCCAGAAAGAAGAGGGAAGAGGTGTCTTCAGTATCCTCCAGTCCTAGCCCGAGATCGCGGAAACCCGTTGGAGCCAACTATAAAAAGCCACTTATTCCAACAACCCCTCCCCAAGCTCCATAAAATCCTCAACCTGTTTTCTGTACTCATCACATTTACCAAGCTCCACAACCAAATGTGCAGCCCATTTACCAAGCTCCACAGCCAAATATGTAGCCCACTTACCAAGCTCCTCCCCAAAACTTCCAAGTGTATCAGAAGGCTCCCGAGAACTAGAACAATAATCGAGTCCCACCCTCTGCCAATCAAAATGTCAATCTCCCTCATCCAAACCTAGAAAAGAAAGTTCCTTGAAATTTTACCCAGCTGGCTGAGACCAGAACTCAGTTGTACGAGAGATTGAAGGCTGTCGAGTTTATCCAGCCCATTCAACCCAAACCAGGCAATACCGATTCACACTTTTTTAAAGCCGATTGACATTATGCTTACCATTCCAGCGGCGTCGGACACAGTACCGAAGACTGCATTAATCTGAGGCACAAGATTCATGACTTGATCAATCAGAAGGTGGTCATACTACAGACAGTGCCACCAAATGTTAACAACAACCCGCTCCCAAATCATGGGGGAACCGCTATAAATATAATTGGGATAGATGAAGACTGGGTCATAAGCAAGTCCATAGTGCCAGCTGGTCCCGGAAATCCATAAGAGTTGGAGAAAGTTATTGCTGCCTTGAGTATTATGGAGAAGTCGCAATTTATTATGTTAGCAGCACCTCAACAAGCTTTTGCTTTGGTACCCGGGGAAGAGAGATTCATAGTCGAAGCCACCGCAGCCCATGGTATGATAAGGTCGGGAAGATGTTATATCCCTGATGACCTGGTGAATGATTCTTACAAGAAAGACCAACAGAAGAGACCAATCACTGAAGGTGAAGCGGATGAATTCTGGAGGAGAATGCAGTCAAAGGAGTACTCCATCATTAAGCATTTGGAGAAGACCCCCACCAAGATCTCTGTTTGGGCGCTACTCATGAGTTCCCAATACCACAGGGAGGCATTGCTCAGAGTCCTAAATGAAGCCTATGTGTCAACAGGTACTAGCGCAGAGAATCTGATTGCCATGGTAAGCCGAGTCTTGGAGGCCTACCGCATCTGCTTTAGTAACGATGAGTTGCCTTTTGAAGGCATGATGCATAACAAAGCCTTACATGTCACTATCAAGAGTCAAGAGAAGATTGTGAATAGGGTGTTGATTGATGATGTATCAGGGCTAAACATCTATCAGTTGTCCACACTTACCCAGTTGGAGTATGATCTGGGAAAGATTCGCCAGAGCAGGGTCAACGTGAGAGCCTTTGATGGAGGACAAAGGTACACTATCGAAGAAGTCAGTCTATACATCTAAATGAGTCCCGCCGAGTTCCATAGAAAGTTCCAAGTCATGGATATTACCACCAGCTATAACTTGCTTTTGAGAAGACCATGGATCCACGGAGCTCGAGCCATGCCATCAACTTTGCATCAGATGGTAAAGTTCATTTGGAAAGAGCATGAGGTGGTGATTCACGGTGAAGGGAGTCACCTAAGCTGCCCTAATGGTTGTGTACCCGTGATCAAAGAAGTCCCGAGGGGAAGCAATTTCTACACCATAAAGATTGTCAATGCCACTGGAGAGGATCTTGCTCCTCAAATTCTCATGTTGCCTATCTATAAAATGCTCGCGACTACGATGTTGAGAAGTGTATATTATCCAGGTTTCAGGCTAGGAAAGAATTTTGACAGTATGACTGAGCCCATAAGCATTCCCGGAAAGCTGACCAGAAATGGATTAGGATAAATGGCCCAAGATGACAAGGCAAAAGTTGAAGAGAAGAAGCAGTCAGGACTGCCGAAGCCACTCTCTTACTTATATCAGTCATTCCCAGTGCGTATTGGTCTGCCAAGTGATGGGTTAGAGGATGGAATAGGAGAGATGTTCAAGAAATACAATGCCATACCAGAAGAAATCCCCGAAGCAGCCAAGGTTAGGGATGCCAGGCCTAGCAAAAAGTTGCAGAACTGGGCCGCAACTCCCCTCGTGACTCTTCACTCAGCTGGGTAGACAAAGACTCTATTTTATGAAAAACAGTGATTGTTCGGATGAGGCTCCGTGACCCACCCTTTATGTTTTGATATTACTCGTACTATTTACCTCTTTCCAAAAGGCATGAATATGTATTCATGCGGGTTGTAGCCATAGTTTATAAATATTTTCAGAACTTCAATAAAAGCCTCCTTATTTGAAAATATTTGTTGTTCGATGTTATTTATGATTACTTGTTATTATCTATCATGTTTTGTTTTGGTTTCAGTAATAATAAGTTAAAACCTGCCACTGGCATGTCATGTCAAGAGGTTAACGAACAAACTGAGCTAGACTATAATGATTTTAAGGAATATGATGAAGAAACTATGGTTCCAGAACAGTGGATAGAGGAACTAAAAGACTTTAAGAACCGAGAAAGACCCAACCTAGAGGAAATTGACACGGTCAATCTAGGGGATGACCAAGAGGTCAAAGAAACTAGAATCAGTGTCCATCTGACAGAAGCACAGAAAAGGGAACTCATCAGATTGCTCCAAGATTACATCGACATATTTGCTTGGGCCTACAGTGACATGCCAGGGTTAAGCACATATATCATCTCTCACAAGTTGTCTATCAACCCAGGGTTTGAACTGATCAAGCAGAAGACCCAAAAATTCAAACTTGATCTGAGTTTAAAGATCAAAGAAGAAGTTATCAAACAAATCCAATCTGGAGTGGTAGAAGTCACGAAGTATCCCACTTGGTTGGCTAACAATGTCCCAGTGCCCAAGAAGGACGGGAAAATCAGAATCTGCGTTAACTATCGGGACCTGAACAAGGCTAGTCCCAAAGATAACTTTCCACTGCCTAATATCCATATCCTTATTGACAATTGCGCAAAGCATGAGATACAGTCATTTGTAGATTATTTTGCTGGGTACCACTAGATCCTAATGGACGAAGAAGACACGGAGAAAATGGCCTTCATCACAACTTGGGGGTGTTTATTATTACTAGGTGATGTTGTTCAGTCTTAAGAATGCAGGTTCCCCTTATATGCGAGCCATGATGACTATTTTCCTTGACATGATTCACAAAGAGATCGAAGTGTACGTGGATGATGTAATTATCAAATCCTGCGAGAGTTCAGATTACTTGATTCATTTAAGAAAGTTCATTGCCCGACTGAGGAAGTACAATCTAAAGCTGAACCCCGCAAAGTGTGCTTTTGGGGTGCTAGCTGGCAAGCTGTTAGGCTTCATAGTCAATAGAAGGGGCATCAAGCTTAACCCTTCGAAGATCAAAGCAATTCAGGATTTGCCTCCCCCGAAGACCAAGAAAGAAGTCATGAATTTCCTGGGAAGGCTAAATTATATTAGCCGGTTCATAGCCCAGTCAAAGGTTATTTGCGAACCCATCTTCAGGTTGCTGAAGAAAGATTCACCAACCAGTTGGACTGAGGAGTGTCAACAAGCTTTTGACCGTATCAAGAAGTATTTATCCAGCCCACCAGTATTGGCTCCTCCAAGAGAAGGAAGTCAATTGTTGCTATATCTGTCAATCTCAGAAAATGCATTTGGTTGCGTTCTGAGGCAACATGATGAAAGTGGAAAGAAGGAACGAGCAATCTATTATTTGAGCAAGAAGTTCACTCCGTATGAGGCTCGTTATACTTTGTTAGAAAGGACTTGTTGTGCTTTGACTTGGGTTGCCCAGAAATTGAGACATTATTTATCGTCCTACACGACGTATCTCATTTCTAGAATGGACCCTCTGAAGTACACTTTCCAAAAGGCCATGCCTACGGGGAAATTAGCCAAGTGGCAAATATTGCTAAGTGAGTTCTACATCGTGTATGTGACTCAAAAAGAAATCAAAGGACAAGCCTTAGCGGATCATTTAGCAGAAAATCTGGTTGGAGATTGTTCTTCGATGGAGTGGTCAATTTCAAATGTTCAGGCATTGAAGCAGTCTTGGTATCATAAATTGGTCAACATTACCCGGTGACAGCCAAACTTCATTTTCCTTGCACCAATAATATGGACGAATATGAAGCTTGTATTCTCGGCATTATGTTGGATTTTGATATAGATATTCGAGAACTCTTGGTTATCGGTGACTCTGATTTTCTAATTCACCAAGTCCAAGGCGAATGGGCTGTGAAAAACCCCAAGATTGTGTCGTATATGAAACTGGTATAAAGCCTGTGCAAGAGGTTCAGAAAGATCGAGTTCAAGCATACTCTGAGGATTCAGAATGAATTTACCGATGCTTTGGCAACCATATCCTCCATGATTCAGCATCCAGATCAGAATTACATCGATTTGTTGGTGATAAGCCTAAAAAAGCAACCTGCGGACTGTGCATAAGTTGAAACAGAACCAGACGAAAGCCATGGTATTATGATATCAAGAGATATCTAGAGGTCGGGGTCTATCTAGAAGATGTGACCGCCAACCAAAAGAAGACAATCCACTGAATGGACAACAACTTTTTCCTAAATGGAGAAATCCTTTATAGAAGGACTCCAGACTTTGGATTCTTAAGATGTGTTGACTCGGTTGAAGCCATAAAGTTTCTAGAAGAAGTATATGCCGGAGTATGTGGGCCTCATGTGAATGGATTCACCTTAGCCAAGAAGATCTTGCGAACCAGATACTTTTGGATGACCATGGAAAATGATTATAGCAAGTTCGTACAGAAGTGTCACAAGTGCCAGATCCATGGAGATTTGATTCGAGTGCCACCTAGCGAGCTTCATGCTATGAGTTCACCTTGGCCTTTCGTAGCCTAGGGCATAGATGTAATTGGTCATATCGAGACGCCTGCCTCAAACAGACACATGTTCATTTTGGTAGCAATTGACTACTTCACCAAGTGGGTAAAAGTTATTTCTTACAAGTCCGTGACCGATAAGGTTGTAGCTGACTTTGTCAAGAACAATCTAATTTACCGATTCGGAATCCCCGAGTCAATCATCATAAACAATGGAACAAATCTGAATAGTCACTTGATGAGAGAGATATGTGAGCAATTCAAGATCACTTATCGAAATTCAACCGCATACCTTCCACAAATGAATGGAGCTGTGGAAGCTGCCAATAAGAATATCAAGAAGATCTTAAGAAAGATGGTCGATAGTCATTGATCTTGGCACGAGATGTTGCCTTATGCTTTATTGGGATACCGAACGACCATCAGGACTTTGACCAGGGAAACTCCTTATGTGTTGGTGTATGGTTCGAAAGTGGTGAAACCCGCTGAAGTAGAAATACTATCCCTTAGGATAATTCAAGAAGCTGGATTGAGCAATGATGAGTGGGTTTGCGCCCGTCATGAGCAACTCATGTTGATTGACGAGAAAAGGATGAGCGCCATATGCCACGAAAAATTATACTAGCAACGAATGATTCATGCATTCAACAAGAGAGTAAGAGCTCGCATGTTTTCCATAGGACAGTTGGTGCTTAAGCGCATTTTCCCCCACCAGGAGGAATACAAAAGGAAGTACGCACCTAATTGGCAGGGACCGTATGTCATCCAAAAAGTTTTATCAAGGGGAGCTTTGATTTTGTCCAAGATGGATGGTCAAGTGTGGCCCAAACCAATCAACTTTGATGTTGTGAAGAGATACTATGCCTGAGGATAGTTTTTCTTTCACTTCTTTCCCTGTAATCGCATTTTCCTGATTGTAATTGTTTTTATGCTTTGTAATAGCTTAAACTTTTCCCTATCCTCTATGTATGAACTTTGTCTGACCTGAATTCTCAAGAATGAGATACGTAGGCGGCATGTGTCGGCTTCGGTCAACCCCTTAGAAAAATCTATCTTTCCTCTTCCTATTTTGAACTATGTTCGACCTGAATTCTCAAGAATGAGATACGTAGGCAGCCTTTGTCGGCCTCGGTCACCCCTTTATTTATTTCCATAATTCTCCCACTTCAAGTGTGGGAACTATGTTTGACCTGATTCCTGCCTCAATAGAATATGTAGGAGCCATAACGGTTCGGTCATATCACCCCAGGAAATGGAAACTGGATAGAATTTTTGAGAAAGGAATCTCAAAAATTCGGAAGGTGAAGATCATTCTCCGTGCAATTCATAATACAGAATGTGCTGAAGAAGAAACTAAAGTGAATCTCAAGAAAGAATCTCATAATTCTCACATAGTGTCAAATCTCTTATCAAAGGAATGGGATTCATCTTGAAACTTTTAACTGGGGAAGAAATTTTGAGGAGGACCTCAAAATTTTCATCAAGCTGCATTCAAGAGTTCAGAAATAAACTCCGAAGAATTCTCCAGCACCAAGAGATCAGAGTCTACTTCAAAAATACCCAGTTATAACAAAGTCCGAGGTGGATTAATCCCCAGCTATGACAGATTTTTCAAAAGATCATTCTTAAACTCTCTAGCTAGGATGATAAAGGATCTCCAAAATCCACTAGCAGTGTGTTAGAGATGTCGAAGCCTCGGGTAAAGGACATTCGTTGAGCTAGTACATGACATGATGGGCAGAGACTTTTCCAAACTATCCTTTTTCAAAATCTTTGTTTTCCAAAGAACTTGTTTGAAAAGTCTTTACAAAAGATTTGTTTTACTCCTGTATAATTTGGATTTTGTCTTATATCTACCGTGACCCCGGGGAATCAAGGATGATGAGTTCCTAAGAGTGGAAAGCATCCAGAAAAGACAAAGCAAGGAGCATAAGATCGAAGGAGGTTAACACAGACCTGTTTCGCCAAAAACTAACAAATTTTCTGTTGATGGAGGTCCTTTATCATCCTAGTCCCTCGTTATCCAATGCGTTCAAAGAAACGCAACGAGACCAGATGCCCCAATATTTGGCAAGAAAAGCCAAAACAGTGGGAAGAAGCCAAAAGAGGCAAAAGCTCTGAAATGGACAAATTTTCTTATAGTTCACAAGAACTACTAGATAAAGAGAGATCGACAGCATCCTCAAGTCCCCAAGCAGATTAGGACATTTTGGTCAACTTCAAGAATTAGAACACCAAATGAGAGATCGGCGATGTTCTCCGCCAATCCCCGGCAAGTTAGAAATCACCACGAACAGACGATGTTCGAAAATGGTATTTGTGTCTGTCCCTAGAAATGGGCACAACCATTTCATTCACATTTGAAATGAAAGTTGATTAGCTTCATAAACGTCATTTTTTATGTTTTTTGAATTTGACTGAGGTCGCTAGTAGGAGCAACGCTGTGTCTACTAATCGTTTGCCTTGAGCGTAGGTACACACAAAAGAGTCAACATTATAATATAAAAACCAAAGGTGATATTTTCTGCAACTGCTACACATGCCATTGCATGATCATCCACATCATTATCATAATTCCATGTCACAAGGACCTTGTCGCAAAGACCATGTCACAAGGACCATGTCACAAAGACCATGTTGCAAGGACCATGTCACAAGGACCATGTCATAAAGACCATGTTGCAAGGACCATCATCATTAATACTGTGGATACACATTTGCTGCAAAGATTATTTCCCTCTATCGGCCGATTTCTAAAAGGATGACATTCAGGGGCATTCTTAAGTCGCACTTGGTGTGCAGGATCGACCCAAAAGTATTTATATCTGAGATCGTGTAAGATGATAGAGTCTGATATTGAGGATATTTGCACATGCATATTTATGCCACATATATTTATGCATTCTTATTGTGCCAAGACAACAGAGTCTGGCATTCAGCATATTTATATCTGATATCGTGTAAGATGACAAAGTCTAACATTGAGGATATCTTTGCTTCCTTATTATTTTTCCAAGTCGGGCATTTAACATATTTATATCTGATATCATGTAAGATGGTGGAGTCTGACGTTGAGGATATCTTTGCTTACTTATTATCACACCGAGATGATGGAGTCCGGCGTTAAGCATATTTATATTCGATAATCACATAAGACAATGGAGTCTGACGTCGAGGATATTTATGCACCCTTATTTATTATCGCATAGAGACAATGAAGTCTCACACTGAAGGATGTTTAACATTCAAAATCATCAATCACCAGAAGATGCAACTATATTTGATCGTGTGGCAAAGGCCTTGTAACCCCCCGATAATCAAATACCACTTGCTGTCGAAGTCAAAAGCATATAGTCTGAAGGATGTTTGTAAGATGCCATCCAAATCGAATGATAAACCAGATCTCCCAAAGTTGGAAGGCCAAAGGTCATATGTAAGCCACAACGATGTCCGAAATCAGATAGTGTGCAAGATTACACAAAACTTGATAGACTAAGAGTTATCTGTAAGACACAATGATATCTGAAATTGGATAGTGTGCAAGATCACCTGAAGATTGAAAGTTCAAGGGTAATGCGTATGTCGCGATAATATCCGAAATTGGATAAAGTGCAAGACTACCAAAAATTAATAGTCCAAGGGTTATCTATAAGCCACGACATATCCACGTTGATATTGTGTAGGACTACCCAAAGGCTAGCAATTCAAGAGAAATCTGTAAGTCGCATTACATCCAAGATCGGATAAAAGTGAAGGATTACCCAAAAACTAGCAATTCGAAGGACATCTGTAAGCCGCCTCTATCCAAAGTCGGATGATGTGCAGGATTACTCAAAGCTGACAAATTAAGGGACATCTATAAGCCGCCTCTATCCAAAGTCAGATGATGTTCTAGATTACCTAAAGCCTGATAATTCAGGAAATATCTGTTAGTCGTGTCGATACGGATGACGTGCAAGAATTATCCCAAAGGCAGACGCAAAGATTGCTACCAATAGCTACGAAGGCTATCAAATTTAAGAGAATGTCGCAAACGGTTGCGAGAATCATCACATCAAATGGCCACGAGGGTCGTCATATTCAAAGAATCATTATGTCCACCCACCACAAAGTCAATCCTATCTAATAGCTACGAAGGCTATCATATTCTCATCATGGAAGTTTCTATTTCCTAAGGCAGATACAATAAAGGACCACATCTTCTTCAACAAGCAACAAATAGGAAAAATGAGGTACAAAGCTATCTCTCTTTATTGAGCTACTTTACTACTGACCATTTTATTTCAAAGGTATTGCCGAGAACATCCTAGAGGATGTAAATCTAAAACCAAAATAACAAGTATGAAATGCGTCAAAAGAACGTCACAACATAGGATTCGAAAGTAACCCAAGGATGAGGTATGGCAAAGAAACTACCTCTCTAAATGGAATTATGTTACTACTAATAATTTTTTTGAGATGTTGTCGAGAGCATCAAAGAAGGATGAAATTCTCAAAGCAAAACCACAGGTGCGGACTACACAAAAAAAGATGCATCACAACATGGAACTTTTCATAGCAGCGAATTGGGACATAGTCCGAAGAGAGATATCAAATTCTTTGGATGCGAGCTAAGGGACGACTTTCACCGCCATCAAACCACACCCATGTCAGAAGGCATGTGGGTATTTCCTATCGTGGGTCTTAGTTTCGCATACAGGGTATTTTCTGAACTCACGTTGGAAGCAATATTTCTTCTTTTCAAATCCGGGTGACAATACACCTCGAGCTTTGGAAATTATGTTCAGGTAAAATCTTATTTATGGGTATGAAGCACGCCACATTCATGGTTGAGAGGTTACACGACTTTTTTCTATAGCTCAAATTATTCATCACTCATCCCGAGCCAGAGGTTGTCTTAAAATAAAGACTACATTTTCTACTGATTGAGTCAAACTACAAGCAGCCTGATTCCCAGAGTCTTAGGATATGTAGGCGGTCTCTGTGTTGAAAACTCAACTGCATTCCAAACCCCCCGATCTTCCTACTCTCCAGCTTTCCAATATCTCCTTAATCCGAGGTCGAGATAATTGTTGAATTTCTTTGAAAATCGTGCATAAAATCAAGCATCTTGAACTAGAAGTGGCCTGAGTTCTCATATAGCCTGAGATATGTAGGAAACTCAATATCGGAGTTTGGCCATGATTTCTTGAAATTTGTGCTAGAACCAATCGCTTCCTGAAGATGAACCTGTGGCTGGATAAAATTAGGAACGTCAATTCCCTTTGCCCAGGGTTCCCTACATCCACCCTACTCAAAGGGAGGGGCAGTTGTTGACACCCAATTTTTACCCTCCACATTACAAATTAATCTTGAGCCTTTTTTAAATTTTAAACAATTTTTGAAATAATTATTTTGTAAAAAGGATAAAACATTTCTCAAACCATCTTTATAATAGTCTTGAGTAAGAATTTATATTTTTCATATTCTATTATATGAAATTTATATAAATTTACTTAAAGAACTATTTTAAAGTCTAATTTCATAAGAAAATCCTTTTTAAGAGATTAAATGCTTGATTTTTCTACAAATTGATCTATATTAGAAGTTAATTGAATAATTAATTTCTTAATTTTTAAAATGAGGTAATTATGAGTTAAACATAGTAATTATTTTAAATGGTTTTTAAAATTTAAAGAAAAGCTCAATGGTTAATTTTAATTAATTCAAGTGTATTCCTATTCTAGCCTAACTCTTGAAATCATTTAAAATCTAGCCGAATTTCATCAGTTTACTCTCAATTTGGCTATATCCTTAACTTAAGGTGGCCACATTATAAACACCCTTCATCACCTCTTTATATCAGCCAACGATTTGGGCTCACAACATTCCCAAAACTCACCCCAGCCCACTTCTTTTTCCCTTGAACCTGCTTCGACCCGGCCCAAACTCACCCTTATCTCTTCTTCTCTCTTCTCCAACACACAGACAAAACAAACGAACCCTAATATCATCCTCTTCTCCCAACAGACGAGCAAAACCCTTAAAACCCTAGCATCGCCGCCCTAAAATCTAATGTTCCCTTTCCTCCTCCATACTATTACGCGTGCTAGGCACATAGATCGTACCACGAAGGTACCAGACGATCAACGTGTCTTCCATCCACATCCCCATCGTCCTTGTAAAGTAAAAATCCACTCAAAATGTACCAAAATGGTACAAATCCATGAGCTGGAGCCTTATCTCTTCACAAATTCAAAAGCCCTCAGCCAAAATCCCCAAAAACCCCTTGATAAATCTCATCCCACTCCAAAAATAGACCCCCAAAACCCTCAAAGCCCCCTCCTATATAAACCCCAATGTTTCTCAGTGTTGGGTAACATTTTCGGAGCTAAAAGAACCCTAAAAAAGCTTAAGAAAGCTCGGGGATCTTTGGTGAAGAATTCAAAGTTCTTTTTTTTCATTTCAAGGTGGGAATTCGAGTTTGAGTTTTCTTTCCGGTGGTGGAGCTGTTCTGATGAAGTTCGCCGTCCTATATGTTGCTCCAGAAAAGGTAAATCCTTCATCTTTTTCCTTTTCTTCGTTTCTTTAAGCGTGATGTAAAGTTGTCTATTTTTCTTTTAGAAATGTGTCTGTTGGTTTTAGGTTGTTCTTGTTGGATTTAGTGCTGAGAAATTATGAAAAATGTTTAGAATCCGTTATTTGAAGTTATTGTCAAGATCCTAGTGTTTTCCGTCTTCATTTTCTTTTTTTATTTGCAAGAACTGTAGTAGAGGTTAGTATGTTGTTCGTTTCATTATCTAGAGAGAGTCTAAAACTAGCTTAACGTCTTAGAGATACTAGGGTCATAAGCTATTGTCATGTTTACATTTGGAAAATCTCATCTTGATTTGATTTATGTTTCATGGATACCCATATATTAATCCTTTCTGCTCTATCTCCCCGGTATGCTTAAATTTTTTGTTAAAATCTAGTTATTCTCCATTGTTTGGCAGTCTACTAATGCTAACTATTTAGGCTTTTAGTATGAAGGAATTTGAAGATTGATTGTGTCTTTTTTTTACGATTGTGTATCCATTCAAGTTCTAGGTGTCTTGTGGTTATATGGTTTAGTTGATTTGGTGTTTTTCCCCTTCCCTTTTCCCTCTATGTACCATTTTTGATACCCTGATTCCTTCTACTAAAAAAAATTATATGTATTTGGTCAAGTTCGAGTTTGAGAAGCATGTATCTTTTCTTGGCTATTGATATACTCATGATTTGAATAAGACTTGCTCCCTTAGATTGATAACTACCTCTAAATGATTTCTTTGCTATCTAAGTCATGATTAGGGTTTAATTATTGAAACAAAAAGGCAGTTTTGGACTCCCCCTTGCCATTATTTTGATATAACTAGTCGTGAAAGTTCATGTTCTGCAATTTAATTTAGGATTTTAAGTGTGTCTTCATGTGTTAAACCATCTAATTTGAATAAATCACTCTCCTTTGTTTCACAAGTCTCTATGTTTGGAATCTGCATCTTCTTGCTTTGAAATACTGGTTAGCTTAGGGATTCATTTCTTTTGGGATCAATCTGTTTTGCTGAACCATATCTTCTCTTCACTTGAAATTAGATGTATCGATTAGGACAAAATGTGAAGTCATAGTTTAATCATTAGTATAAACTTGGTCCGTTTTCCCTCTGTGTAATTGAAGCCTCATCTGTAGAATGTTTAAAGTTCTCTTCGGGTAAAAGAATGCTTTAGCTTGAATTTGGCAAAAGACCTAGGATGTCATAACTAGTAGTTCGTCAATACTGCTTGATGGTCCAATGTAGTCTCATTACTTGAATGTTGGTTGGTTCGCATGACCTCCCCTCTTTTAAAATTCCGCATATCTAAAAAAGGTGAACATGATTTTCGAAACGAATAATGCCAAATTGACTTGCTGGATGCATGAAATGAATTAATGTGAATCCGTTTTGACCATAATACAGATATTCTGGGTTTGTTCTCATGAATTGCTATGCTAAAGAGCCTATTTCCGATATTTGTCTTCTTGCGTAAATTGCCATTATTTAAAGATGATCAATAGGTTGTTTAGCTCATCTATTTTTTCCGCTCCTACGTTATAACATATCCTGTTTGTTTTCATTTCATAAAGAGACATTGATATTTGGTAAAAGAGCTTAAGTGTTTTACGTTTCTGTCTAAGCATGATTAATACTTAAACCACTCTTATTTGCTTGAGGCTTGAATAGATAGGATTTATTTGGGTGTGTTCTACAATGTGCTTGTTCAAGGAAAAGAAAAATCTTAACATGTTAGAGTTGGTTCTTGGGTAAATTCTAATCCTTGTCTCTTATCTCTTTTGTTACATGAACTGCCTGAGTCCAATTTGGACTCCTGATGTTTGGCATATTTATATGCCCGTTTATTATATTTTATTCATGTTTACCTTATGTTTTGAGAATGTTACCTACTATATATTGTGTGTTTTGATCAGAATTGCTATATGTTGCAGTAAGACACATGATTAGATACTTGCAGGCAAAATGACGCGGGAAATGACAATGAAAAGACGAAACGGAAGAGTAGAGCATGGAAGTGATGTAGCGGAGGTGGAGAGCAAACAAGGAAGAAAAATAGGTTGGGAGCAGCCTGTTGCCTTCCAGGCGCGGCGCCACAGGCCTACAACTACTGCATCCAGGACTTGGCGCCTTCCAGGCGCGGCGCTCCAAAGGCAAACCTAGACAGACGCATCCATGGCGCATCCCGCCCGACCCCAAACTGTTGAAGGCCGATCCGGGTGCCTTTTAGGCGCGGCGCGCCAGCAGCCATCCCGATAGATTTTTTCAGCTTTTTCTATTCCAATTTCAAGAAGGAAAAGGGGTTATTTCCCAAACCCTATAAATAGAACCTTGTAAGTTTTTTTTGAAGGGTTCCGTCATATGTTTTGAGAGCAAGAGGCAAGAACAAAGTTGACCATTAGGTTTCTTTTCTTCTTCCTTTTCTTAGCTATACTTTGGATGAAAACAATTACATCTTTGTTTTTCGTTTGAGTATGAGTAGCTAAGAACCCTTGTTTTGGGGTTACGGCTAAACACGCATGACTATTTAGTATTGGAGTTGAATTGATTGTTCGTTTACCATTATTAGTTGTTCTTAGATTCCTGTTTTAGTATTTTGAAGCTTGGCCACCATTAATATAAACATATAATCGTGTTTCGATCTCGAGAGAAGGATCAACAAGGTAGACCGAGGAATATAAGGAGCAAGACCTCTCTTTTGTAATGTAAGGGGTAGGTTAGCGACTAGGATAGAGATATACCTAGAACTCCTTGCTTGGTTCACACGGGAAGAAATATAAATGCTTATGAAATATGATGTCACATCCCGTCTCAACGATGTAGTTGTGATGATATTTTGAATAGGCAACTAGAGGCTCGAGAGACCATAGTTGTAATATCAACCCTGGAATCAACAACTAGGTGAACGAATAAGTCGATTCAAGTGATTACTATTTAGGAGTGCGTAATAAAGCTGTAACCCTGGAATTCTTTCTAAATTGGAATTAACACAATTATTATTTGCTTGCATTTTATTTTGTCAACTTATTTTAATTACTCACATACTTCAAGAACACATTCTTTTTACCTTAGTACTTGGTTATTTTAGTTGTATACGATTAAAGTAGGATATTTTCTTAATCACAAGTCTCTTGGGTATGATATCCGGACTAACCAGTTCCTATTACTTGGACGACCACGTACACTTGCGTGTGAGTGGAAATCGCGTAACAAGTTTTTGGCGCCGTTGCCGGGGATTTAGAAATTAGCAAATTTCTAGCTTTTCTTATACAGCTTTATATTCAAGTATTGACAACTTGATCTTAGCGTTTGGTAAAATCTGCAGGTACAAACTTTGAACTGTTCAACAAACTAGAACGGAAGAAAGATTTGGTAGAGCCACACTCGGAACCCAAAAGACTATTTCATTAGTGGAGAAGGGCAGCAGGTCTTTATCCTATTAAGTTTCCAGAGGTGGCTGAAGAGGAGACAATCCCGTTAGTTGAACAACCCGAAGTTGTTATCGCAGAAATGGCAGCACCAAGGCCAGTGCGCGATGTGGCAATCCCACTATTGACCAATGTCACTAACAGCATGCTGAAACCCGCACCGAGTGGTAGGTTTGAGCTAAAATAGAGTATGATGCAACGTTTGCACACCAATGGCTAGTTCACGGGCTTATCACACGAGGACCCGCAGACACACATTCAGAATTTTCTGGAAATCTTTGACATGTTTGTTCCAATAGGAGTCGCAGTAGATTATGTGAGGATGACATTGTTTCCGTTTTCTCTACTAGGGGAAGCGAGGAGATGGTTGAAAGTTGAACCGCCTAATTCCATCACTTCATGGGATGAGTTGGCCCAGAAATTCTTGCAGCGTTTCTTTCCCTCTGGGAAGATAGCCAGGTTAAGGAGTGAGATTCTGAGTTTCAGGAAGAAGGATGGTGAAAATCTCTACACAGCTTGGGAGCGATTTAAGGCCCTCCTTATGGCATGCCCTCATCATCAGCAGAATAATGAAGTGTTGGTACATACATTCATTGAGGGGCTTGAGCCTCATTCGAAGATCTTACTAGATTGTGCAGCAGATGGGCAAGCACTGGAGAAGATATATGACGAGCTGTATACTCTTCTGCAGAGGATGGAACAGTGGTATTAGTAGAGCCACACCTAAGAAGGTTGCTGGAATGCTTGACGTAGATTCCAACACGACTTTATTTGCCAAGGTGGAGTCTATGGCTAATCAGATGAGCAACATAGCTACTGTTCTCAACAATTTGGCTATAGGGAATAATCAGGCATAGGTTAATGCAGTTCAGCCAGCAACTGTTCAGTTTTGTGACACCTATGGTGGTGACCATCTATCGGAAGATTGTGCAGTAAATCCAGATTCAGTGAACTTTGTTGGTTATGCTCAAAGAGGTGGAAATCAGAACTATAAGAATGCATACAATGCAAATCTGTGAAATAATTTGTCTTATGGGAACAACCAAGGCCAGAATCAATTCAGGCCACAAGGACAGAATCAACAGTTTGCTGGAAACAATAAGCCTGTGGTCATACCTAGCAACATCGAAGACATGCTGAAGTCTATCATGGAGAGCTAAGATAAAAGTGAAGAAAAATTTGAAGCAACTACAAAGGATCACGCAACTGCCATCCGGAATTTAGAGAAGCAAATTGGGCAGTTAGCTGGGGCATAGAATACGAGTACACAAGGTAGTCTTCCAGGCGATACTGACCCGAATCCAAAGCAGTTGAATGCAGTCACTACTAGAAGTGGGTTGGAGCTGAAAGAGTTGGCATCAAAGCAAGCAGATCCTAAGGTAGTTGAAGTTGCATCCGAAAAGGCTAAAGCTGGGACTGAGATTGAGGTGAAAGAAGATGAAATTATTGTAAAGCCTCCTCCACCTTTTCCACAGAAGTTGATAAAACAGAGAGAGGAGGTCGGATTCAAGAAATTTCTTGACCTCTTGAGACAAGTACACCTTAACCTCCCACTCATAAATGTCCTTCAAGGAGTTCCAAAGTACGCAAAGTATATCAAGGACATTGTGTTAAACAAGAACAGGTTGACCAAATATGCCACAGTCGCTCTTACCAAAGTATGTACTTCTCAGATTCAGAACAGGTTGCCAACCAAATTGAAAGATCAGGGAAGTTTCACTATTGAGATCACCATTGGCCAGAAAGTTATAGCTCGAGCACTATGCAATCTTGGGGAAAGTATTAACCTTATGTCATCTTCAGTCTTCAAGAATATGGGGTTGGGTAGTCCTCGCCCCACTACAATTGTTCTGCAACTGGCAGATAGATCTTTAGCTAGACTTGAGGGCATTATAGAAGATGTATTGGTGCAGATTGGTTCGTTGATCTTCCCGGTGGACTTCGTGATCTTAGACTTTGAGCTAGACTCAGAAGTTCCATTTATTTTTGGACGTCCGCTATTGGCTACAGAGAGAGCATTGATTGATGTTGCAGCAGGGCAGCTCACCATGAGAGCACATGACAAGGTGGAAGTCTTCAATGTGTACAAGGCAATGAAATTGCCTGCTCTATATGAGGACTTATCGGTTATTACTATGGTGGAGATAGACTCAAGGGTACCCCTCATCACTTTCTCAGATCCATTGGAGAGAGACCTCACAAGGATAGATTTATATGGAGAAGGAGCAGCACATGAGATGATTCAATGCTTGGACGCAGCTTATGCATTGTCCAGTTCTACTATGTTCGAGCCTCTTAATAGACCATTGGGCCCCCCTCCTAAGCCATCTATTGAAGAAGCCCCGAAACTGGAGATAAAGACACTCCCACCGCATTTGAAGTATGCATATCTGGATGAAGATGATACGCTTCCGGTAATCTTAGCAGCCAGGCTGAATGAAGTACAGATTAAGGAGGCATTAGCAGTGTTGCGAAGAAAGAAGAGAGCAATTGGGTGGCAGATGTCTGATATTCATGGGATCAACCTATCATTCTGCATGCACAATATATACATGGAGAAGGGGTACAAGCCTATGGCACAGCATCAGAGGAGATTGAATCCTCCTATAAAGGAGGTAGTGAGAAAGGAGGTGATCAAGAGGCTAGACGCAGGTATTATTTTTCCCATCTCTGATAGCAAATGGGTCAGCCCGGTGCAATGTGTCCCTAAGAAAGGGGGGATGACTGTGATAAAGAATGACAAGGATGAGCTGATCCCAACACGTACAGTCACTGGATGGAGAATTTTCATGGACTACAAAAAATTGAATGAGGCCACCCGCAAAGATCACTATCCCATTCCCTTCATTGATCAGATGTTGGATCAGTTAGCTGGCCAGGAATACTTCTTCTTTCTGGATGGATACTCTGGCTATAATCAAATAGCCATAGCACCTGAAGATCAAGAGAAGACGATGTTCACTTGTCCTTATGGCACATATGCTTTCAAGTGTATGCCCTTTGGGCTTTGCAATACGCCGGCTATATTTCAGAGGTGTATGATGGCTATCTTCTCTGATATGGTGGAGGAGATTGTGGAAATATTCATGGATGACTTCTCAGTGTTTGGTAAATCATTTGATACTTGTTTACAGAATCTGGATAGGGTCCTTGCGAGATGTGAAGAGACGAATCTGGTGCTTAATTGGGAGAAGTGCTACTTTTTGGTCATGGAAGGCATTGTCCTTGTCCATAAAGTGTCAAAGATGGGGCTCGAAGTGGACCGCGCGAAGATAGAGATTATTGAGAAACTACCACCTCCAGTGTCTGTATGAGGGGTTCGTAGTTTTCTTGGACATGCAGGATTCTACAGATGCTTCATCAAAGACTTCTCCAAGATATCTAGCCCAATATGCAAGTTGCTAGAAAAAGAGGTAAAGTATGAGTTCAATGATGACTGTGTAAAGGCGTTTGAAAATTTGAAGAAGCGCTTGATTGAAGCTCCTATATTGATTGCTCCAAATTGGGAGCTACCCTTTGAGCTTATGTGTGATGCGAGTGATGTTGCGGTTGGAGCTGTGCTGGGGCAGAGAGTCGACAAGGTATTTCATTCCATTTACTATGCGAGTAAGACTCTTGATTCAGCTCAGATGAACTACACAGTCACGGAGAAGGAGATGTTGGCCCTAGTCTTTGCTTTTGACAAGTTTTGCTCCTATCTTGTGGGAACAAAGGTGATTGTATACACGGATCATGCTGCTATCCGATACGTATTCAGCAAGAAGGATGCAAAGCCAAGACTCATTCGGTGGATTTTGCTATTGCAAGAGTTCGACTTGGAGATAAAGGACTGAAAGGGAACATAGAACCAAGTTGCTTACCATTTGTCTAGACTTGAAGATTGGTCTCATGTGCTCAATGAAGGACATATTAGAGAAGAGTTTCTAGATGAGCAACTCCTAGCCCTCAGTATTGCTGAGCTTCCATGGTATGCTGATCTGGTCAATCTAGTGGTAAGTGGGGTGTATCCCCCGGAAGCCACTACACAACAGAAGAAGAAGTTGTACCACGACTCTTAATTTTATCTATGGGATGAGCCTTATTTGTTCAAGCAGGGTCTGAATCAGATAATTAGAAGATGTATTCTGGAAAGTCAAGTGAGGGAGATCTTAGAGAGTTGTCATTCTTCTCCTTATGGGGGACATCATGGAGGAGAGCGCACTGCACATAAAGTATTAAGACGGGCTTCTATTGGCCCACTATATTCAAAGATGCGACAGCTTTCGTCAAGAGTTGTGATCAATGTCAGAGGACCGGAACTATATCAAGAAGGCATGAGATGCCTCTGCAGAATATCCTTGAGGTGGAGATTTTTTATGTATGGGGAATTGACTTCATGGAGCCCTTCCCACCTTCATTCAGAAATAAGTATATACTTGTTGCGGTGGATTATGTGTCAAAGTGGGTAGAAGCAGTCGCCCTTCCCACCAATAATGCAAAGGTAGTGCTGAAGTTTGTTAAGAAGAACATATTCACAAAATTCGGCAGTCCACGAGCTATTATTAGTGATGGTAGGAAGCATTTCATCAATAATTGGTTCAGTAAGTTGTTAGCTAAGTATGGGGTGCGTCACAAGGTGAGTACGACATATCACCCCCAAACGAGCGGGCATGTTGAGGTGTCTAATCGAGAAGTGAAATAGATTCTGGAGAAGACCGTTAATGCACAGAGAAAGGATTGGGCCGAGAAGTTGGACGATGCACTGTGGGCGTACAGAACTGCCTACAAAACACCCATTGGAGCTTCTCCGTATCGGAGAAGAGAATCGTTGGTTTGACCGATGAACTACGTGGGAAAATAGACCTTCTTTCTTTGATTTTCAGCAATATTTGTGGAAAGTAACAATTCCCGCTTGTTTATGGTAAGGCTTGTCATCTGCCAGTCGAGTTGGAACACCAAGCCTATTGGGCTATAAAGAAGCTTAATCTGGATGATGAACTGGCAGGGTGGAAGAGGCAAATGCAGCTTAACGAACTTGATGAGTTTAGGTTGCAAGCTTATGAGAATGCCAAGCTTTACAAGGAGAAGATGAAGAGGTTGCATGACAAGCATATCCTTCCGCGCTCATTTGAACCTGGCTAACAAGACCTCTTATTCAACTCAAGGATGAAGCTTTTCCTAGGAAAGCTTAAGTCTAAGTGGTCTGGACCATTTGAGGTAGTGCAGATGACTCCGCATGGCGCAGTGAACTCCGGAAGATCGGTGACACGGTTACATTCTTGGTGAACGGTCAAAGGGTGAAGCACTTTTGGTCTGAAGATGTGGACAGGGAGAAAACCTCAATCACCCTGTCAGATGAGTGATCCTTAAGGTTGCGTCGTGCCGCGATGTTAAATCAGGCGCTGCATGGGAGGCAATCCACGAATGTATTATAATAGTTTAGGACAAGAACATCAAAAATATAAAAATATGAGTCATGCCATGACCAAAACTAAGGCGCAAGGTGGGACGCAACCCACCATTTTTCTAATAGTTTGTTGTTTTTGCAGGGAGAAAAAGAAAAGTGTCAGCCACGGATGCACGGAAAGAGGTAAGTAACACAAAATTTGAGTCCCAGGGGTCTGGCGGAGCCTAGGCGCGCTGCCCCAGGGACCAAACTACCGCAGGGGTAGTTTTGCGCAATAGAGGCGCACGCGATAGGCCCTTCTACAGAACGTCGATGCTGGCGCGCTTCGGGAGCACCGCGCCATGGGGATACCCAGATGGGCACGATAGAGGCGCACCACGCGTGAAGCTAAACTACTGTGAGCTGCTACTGGCGCGTTTCGAGTGCGGTGCCTCACATGTGTTTCGGGCAGCGAGTTCGATCAAGGGTCAAGGGTCAAGGGTCAACTGACCCAAGACCCAAAATATTGACCAAAAGGTCTTTTAAAAGACCACATGCCTAAAATTCCTCTTCATTATTTGCAAAGGAGCGCCGCCCCACTCCTTTCTCTCCCAAAATTTTCCCCTTTTCCTCTATTGTTGTCTTCCCCAAGCTCTAACACAGTCCACAACTTCTCAAGCTAATTTCTTCCTTTACTCTCTAATGCTTTCTACTTCTTCTTTATGCTTTTCACATTCAAGATCTGTTGGTGTAATCTTTGTCATCTAGTTGGAAGAATTTAACAATTTTTCACCATTAATGAAAGCTTTAAAGCTTAAAATACACCCACAAAAGAAGATTATTGTTTGTAGTTTCACTAATGTGGTGGATTTCGAATTTTATCTCTTATTTTGTGTTGGTTCTTGAGTTATGGAAGGCATAATAAGTAGTAAAAAGAGATGGGTCACCTTAATAACTTCAAGAAAATTCACATGAAAGTGTAGTGCAAAGAATGAAGGGGTGACCTTGCATAATTTTTAATGTTGCATAATTTTTAATGTTGAAAAGGGTAGAGAATCCTTGAGAATTTTAGGGAATGTGCTTGTGTAAATGATTTTCGTGGATATGGTATCTTTGGTTGACGGAACTTAAATTGTGCTGAAAGAGGGAAGTCTGAGTACCTCAAGTTATCAACCTATAGACACCATTGCTAGCGAAATAAGTGTGGGGTTGTCATGATCCGATAAAACACTCATTTAGCTAGCTTTAATTGTACTGGGCTGATTTGTTTAATTTGTGTGTTGTAGGTACAATGCCGCCACAAGGGAAGAAACAGGTCACTGAAGGCACTAGGGGCAAAAGGCCCCAAAAAGGAGAATCATCCAGTATGGCAGCCCTTACAAACCCGTGGGCACCCCCTCGACAATTTGGAAAGAACAGTGAATGCGCGAGGGATCGACTGGTTTGAGAGCCAAAAGGAAGCTAAATACCACCCAGATGATCATGCGAATGAAGCTCGGCTGCATGCAAAATTCCCACAAATACATGAGATGGTCCACAGATTGGGCCTTCAGTATATCTTTCAGGACCAAGGGGATTGTAACCTCACTATGGTCAAGGAATTCTATGCTAATTGTCAGACAGGGGAAGTCCAAAGTCATAAGGTGAGGGTACGCGAGAAGGTTATCCGGTTCACCACACGATTGCTAAATGAGTTCTTGGGCACACCGCACGTGGATGCAGTACCGTACTTGACAATGAAGGAGGACCCACCATACAGAGACATACGCCACACACTTTGTGGGGTAGACTCCACAGCTCGGTGGGAAAAAACAAAAGATACGCAGAGACATTCTACCCTCCACTATGCATACTTCAATCAGGAGGCGAGAGTTTGGCTAAAAATTATGTGTAGTACCCTTCTCCCATGCTCACACACCACCGAGGTAACTAAAGACAGGGTGGTGTTGGTATATATGCTCATGAAGGGGATGCCGATCAATGCAGCGTCAGTACTAAGGCACAATATGGTCAAGTTTCATGAGAACAAAAGGTGGCGCTACTGCTATGGGGGATTGGCGACCCAATTCCTTAGGCAATGGAAGGTTGAAGAAGAAGTGCATGACTTGGTTCCTCCGCAGGTCCCATACTTGGTGAGAAAACTGGTAGATGTGACTAACATAAAGCCCCATGATGCTATACACAGGCCAATACTTTCAAATGCTGACCAACAGGCTCGTGTTGAGAGTTGGATGGGGAGGATGCATGGCATGGAAGATTTGCAGTTGAGGATTGGTGGTCGTCCTGCGACCGAGGAGGAGATATTGGCGTTGCATGCTAGGTACCTTATGACAGAGAGTGCGATGTATATGTGTAGGATGGGTCCAGCTTTTTAGGAGCCACTAGATGATGATGAACCTACAGTACACAACACTCATGATGATGAGGACGATAAGGAGGATGATGCTGGTACCGTGTTAATGGCGGTAGATGATCAGACAGCTGACCAGGATCAGGAATTCATTCCTGATGATGATGAGGACGACGCTTAAAGGCCCAGGGAGTTCCTTCTCTCACTCTTTACCTTTATACTTTGTTTTTGAAGCACTGAGTGCAGTTTCATGTTTTAAGTGTAGTGTGGAGAGTCGGCAGAGATGTACTTCCTTTAGTTTTTCATTGCTATATCTTAGGGTGATGAGGCATCGTGTGACTGGTTTTAGCTGATAGTTGATAGTTAGTTAGTATGTTAGTTTTATTTTCTTAGGTTGGGTTCCTCGGCTCTTGTTTTCGGTTCTTTTCTTGAGGATAGTCCCTTTGAACTGGGTAGATTTTTTTATTTTTAGGATAAATCTTTTTTAGGATGCGTCGTAGTAGTAATGACTGTCCCCGATGATTGATGGATGACGACTGTCTTAAGGGAAAATTAGTCATAGGATTGTAGGAGTAGAAGCCTGTCCTTTGGAACATAGAAATCTCACTTGGAGCTTCAACTAGACGTCATGGGTAGTTCATAAGAATTCAAGCAAGTGAGCAAGAACTTCACAAGAGACACATAGGCTCTTTAATTAGACTCAAAAAGTGTAGAAAACGGGCTTAATTGTTTTAGTGCACTCAAGATGTCTGTGTTTGAGCATGCAAGTGTGATATTCCTATACATGTATCATGATGCCATGTGTGTGTGAGATTTTGTTTGGTTCTTTCATAGAATAGCATCTAGAACTTGCCCCGTGTGTGTGTGAATTGTACGAGCATGAATTTTATGGAACATGATGAAGGCATTTTCTTGAAAACACCCATTTGTTTGTTTCTTTGATGATTGTTTGTGCTTACCTTGACATTATCACTAGTGAAGCCCCCTTGAGCTAGAAGCCTATTTCTGTGATTAAGCTGTATAATGAGCCTATCCACTTTGTTGATACCCCATGAATTTGATCCTAATGAAACTCCCTAGTGCACAATGATTTCTAAACGTGAAGAACAAAAGGAGGAGGGTAGACAAAAAAGTGAAGGTGAGTGTAGTAACTATCAAAGAGATAGACCCCGATCAAATTGTGTAACGTTCTTGTTGTTAGATACCCAAAGAATTCCAAAAAAAAAAATATATGAATGAGGGTCATGCTAGCAACAAGTACGTGTCATATCAAGGGCGAAGAATAAATAGAAAGAGTGGTAAGGCATGAGAGTGTGAACATAGAAGAAGCTTAAAAAGAAGGGTGAAAAAAGAGTAGAAATTTAGTGTCATGTGCAATAGGGAAAAGAGCCACTTTGTACCGAAAAGTATCCTACCCGTCCCGAAGCCGACATTACAACCAAATGAAAGTCCTTTTGATTCCATGAATGTGATTGCTTTGTTGAATTTATTATATACTAAGGGCAAGCCTATGGCATGTTGTGATATGTAGGAAACATCTTTTGAGAGAGTAAGAGTTTAAATGATGCAAAGTGCCCCCTTTGAAAGGAAAAGTGTGTGATTGTGAACGGGGGCAATACTAAATTGTGAGGGCACACATGACTTGTATTTGTTAGTGTTATTACTTGCATTGCTCACACATAGATATGTTGGCCCGATATTGTGATAAAGAGTCGGTTATAGAGGGTGTGTTGTTTCAAGTGAAAGGTCTTAAGAGATAAAATGGGTTTTGAATGTGGCTTGATTAATGAACTACAATAGCATGATTAAAAGTGTTTAGTTGCTCACAAGTGTGGATGGAAAGTTCTCTAGGTGTTTATGGTGAACCTTAGGATGGATGATAGTGAGTTGTTCGAGAACGAACAAAGGTTCAAGTGTGGGGTGGTAATGTTGGGCATAATTATATGCCCGTTTATCATATTTTACCCATGTTTACCTTATGTTTTGAGAACGTTACCTACTATATATTGTGTGTTTTGATCGGAATTGCTATATGTTGCACTAAGACACATGATTAGATACTTGCAGGCAAAATGACGCGGGAAATGACCATGAAAAGATGAAACGGAAGAGTAGAGCATGGAAGTGATGTAGCGAAATGGTCGGGATCAAACAAGAAAGAAAAATAGGTTGGGAGCAGCCTGGCGCCTTCCAGGCGCGGCGCCCCAGGCTTACAACTACTGCAGCCAGGACTTGGCGCCTTCCAGGCGCGGCGCTCCAAAGGCAAACCCAGGCAGGCGCATCCATGGCGCAGCGCGCCCGACGCCAAACTATTGAAGCCCGATCCTGGTGCCTTTCAGGCGCGGTGCGCCAGCAGCCATCCCGACAGATTTTTTTAGCTTTTTCTATTCTGATTTCAAGAAGGAAAAGGGGTTATTTCCCAAACCCTAAAAATAGAACCTTGTAAGGTTTTTTGAAGGGTTCCGTCATATGTTTTGAGAGCAAGAGGAAAGAACAGAGTTCACCATTAGATTTCTTTTCTTCTTCCTTTTCTTAGCTATACTTTGGATGAAAACAATTACATTTTTATTTTTCGTTTGAGTATGAGTGGCTAAGAACCCTTGTTCTGGGGTTACGGCTAAACACGCATGACTATGTAGTATTGGAGTTGAATTGATTGTTCGTTTACCATTATTAGTTGTTCTTAGATTCCTGTTTTAGTATTTTGAAGCTTGGCCGCCATTAAGATAAACATATAACCGTGTTGCGATCTCGAGAGAAGGATCAACAAGGTAGATCGAGGAATATAAGGAGAAAGACCTCTCTTTTGTAACGTAAGGGGTAGGTTAGAGACTAGGATAGAGATATACCTAGAACGCCTTGCTTGGTTCACACGGGAAGAAATATAAATGTTTTTGAAATATGATGTTACATCCCCGCTCAACGATGTAGTTGTGATGCTATTTTGAATAGGCAACTAGAGGCTCGAGAGACCATAGTTGTAATATCAACCTCGGAATCAACAACTAGGTGAACGAATAAGTTGATTCAAGTGATTACTATTTAGGAGTGCGTAATAAAGCTGTAACCCTGGAATTCTTTCTAAATTGGAATCAACACAATTATTATTTGCTTGCATTTTATTTTGTCAACTTATTTTAATTACTCACATACTTCAAGAACACATTCTTTTTACTTTTGTACTTGGTTATTTTAATTGTATACGATTAAAGTAGGATATTTGCTAAATCACAAGTCTCTTGGGTACGATATCCAGACTAACCAGTTTATATTACTTGGACGACCACGTACACTTGCGTGTGAGTGGAAATCGCGCAACAAGTTTTTCAAATCACCCATGCATATCCTGTTGGGCCTAGCCCAATACCATTTGAGCTAAATCCATCTGAGACTAGAATGAGCAGGCTGAAAGAGAAGAATGGGCCAAGCCCATGTACATAGGAGCAGCAGTAACAGCCTAAGATGGGCTGAAAATTTGAGAAAATAGGCTAAAGCCCATAAGTATAACAACAGAATTGATCCAGCAGATAGAAGATGGAGGGAATTGGACCCGAGTCCAAAAGTTTGCAGAAAAATGGGCTTCAAAACCCAATTAGATCTAGGACAGAAGTTTTGGATAATTCCAAACTGATCAAGCCCACGGTTTAATCAAATTCTCTTTCTCTTTAACTCTTTATTGTGTAGTTTAGAGATTATTATTGTATTAATTGGACTGACTTTAGCCTAGTTGGATTTCCCCCGAAGAAGAAACTTTTTCTGGTTCTTTTACTTACGATTTCACATAAAAATGTTTACCCAAGCATGCTTCTTTACTTGAATAATTACTTTACATTTCAATGTGTTTTCAAAAGTGTCGTTTCCTTTAGTTATCTTTAAAAAATAACAAAGTATCTTTCCCTAAGTCAAACAAGCTTAAAATTTTGATACTTATTTTGAATCAAATTATTTTGCTATTAATGATTGTCATGTTTTCAAAACAAATAACTTTTCTCTTTAAACGTTAGTCAAAATAAGTTATGTTTTAAAACAAGTCCGGATAACTGCAAGTTAGCGGATATCCCAAGTGCTTTAAGCCTTCTTGGGATATTAATTTGAACCCTTACCCTTAATCTCTTATTTTCTAAAATCTTTTGCTGTTATTTTAAAACTTTGGAAATTTTTATAAGTTTTTCTTGGTTTTCCTTTAATAAAACTAAGTGGCGACTCTTCTTTATTGAAAAATGTTTTGAAACTTTAACTTTGTTTTCAAAATGAATTTTCAAATAGTCAAAACATCAAACCATTTTTTCCCGATAAAACAATGCCCACCAACCAAAAGAAGATGATTCACCGGATGGGAAGACACCAGATCTTGGATTCTTAAGATGTGTGGACTCGGTTGAAGCCACAAAGTTGCTAGAAGAAGTACATGCCAGAGTGTGTGGACCTCATATAAATGGGTTCACCTTAGCCAAGAAGATTTTGCGAGCCAGATATTTTTGGATGACCATGGAAAATGAGTATAGCAAGTTCGTACAAAATCATCATAAATGCCAGATCAACGGAGGTTTGATTCGAGTGCCGCGTGGCTAGCTTCATGCTATAAGCTCACCATTCTCCTTTTGTATCCTGGAGCATGGATATCATAGGTACAATCGAGTCACCCACCTCAATTGGACACAGATTTATTTTGGTAGCTATTGACTACTCCACCAAGTGGGTAGAAGCTACTTCTTACAAGTCTGTGACCAAGAAGGTTGTAGCTGACTTTTCCAAGAACAATTTGAGTTGCCAATTCAGAATTCCCGAGTCAATTATCACTGACAATAAGGAAAATCTGAATAGTCACTTGATGGGAGAGATATGTGAGCAATTCAAGATCACTCATCGGAATTCAACCGCATACCGTCCACAAATGAATGGAGCTGTGGAAACTGCCAACAAGAATATCAAGAAGATATTGAGAAAGATGATTGATAGCCATCGATCTTGGCACGAGATATTGCCTTATGCTTTGCTGGGGTACCGGACGATTGTCAGAACTTTGACGGGGGCAACTCCTTATGCATTAGTCTATGGGTCAGAAGTGGTGATACCCGCTGAAGTTGAAATACCCTCCCTTAGGATCATTCAAGAAGCCGTACTAAACAACGAAGAATGGGTTTGTGCCCGTTATGAATAACTCATGATTGATTGATGAAAAAAGAATGAACACCATATGCCACAACCAATTGTACCAGCAATGAATGATTCGTGCATTTAATAAGAGAGTGAGAGCTCGTATGTTTGCTATAGAACAATTAGTCCTTAAGCGTATTTTTCCTCATCAAGAGGAATCCAAAGGAAAGTTTGCACCAAATAGGCAAGGATCATATGTCGTCCATAAAGTGCTATCTGGAGGATCTTTGATTTTTCCCGAGATGGATGGCCAAGTGTGGCCCAAGCCGATCACCTCCGATGCTGTAAAGAGACATTATGCCTGAAGATGGTTTTTCTTTTACTTCTTTCCCAGTGACCGCATTTTCTGATTGTAATCATTTGTGCACTTTGTAATAGCTTAAAATTTCCCTACCCTTTTGGTATGAACTATGTTTGACCTAAATTCTCAATGAATGAGATACGTAGGCGGCCTGTATCAGCTTCGGTCAATCCCTTAGTAAAATCTATCTTTTCCCTTTTTATCTTGAACTATGTGATGACCTGAATTCTCAAGAATGAGATATGTAGGCGGCCTTTGCCGGCTTCGGTCACCCTTTTATTTATTTCCAATCTTCTCCCACTATGAGTGTGGGAACTACGTTTGACCTAAATCCTGCTTCAATGAGATACGTAGGCACCACAACGGCTCGATCATATTACCTCAGGAAATGGAAACTGGGGCAGAATTTTCGAGAAAGGAATCTCAAAAATTCAGAAGGCAAAGATCGTTCTTCAACAAATCAGAATTCAAATTGTGCCAAAGAGCAACTGAAGTGAATTTTGAGAAAATCTCATAATCCCACAGAGTGTCAAATCTCTTATCAACGGGATGAGATTCATCATGAAACCTTTAACTGGGGCACAAATTTTGAGGAAGACCTCAAAATTTCTACCAAGCTTCATTCGAGAGTTCAGAAAATAAACTCGAAGTATTCCCCAGAACCAGGAGATCGTAGTCTACTTCAAAAATCCACAGTTGTGACAAAGTCTGAGGCGGACTAATTCCCAGCCACAACAAATTTCTCAAAAGATCATTTCCAAATTCCCTAACTAGGATGATGAAGCATCTCCAAAGCTCCCCAGCAACCTGTCAGATAGTTCAAGGCCTCGAAGTGGAAGACGTTCATTGAGCTAGTGCATGACATGACCAATTAGCAGAGATTTTCCTAAACCATTTCTTCAAAATCAATACTTTCAAAAACTTCTTTGAAAAGATTTTACAAGTTAATTTTCTCCTTTATAAATTTGACTTTGTCTTACGTCTACTGTGACATAGGGAGTCAAGGACAACAAACGCCCGAAGGTAGAAAATATCCAAAGATGAAAAAGCAAGAAGCAAAAGATCGAAGAAGGTCGACACAGATCAAGTTTCACCAAAAAACTAATAAATTTTTTGTGGATGCAGGTTATCATAAGAAGTATTAGGGATCAATGAATGTTCCTCATCATCCTAAAGGTTCAAGGCAATACAATGATGTTGAACTTTTAAAGATCAGCGAGAAAAGCCAAAATAATGTTAAGAAGCCGAAAGAAATAAAGATTTCTAGAACTGAAGAATCTTCTTGTGATTTGCAGGAACTACCAAATAAGGAGAGATCAACAACATCCACAAATTTCCCAACAGATCAGGGATCACAACCAACGCGTGATGTTTGAAAGCGGTACACACAAAAGAGTACATATGCAAACTTGGAAAACTCAAGGTACCATCAGATAAAAGATCGATGATGTCCTCCTTGAATCCAATCGAATCAGGGATTCTGACGAACATGTGGTGTTCAAATATAGTATTTATAGTTGTCCTCGGATACGAGATCAACATTTTATTTATAAAATAACCCATGGTTTATTTGTCCACCTCGGGAAGAGGATAATGATTACAAGCAAAGTTATTTTTGGTTACCGTTATGAACACTTTCTTTTCAAACTTTTACCGGATATTGACTACGGTTGCTAGTAAAAACAACGCTATGGTTGCTAATTGCATACCTTGAGAGCAGGTATAAAAGTATAAGTTGATGCATCAACAAATGTGGAGGTGATGTTTTCTATAACTGCCCTATGGTCCATTGCATCATACAGCACTACATTGCATTATGCATTCATATTGCACTATGTCACATTGCATCATACTGCATTGTATCACATTGCATTATATTGCATCACATTATGTCATATCACACTGCATCATATTATATCTAGTTGCATTATATTGTATTGCGTCATATCATAGAAATCATATCGAGAGGACCATGTCACAAGGACCATGTCACGAGAACCATATCGCAAGGACCATATCACGAGGACCATGTTGTGAGGACCATGTCGATAGGACCATCATTATCAATTACCACAGGCATATGCTCGCCGCAAAGATTATGTCCCTCTACTGGCCGGTTTTAAAGAGAATGACATTCAGAGGCATCCCTAAGTTACATTTGATGTGCAGGATTGACCCAAGAGCATTTATATCCAATATAGCATAGAGATGACAGAGTCTGACGTTGAGGATATTCATGCATGCATACACATTTGTATCTAATATCGCTTAGAGATGGTAGAGTCTGACATTGAGGATACCTGTACGTTAGGAAGAGGTATTTATATTTGATCATGTGACAAAGGCTTTTGTCACCCCGAAGATCAATGACACTTACTGGCACGTTTGAAGAATGTGTATCACCCAAAGGAGGTCTATAAGACACCATCCAAGATCGGATGAAGAACTGAATTTCCTAAAAGCTGGTAGGCCAAGAGTTATCTATAAGACTCAGTGATATCTAAAACTAGATAGTGTGCAAGATCATCCAAAAGTTGGCAGTTCAAGGGTAATTCGCAAGTCGCAATAATATCTGAAATTGGATAAAAAGTGCAAGACTACCAAAAATTGACAGTCCAAGGGTTATCTATAAACCACAACATATCCATATTGATATTGTGCAGGACTACCCAAAGACAAACAATTTAATGGAAATCTGTAAGTCGCGTTACATCCCAAATCGGATAAAAATGCAGGATTACCCCAAAGCTGGCAATTTGAAAAGTTATATGTAAGTCGCCTTTATCCAAAGTCAGATGATATGCAAGATTACTCGGAAGCTGACAATTCGAGGGACATCTATAAGCCGCCTCTATCCAAAGTCGGATTATGTGCAAGATTACCTGGCGCTTGACAATTTAAGGGAAATCTATAAGTCGCATCGACATGGATGATGTGCAAGACTTACTCCAAAATTATATGCAAAACACTGCTATCAATAGCTACGAGGGCTATCATATCGAGAGAATGCTATAAATAGTTACGAGGACCATCATATCACAACGGCTACGAAGGTCGTCATATTCAAAGATCGCCACGTCTAATCGCCACAAAGTCAATCCTATCCGACGGCTATGAAAAGCTATCATGTCTACTTTTCACGAGAGTTGTTATTTCCTAAGACGGGGACAGGAAAGGATGACATCTTCTTCAAGAAACAACAGATACAGAAATGAGGTACAAAATCTATCTCTCCTTATCAAACCACTTTTACTACTAACGATCTTGTTTCAAAATATTTCCGAGAGCATTCGAGAGGATGAAAATCTCAAACTATGACAACAAGTACAAAATGCATCAAAAGGATATCACAACACGGGATTCGAACGTAATCCAGGGATGAGGTACGACAAAGAAGCTATCTCTCCAAATGGAATTGCTTTACCACTAACCATTTTGTTTTGAGATTTTGTCGAGAATATCCGAGAAGGATGAAATTTTCAAAATGAAACCATAGATGCGGACTACGCCAAAAGGGACGCATCACAATGTGGAAATTTTTCTTAATAGAAAACTGGGACATAGTCCGAAGAGGGATATAAAAAATTTTGGACGCGAGCTGAGGAATGACTTACACTGCCATCAAACCACACCCCTATCATAAGGCATGTGGGTATTTCCTTTATTATTGAGTTTTTAGTTTCGCATCCAAAATACTTTTTGAATTCACACTGAAAGCAATATTCCTTCTCTTCAAATTCGGGTGACAAACACCTAGAGCTCTGGAAATTATGTCCAGGTAAATTCTTACTTATGGGCGTGAAGCACGCCACATTCATAGTTGAGAGGTTACAAGCCTCTTTTCAATAGCTCAATTATTTGTCACTCATCCCGAGCCAAAGGTTGTCTTAAAATAAAGATTACCTTTTCCACAGATTGAGTCGAACTACAAGCAGTCTGATTCCCTGAGTCTTGGGATATGTAGGCAGGCTCTATGTTGAAAAATCGACTGCATTCCAATCCCCCCAATCCTCTTACTCCCCAACTTTCCAGTCTCTCCTTAATCCGAAGCCAGAATAGCTTATAAATTCTTTGAAAATCGTGCATAAAATCAAGCATCTTGAACTACAGGTGGCCTGAATTTTCATGTAACCTGAGATATGTAGGAAACCCAATACTGGGGTTTGGCCATAATTCCTTTAAATTCATGCTAAAACCAACCGCTTTCTAGAGACCAATCCATGGTCGGATAAAATTGGAAACGTTAATTTCCTTTGTCCAGGGTTCCTTGCATCCACCCTACCCAAAGGGAGAGGCAGTTTTTGACACTCAATTTTTGCTCTCCATGATACAAATTGATCTTGAGCTTTTTCAATTTTTAAACGATTTTGAAATAATTGTTTTTGTAAAAAAGAAAAATATTTTCCAAATCATTTTTATAAATGTTTTAAGTAAGAATTTTATATTTTTCATATTTAATTATATAGAATTATATAAGTTTACTTAAAGAAATTATTTTAGAAATTAATTTCATGAGAAAACCCTCTTTAACTCAAAAATGCTTAAGTTTTCCTCCAAATTAATTTAAATTAGAGATTAATTGAAGAATTAATTTCATGATTTTAAATGAGATAATTATGCTTTAAGCATAATAACTATTTTGATTAATTTATCTCTATTCCAATTCTAGCCTAATTCCTTGAAATCGTTTCAGTTATAGCCGAATTTCGCTAATACATGTCTAAATTGGCTATCAACTAAATTCAAAGTGGCCACATTTTGCAAAATGTGGCCAAATCTTAAACACCCCTCACCCTCTCTTTGTCCCAAACCAACCCGCCTCAGCCCAATTCCCTTGACCCGCTCCGATCCAGCCCACCTTAACCCCCCTTATACTTCTTCTTTCTTTCACTCAAAAATAGAAACACACTAAACAACCCCTAATTTCTCTTATCTTCTCTCTCAACACAGACGACCCAAACGACCCTTATCTCCTTCCTCCACCTCATCTTCTTCGTACAATAACAAACGAAACCCTAATAGCTCAGCCTAAATGACAGCAACGACGAACAACAACAGCAATAAATGACTCCTAATTTCCCTCAAATCCGACCAACTTCATCAACCCTCTGTTAAGTTGACGAGTTGTCAAGACCCAGAACCTTCTAGAGAGCACAAGTGTCGACATCTCCACAAATCAGTGGAGAAATTGGTACGTTCGTGTACCAATTCTTGCTCTCAAAGCTTATCCAACCCTCAATTTGAATTTCCCCATAATGAAATTCCCAAAAGACCCATTTGTTTTTCCCCCAAAATCAGACCCAGAATTCCCTCTATATAAACCCCTCTCTTCCATTGAGGAGGTAGCTGGATTCTTTTGGGAAAAATTGAGGATTTTGGAGAAGCATTTCTATAATCTCACGTAACCAAAAGGGTCTTAGAAATAAAAAAAAAAGTTCAATTCTCCGACGAGTGAAATTAGACTCTGGTGGTGAAGATTTTCCGTCAAAACTCGTAGATCCCAGTCGCTGCCCAAAAGAAGGTAAAAACTTCGTCTTTACATTTTCCTTCTTTTCTTTCCCATGTTCGAGGTTTGCAATGTAGAACTCTATTTGTTGTGATTTCATGAACTGTTGGGCTGGTCTTGTCTAAAAACTATTTGATTACTATGAGAAGTTGTGATTAAGTCTGAAGTTTATTTTCTTAAAGTTACTGTCGAGTCTAGAGGTTATCAGAAAATTTCATTTTTTTCCTTTTATATGCTTTTATAAACGTTGGTACATTGTTTGTGCGTATAGAGTAGAATTTTCTTAAGAGATCTTCTTGGTTTGCAAATACTGAGCAAGACTTATTAAGAAGAGGGTAAAATTGGCATTTGGGGTTTGCTCTTTAGCCTTCACCCAGGAACAAATATTGGAATAAAAATTGGGACTTTATCATAGGCTTGGATTTTGTTCTAGTTTCCCTGAAGGATTTCTAAATCTCCAGTAGTTATGTCTCCTATTCCCCTAACTCCTAAAGTTGCATTAAAATGAGTTGAGTCTCTTTGGTTAGAAGGGAAGGCAGTGAATTGAATGTGAGAATGAAGTTTTCCTCTTGCGTGATTTCTTCCTGAACCAGAATAAAGGATGAAGTGTATCTCCATATGATACATTTTCATCCTTAAGTTCTTGGATTGAGCTTCTAAATGTTGGCTCCTATTTGTCTATGTGTTAAGAATTCTTGTCTGACTCTTGAAAACCTTTGTTCTTGCCAGCTCATGATTCAAAATTTTCTATATGTGGTAAATCTGTTTGATTAATTTGAAAATCGAATGGTTTTAGAAAATCTTTGTTTAGCAATAGACCTTTTCAAAACTGCTAGGTGGATTACCATGAGTAGGCACTCACTCTTCAGAATTTTCTGATTTAAGCTTATGAGATTTGGTCAAGATATACTTTAGTGTAGTTCAATCGCTTATGTGATTAAAGTAGGCAGGTCATCCTTTTGTTTGGACTCGACACTTTATTCATCGATTATGTGCGGGGGTTAAACCAAATAACGAACTTTAGATACTAGAATGCATATCTATGTTGGCCTTTGCTTCACTGGAAAATTGTGTTAATAAGCTATCGCATAGTCTCGTGCTTTTCTTTACTTCTAGTAAGTCATGAACCCACTACTATTTGCTTATCTTCACTATTAAATTTTGGTTTAAAGGGAAAATTGGCTTCTCATTTGGATTTGCAAAGAGTAGTGAAAGTTCAGGTTAAAAATGGACATTGCTACCATAAAATTCATTTCTCTTTTTCCTAAGCATGTCTGTTGTGTCGTAAGAATAACAACCCAAAATGGTTAGATGTATCAAAGTTTGTTTCATGAAAATACTATGAATCTTTTCCTCTCTTTAATAGTTAGATTATATGCACTAATGCCATGCAATGTATTCATTTATCATTATTCTTCATGGAAATTTTAATGATCTCTAATCCTTATCATTCTCTCGATGCATGTGATTCGGATGAGTTCTCCAAAAAATCTATTCACTACTTTGCATTCCGTTGGGCCTCAGCCCAACAATTCTCGAGTCAGCCTCAACAAGCCCAGGAGAGCTGATTCAGTCAAACAAAATAGTGTGTGGTTATCACGACCCAACCTACCGGGCCGTGCGGGCACCTACTCTAACCACCTAGATAGACGAACCCTCACCACCCATCCAACATGTAACTCGCAGAAATTAGAGTAAATCATTAATCAGTCCATTTTTATACATGAGAAATTCTTTTACAGAAAATGTTCATAAAATAGACGACTTAAAGAATTTGCAGAAAATCTTTACAACCTTTAAAAACATCCTCCCTAGGACCTAGTCTAAGCAGGTACAAGAGCTACTACAAGATTTATACAGTACATGTAAAAGAGACACAAATTCCTTCATGGAATCAAAGGACAGAAGCTGTTGGAGATCACCATCGTCATGTACCTATGAAACATCACCAACCCTGCAACCAGACTATACCAAAAAGGTATAGCAAGAGTAGAGTCAGTACAACCACACGTACTGGTAGGCATCATCGGTCGACCCAAATCCACACGTACCATCATATAGGAAAACAGGTAAAAATATGAAAATAAACATTATAGCTCCCTCCTTCACCTTTAGCCTTGACCCTGACATCTAGGACTTCCCAAGTCTCACTCATAACTAGACTTCTCAAGGTCTCTTTGTCACCCAGACTTCCCAAGTCACCTTTAACATTTACCCCAGTCAACTACCTTGACTAAATACCCAGACTAAATCCGGCCCACTCCCTAACCAAACCACTTATACCCAAGTATTACCTACCATTTTCCGGACTTTCCCGGACCTCTAGGACAGCTTTACCACCTGGTTATATTAACCAATAACCACCACCAGACTCTCAGTCTTCCTCTATATTTACCAACAAAATGCAATTCACCTAACAACCATTGACACCTTCAATAACCACCATAGAGCTACATCTAAATCCCTTATTGGATCACATAACCCGGACCCTCCAAGGGTCCTCCATCCACACCTAAGTGTTCAACAGACTACCCCGGTCTACACCAAGACCCACCCTTAGCTTATTAACCATGATAATTCATGACCGCCATTATTACACTTAATGACATCAATTTATGAGCACATAACCTCTTTTAAATAGTCCAGACCCACCCAGATCCCCCTCACATATCTAGTGTTAACATGACAAACCCGGTCTACACCAAGACCAACTAATAACCAACATAATAACCCGGTATACACCAAGACCAACTAATAACATAATATAGCAACCCGGCCTACACCAAGACCAATTCACAATATACTACAATAACCCGGCCTACACCAAGACCAAACTAGTAACATAATATAGCAACCCCGCCTATACCAAGACCAAACTCACAATATACCATAACTACCCGGCCTACACCAAGACCAAACTAATAACATAATATAGCAACCCGACCTATACCAAGACCAAACTCACAATATACCATAACATCTCAGCCAACACAAGGACCAAATCACAATATACTACAACAACCCAGCCTACACCAACACCAAACTAGTAACATAATATAGCAACCCGGCCTATACAAAGACCAAACTCACAATATATCATAACAACCCGGCCTACACCAAGACCAAACTAATAACATAATATAGCAACCCGGCCTATACCAAGACCAAACTCACAATATACCATAACAACCTAGCCTACACCAAAACCAAACTAATAACATAATATAGCAACCCGGCCTACACCAAAACCAAACTCAATAGATATAACAGGATTCCCGGTCACTCAAGAACCACCAACAAATATCACCTTTTAATAAAATACCCGGTCCGCTCACGGAACCAATAACAGTCAATGCAATATAACAATATCAATGCAATGATACAGTAAAATAAACCCGTACCAGGCGTGGTACTCGATCCAACCATTTGTTATACCCGTACCATGCATGGTACCCGAGCCAATCATTAGTATATCTTGTACTAGGCGTGGTACCCGAGCCAACTGTTAGTATTATCCCGTACCAGGCGTGGTACCCAAGCCAACCATTTGATATACCCGTACCAGGCGTGGTACCCGAGCCAATCGAATGTCAATCAATCCACAGTCAAATAATTAACAAAAAACTTATCAAACCAACAACAACACACCGTTCAATCCACAGACTGTAAAACAAGACCCTTAGACATTCTAAACAATTCTTCTAAGCAATGCAATTCATACAAACACTTAGATAAGAGTACAAGAATATACAACATTCACAGGAATCGTAAGCCATCACCTACCCTCCTTCTCGGGTGTATAACTTTGCCTCGACCTCCGTCTGGAGGCCAAACACACTCACCATTTATTTATGAATAATGAACGGTTCCCTTTTTAGCATAATTTAATAACCACATTGATTTTGTACTTGCATAAATAATAACAATGTGAATTACCACCCCTTAGCCCTTAGCAAAACCAACACTACTTATCATGCCCTTCGTATTCCCGAAACCTCAACTAGGAGTTTCCCATTTTCATACCCATTTTGTTATCCTTGCAATTCCTGGTTCCCTGAACCTTCCCGACATCCCAGTCCTTGATCCCTATCATCTTATCATACCAGGACAACATAAACAACCCCAAATAATTATCAATAACCCATAATTCAATCCAATCAATTTCTAGTACCTATATAACCAACACCGAATCCACCAGACTTCGTGCCCGGAGGACTAATAATGGATTCTCCTTTCCCACTATACAATAAATACGGAATGTAAGCAGGTCTATCTACTCAATGAAAACCTAGCGTACCTGGGTGCCAAGCAGCTGCAACCGTGCATTTCTGGCTCCATAGAGGCATTCCAGGCAGTCCTGCAGGCCCGAATCCGTGGTTTCATGTCCTTTTTATCAGAATTCCTCCTCTCCATGGCTCCCAAGCCTTGGAGCAGCCTAGGAGAGTTTTTGGAATAGCTCACGTCTGTTTTGGGGCTGAATGAGAGAGAAAAAAATTAAAAACCCATTTTCTGGGTTTTCTGGTCATGTCCCTCTGCTATAGCGATCCTCGCTCCGTTATAGTCGTACCGCCATAGCGGACTCTACCTCTATAGCGGTGCTAACCCGCGTTGACTTCCGCTATAGCGGTAATTTCTCCACTATAGCGGAGGTTGCTACAGCGGTATATCAACCGCTATAGCGGTTGACAAGAGACAGAAAGTCGTAAAGTCCCCCAAAAGTGTCCATTTTACAACACACTTATTTTCTCGACGTTCTAGAACAACCCCTTCACGTCAATCTCGATTTTGGGAGCTCTACTTACCCGAATTTGATTCTGAAAAGTCCCCCGGACTCCTCCATGTCTTAGCTATAAGGAAAACTAGCTCAAACCAAGACATCTAACCCAATCCTTACCTGGATTGCCTTAGACCCTACCTTGCTCCAAAACTGGTCGAGACTAGCCTAGCCCAAAATTTTCAACTCCCAAACCCAAAAGTTTTCTAACTCGAAACTTATCACCAATGGTTTACCCGTAACGACGAACTTGGTCGCTACAACAGATACCAATTTACCCATCATTCATCCCCAAATGATCTCGACGGCGGAGAGAAAGAACAAGCCTGTCATTCAATCTTAATGCTCTACCATGACAGCGTAAATATAAACTTACGCAAACCACCAAAAACCTCCCAATCCCTTGGTATCCCCAACTCAGCCAAAAATTTAACTCACTTTCGTTCTTTCAGAAATTCCTTCTTTGAGCTGCACAAGGCAACTAGATTACCCCTCCCCGAGTGCCCAAGAAATCCGGGGCCTCATCGAAACACCGGAGCGAAAGAAACTCAACGAATGACCCAAAATAATTTCCATGACAAGGGAACCAGATCCCACCATGGCGACCCTTTTTCCGCTTTACTCGGAGTTCTACTAACCCGAACTCCATTCCGGAAGCTTTCTACGGGGTACTATACCCCTCACTTATCATTCTATCACCTTACTCCTATCAACACTATACCCCGAGACACCACGTGCCTTTAAACCACACAACAACAAAAATTCCATTGAAACCCATCCTAGCCTGAGATTTTGTCAACTCTCACCTTAGGGGGAACTCTATCTAGGCACTTACACCCTAGTCGAGGCTAAAACCGGTACACCCCTACCTCTCAAAGGGCAGTAACACTGGGTATTATCATGGTCAAGAAGAGAGACAACAATGCTAAAGAATCCATTTTAATAACCCCACTCCTTCGATTGACCCTACCACTAAGGATTTTCAACAATAAACCAGTCAATAATCACCCTTATAACATAGCCTATGAGCAGTGTCAAACACTACTCAGTCAATTACGGGTCATCTTGTCAAATTCCACATGGGTGACTATACTCACCAATGGTCAATCACAATCTTATCAATACCCTAGGCTACCATGTCTACCCTTTCTTTTCTTCGCGTATGGATGCTAAATTTCTGACAAATTCCCTTCTATGCGTACTATATTAGCTAAATCATTGGTTTTCTTATTTTACAAAGCAATTCAAAGCTTAATACTTGCTTTTACATTGCCCCCGGGAAGGAATGAGAACAAGTCAAAACACGGTGAGGCTCTTGCCTCGCACCCTTTCCACTATAGCGGTGGTCACTCTGCTATAGCTGTTCTGCCGTAGCGGTTGGCTTCCGCTATAGCGGTCTCGACAGTAACAGTACAGGAAATTTTTATTTCCAGCTAAATGCACTCATCCCCCTTCCCAATTATCACTCTCTAAACCTGTAAATCCCGCAATGGTCTTAAACCACCCTCAAGACCATTCATGGCATTATCGCATCACAAATCAACATGACACATCATGAAATACAAAGAAATCACAACAACATTTGCTTCCTGACAATATCTTCCCGCCATTACACACTAATGGCTCCCTTGTTCCCTTGGTTCCCAACCAAGTCTCGAATGTCCTGAAACTGGAATTTCCCTACAGTCCATAATCCTTTTTTGTTCCCTTACAATCTGTATAAATGGTAAGCCTATACCCGAATGTAATGCAAATAATTCCAATTAAGGCATAACGCAATTTATTATTTAAAACAATCACAGTTTTCAAAGCTGGAAATATATTTTCCTTAAGTTACAATCATGAGTTACCACAAAATTTTCCTTACCGCAGTTCCTCCCATCAAGCAATGATAACCCTTTTTCCCCATGGTTCCTAACCAATCCCGACTGTCCTGAAACAGGAGTTTCCCTAACGTCGTAAGCCTCTTCCCCTTACCATTTTTACCAATGGCAAGCCCGTTTCTGAACTGTAACACCACTTTACTGACCAATTTTAAGTACACATAAAAAGTAATTACCAACCAAAGCATACCAATTCAAGTTATGACTCCTCCCGGACCAAAACATTCATAGCAAATCAAATAATTGCACACCACACATTTCCAGTCATTCAAACAACATCAATACTCATAATCACAATCTCAAGTCTCAAGCTTAAACAGTCAATCAAATCAGTTTCATTGCTTTTTATTTTCCTCATGGATGACCATTAGCCGATCCATCCATACCTTTACATAGCTTCCCCGGCCAGATACCAATTGGAACCTTCCCGGTTCCAATCCTTCTTGCTTGTTTGCCGTACCCGGAGTCCAATGACAACCTTTACCTTGTTGAGATACCAATTGGAATCGAGAGAAATCAATTGGACTCAACCCATACAAGCAAGTAACGAAACCACACGAGAAGGAATGAAAGAGGGGAGATATTTTCTAGAATGCCTCATAGCTCCCCAAAGATTAGATGTGGACGTCAACACACCAATCCATAGGACTCTATTTGACACTTTGCTCTTGTACTGGGAGACCGGTAACCTAGGCTCTGATACCATCTATCACGACCCAACCTACCGGGCCGTGCAGGCACCTACTCTAACCACCTAGATAGACAAACCCTCACCACCCGTCCAATAGGTAACTCGAGGAACTTAAAGTAAACCATTAATCAGCCCATTTTTATACATGAGAAATTCTTTTATAGAAAATGTTCATAAATAGACTACTTAAAGAATTTATGGAAAACCTTTACAACCTTTAAAAACACCCTCTCTAGGAACTAGTCTAAGCAGGTACAAGAGATACTACAAGATTTATACAGAACATGTAAAAGAGACACAACTTCCGTCATGGAATCGAAGGACAGAAGCTGCTAGAGATCACCATCGTCATGTACCTATAAAACATCACCAACCCTGCAACCAGGCTATACCAAAAAGGTATAGCAAGAGTAGAGTTAGTACAACCATATGTACTGGTAGGCATCATCGGTTGATCTAAATCCACATGTACCATCATATAGGAAAACAGGGAAAACATGAAAATAAATATTATAGCTCCCTCCTTCACCTTTAGCCTTGACCCTGACATCTAGGACTTCCCAAGTCTCACTCATAACTAGACTTCTCAAGGTCGCCTTGTCACCCAGACTTCCCAAGTCACCTTTAACCTTTACCCAAGTCAACTACCTTGACTAAATACCCAGACTAAATCCGGCCCACTGCCCAGCCAAACCACTTATACCCAAGTATTACCTACCATTTTCCGGACTTTCCCAGACCTCTAGGACAAATTTACCACCTGGTTATATTAATCAATAACCACACCCAGACTCTCAGTCTTCCTCTATATTTACCAACCACATGCAATTCACCTAACAACCATAGACACCTTCAATGACCACCATAGAGCTACATCTAAATCCCTTCTTGGATCACATAACCCGGACCCTCCAAGGGTCCTCCATCCACACCTAAGTGTTCAACAGACTACCCCGGTCTACACCAAGACCCACCCTTAGCTTATTAACCATGATAATTCATGACCGCTATTATTACACTTAATGACATCAATTTATGAGCACATAACCTCTTTTAAATAGTCTGGACCCACCCGGATCCCCGTCACACATCTAGTGTTAACATGAAAAACCTGGTCTACACCATGACCAACTAATAACCAACATAACAACCCGGTATACACCAAGACCAACTAATAACATAATATAGCAACCCAGCCTACATCAAGACCAACTCATAATATACTATAATAACCCGGCCTACACCAAGACCAAACTAGTAACATAATATAGCAACCCAGCCTATACCAAGACCAAACTCACAATATACCATAACAACCCGGCCTACACCAAGACCAAACTAATAACATAATAGAGCAACCCGGCCTATACCAAGACCAAACTCACAATATACCATAACATCCCAGCCTACACCAAGACCAACTCATAATATACTACAACAACCCGGCCTACACCAACACCAAACTAGTAATATAATATAGCAACCCGGCCTATACCAAGACCAAACTCACAATATATCATAACAACCCGGCCTACACCAAGACCATACTAATAACATAATATAGCAACCCGGACTATACCAAGACCAAACTCACAATATACCATAACAACCCAGCCTACACCAAGACTAAACTAATAACATAATATAGCAACCCAGCCTACACCAAGACCAAACTCAATGGATATAACAGGATTTCCGATCACTCAGAAACCACCATAAAATACCATATTTCAATAAAATAGCCCGGTCCACTCACGGAAACAATAACAGTCAATGCAATGCAATAATATCAATGCAATGATGTAGTAAAATAAACTCGTACCAGGCGTGGTACCCGAGCCAACCATTTGTTATACCCGTACCAGGCGTGGTACCCGAGCCAACCGTTAGTATATCCTGTACTAGGCGTGGTACCAGAGCCAACCGTTAGTATTGTCCCAAACCAGGCGTGGTACCCGAGCTAACCATTTGTTATACCCGTACTAAGCATGGTACCCGATCCAACCAAATGTCAATTAATCCACATTTAAATAATGAATAAACAACTTGTAAAACCAACAAGCAACACACCGTTCAATCCACAGACTGTAAAACAGGACCCTTAGATATTCTAAACAATTTTTCTAAGCAATACAATTCATACAAACACTTAGATAAGAGTACAAGATTATACAACATTTATAGGAATCATAAGCCATCACCTACCCTCATTCCCAGGTGTATAACTTAACCTTGGCCTCCGCCTGGAGGCCAAACACACTCACCCTTTATTTATGAATAATGAACGGTTCCCTTTTTAGCATAATTTAACAACCACATTGATTTCGGACTTGCATAAATAATAACAATGTGAATTACCACCCCTTAGCCCTTAGCAAAACCAACACTACTTATCATGCCCTTCGTATTCCCGAAACCTCACCTAGGAGTTTCCCATTTTCATACCCATTTAGTTATCCTTGCAATTCCTGATTCCCCAAACCTTCTCGACATCCCAGTCCCTGAGCTCTATCATCTTATCATACCAGGACAACATAAACAGCCCCAAGTAACTGTAAATACCATAATTCAATCCAACCAATTCCTAGCACCTACATAACCAACACCAAATCTACTAGACTCCGTGCCCGGAGGCCTAATCATGGATTCTCCTTTCCCATTATACAATAAATATGAAATGTAAGTAGGTCTATCTACTCAATGAAAACCTAGCCTACCTGGGCGCCAAGCAGCTGCAATCGTGCATTTCTGGCTCTGTGGAGGCGTTCCTGGCGGTCTTGCAGGCCTGAATCCATGGTTTCACGTCCTTTTTATCGGAATTCCTCCTCACTATGGCTCCCAAGCCTTGGAGCAGCCTAGGAGGGTTTTTGGAATAGCTCTCGTCTGTTTTGGGGCTGAATGTGAGAGACTGAAATTAAAAACCCATTTTCTGGGTTTTCTGGTCACGTCGCTCCGCTATAGCGGTCCCCGCTCCGCTATAGTGGTACCACTGTAGCTGACCCTACCGCTATAGCGGTGCTGACCCGCGTTGACTTCCGATATAGCGGTAATTTCTCTGCTATAGCAGAGGTCGCTACAACAGTGTGTCAACTGCTATGGCGGGACAGAAAGTCGCAAAGTCCCCCAAAAGTGTCCATTTAACAACACACTTATTTTCCCGACCTTCAGGAATAACCCCTTCACGTCAACCTCAATTTTGGGAGCTCTACTTACCCGAATTTGATTCTGAAAAGTCCCCCAGACTCCTCTATGTCTTAGCTACAAGGAAAACTAGCTCGAACCAAGACATCTAACCCAATCCTTACCCGGATTGCCCTAGACCCTACCTCGCTCCAAAACCGGTCGAGACTAGCCTTGCCCAAAATTCTCAACTCCCAAACTCAAAAGTTTTCTAACCCAAAACTTGGCACGAATGATTTACCCGTAACGACGAAGATGGTCGCTACAGTGGCCTAAGTGCTACATACAAATGAAAGGGAAGAAAAATTCAGGTTCAAAAGCAGAGTGGAGCAGAAAATGGGCTTAACCCAATTAAATTTGGCGGTCCAAAATGGACAATTTGTAGGAGTTTGGGCCTAAGTGCCTAAACCCAACTTCTTTCCTCTCTTTTAATTATTACTTGTATAAATTCTAACATTTTATTTAACTTAGTTATTTTTCTCTTCGGAATATCATTATCTCTTTTCGTAAATTTGTCATTTTTATTTATTTATTGACTTCGAAAAATCTAAATTAGTTCTCTTAAAGTTGTCATTTTATTCATTCTCTTGCAATTTTCAAATCGCTCAATATCTTTCAATTATGGATTTTTCCTAAAAAAGGACGCTTTTACTTATCAAATATTTCCATGATTTTCAAGTTAGTCAAATAAAGTAAAGTTAGAAAAATAATCGGATAACCGCGTGTTAGTGGACATTTTTAGTCCCTTAAAAACCTTCTAAAAATGTTAATATGAATTTCTTACCCGAAATTCTTAAATTCAAAGATTTTTATCTGTTTTAAATATTTTGATACTTTTTCAAAAGTTTTCTTAATTTTCCTAAATTAATTAAGTGACGACTCTGTTTTAATTAAATTTTTGAGAATTTCTTTAAGTTTCCAAATTTAATTCAAGTCAAAAACTGTTTCAAAATGAAGTTGCTTTTTTTTCAAAAAGAAGTGAAAAAAGCGATAAAACAGAAATTACGACTCAGCTGGGGATCTGAGCTAAGTTCTAACAAAAATATTTTTCTAAATTATTTGCTCTATTTGAACTAACTATTGGGGAATGCAATAATTTTAATTTTCGCACCTATTTGCTTATGTATTTAAATTTTTTCAAAATATTGTTGCATTCATGGCATACAAGTTTTGCGAAATGGCAAAATTAGAATGCATCAGGAAAAAGTGATTACGCGTGTCTTCGCGATCATTTCTCTACTTAAAAAAATAAAAATTCTTAAAACAATGAGCAATTAGTTGGTTCCAGGTTGTCCGACACTTGTTCATTATTTCAACCCGTAGTTGTCAACTTGGGTTCCCAGCCTCTTTTCAAAACCCAGTCTATTCAAACTAGCGTAGAGCGAAGCCAAATCTCTGAAATAGGCATTGACGTAAGTTGACTCGGTACTCCAGGGGCATCGGGCCCATTAGTAAGACCACCTTAATACGAAAAGGGCCCCCATCCCGAAAAGAAGATCATACCCCTATGTGCTCTATTTTGAAAGACGTATGTGTCGGAAGAGTTAGACTGTTGTCCCCGAAATGGGATATCTAACTAGTTGTCATTTTCACGAGATGGTCGTACGAACCTCGTGAGATTGCATATGATTCCAAAAAGGGCCGAATGGATGAAGGATCGTCATCAGGAGCATCATAGTTCCACCCCTGCGCGTGTTTATCTTTATGTATTGATTTTTCTAAAATACCCTTGCATGGGTTTACTCTATTTTGCCCTTGCACGGGCATATTTTATGCACTATTTTTCCTCTTCCTTCGCAAAAATGTATCCCCTTTTCGGCTTACCTTGTATCCCTTTATCGGAAAGTTGTTGATTATATATATCTTTGTTTTTGGGGGCAATGAAATGATTCTATACGATACATACCTCTTTCAAAACGCTAGGCCTACCTTTGGTAAAAAAAGGTCACCAAGTTAGGATGCGAGCGTTATTAAGGATAAATTGATCCACTTCTATTTTAAAAAGATTTTTAGAACATCGTAGGCAAAAATATAAACCCACAAGAACAAAGTCCTACCAAATTACTCCTCGAGTTCTCCAAGCTCCTCAGAAAAACTCAAACTTCCTATAAACCTTCTTAGAAATTTAATTCCTCAAGAAGGTTGACTTGCCATGGACACCGAAGAAGCGATGCGCAAAAGAATGGAAGAAATTGACCATAAAATCAACAGAATAAAGAAACAACTTAAGGAATCCAAACAAGTAGGGAAGAAGTTGGAAGCTAAATCCGCGAAAGTTGATGAAGAGATAGCTCTCGTGGAGGAAAAATAGCCAATGTCAACACAAGGATAGCCAAGACAGAAAAAATGATCAACCAAACGGATCAGAGGTACCAACTGGTGCTTAAGAGGTCAGGTTCACTCATAGAAAATGATGAAGAGTCTGTGGGAGAAAATGACGAAAAAATTCGACCTTTTAACCAAGTCTCTAATTACTGGGCCAACATTAGGGACGATCCCGTTTTGCTAATTAGGTTCAAACCAGGGAAAGGAAAGATTATTCTCAGGGCTCACGCTCGAGAGAGTTACCGAAGGCCTAGAATTGTCATATGCTCAGTCATATTCCTAGCTCTGAAGACTATGGGAATCCCACAGCCTGATCAAACCCCAGGTTTTTGGTATAATCCCAGAGACGCACATAAAAGATGTGCTTACCATCCATACCAAAAGGGGCATACTACCAATGAATTCACTATGCTAAGGGTTAGTATTCACGAGATGATCAATAGTGAGCAAATCAGTCACATATGGGGCTCGCACACTTTGCTGATATGTGATAAAGTTGGGTCAAGAATGCCCATCACCCAGGATACCCTGATTCGCCAATATGATTTCACCGTCTTTTATGATACATACCTTGACATCTACTTCAATCTATTCCACGCTGGTATTATTGAGCCAATTGGAAGAAAGACGAAGAAAATGTCCCGAGCTTGGCATAATTGCAAAGAAATATGCCTTTACCATTCTAAAGCAGGAGGGCATGACATAGAAAACTATCGCACTTTCAGGATTGACCTTGAAGATCTCATAGATGTAGGAAGGATCCAGATTGAGTTTCCACCGTACCATCCTTGAAGAAGAGAAACAAGAATAGAATTGAGAAGACTCGCCACTATCCAAATGAAGCTTTAAAAGTAGCAGAGTTTATTTTAGTTTTTTACCTTTATGTAGTTTTTACTTTCCTCCTGTAATCAAAGATAGTGATGAATGAAATGAAATGAAAATGATTTTACTTATTACCTACTCAAACTATGTAGGGCCTGAATTCTCTTTCGTGAGATACGTAGGCAGCCTTTCAAGGCCTGGCCCCTATCTTTAAGAAAATTTTCATTTTTCCCCACTTTGAGGAAAGTTCCGAAAGAATTCGGAAATGCAACAGACAAAGTATCAGAAGACAAAGACTCAGCAAGTCAAATTTCATGATGAAATCTAATTATCTGAAATCGATGGGCAAATTCCTGTCTACCGAACCCTCAAGTCAATAATTACCCGTGGATCAATTTAACTTGACAAAATCTACTTTTATGTGCTTAGAACAATTTCTATGTGTTTACTTCCTGTATGATATCTTGTATTATTCTTCATAAACAAAATCTAACATGATCACCTTTTGAGTTATTTTTCTATAACAGGTAAAGAAACTGATCTGTGTCGAGAAAAGATGGCAGAACACTATTATTCCATAAAATCAATAGAAAACAAAGCTTTCTCTCCCGATTGTAACTTAGGAAAAAGGATAATGACTGGGCATACTGAGAACATCACTTTAACTAAGATGACTACTCTCATAGCTAAGCAAAGCGAGTTGATTGTGCATCTAGCACAACAAGTCAGTGAGATGAGAAATGAGATGCGGGAGACAAAAAGTCTGATCATTGATGCAAAATTGCCCACTCCAGATGAAGGAAGGTCTCTACTTCATATCCCTCCTCTGAACACGCGCAGCACCCGAACACTTTCCCAATAATACACCTGCATTTTCTTATAACTTGAGAACAGAAAAATCTCTCAAACACGGCTCGATAAAGCCTTCGCCATCAAAAGTCTACCCTTCAACCTCACAAAACTCCTATCCCATCTTTTATGCCCAATCTAAATATCAAACTCCATCCCCAAAGTACCAAGCTCCGCCTCCAAATTACCAACCGCCTCCACAAACTTACCAAAACTTTCAATCAAATTTTCAAGCACCAATTCCTTTCTATTCAAAACCATGAACATACCACAAAGTAGCTACCTTGACATACCAAAATAAAATATCTCATCCAAATCATAAGAAGAGACCTCCTCGAGTCTTCACTCCATTAGTTGAAAGCCGAACTCAACTATTTGAGAGACTAAACATAGTTGGACTAATACAGCCCATCGAACCAAAGCATGCTAACCCTGCAGCTAGGTTTTTCAGATCTGATCAACATTGTGCATATTATTCAGGAAGCATTGGGCATACCACAGAGGATTGTATCAATCTAAAACACGAAATTCAAAACCTAATCGATCAAAGAGTCATCATTCTCCAAACAACCTTTCCTAGTATCAATCCTTCACCGAAACATGGCGGGGTGACCATCAATATAGACAAAACTGATGACGAATGGTATGCAATAACTATTCTTAACAAAGAGGATGATCGAGAATTCCCAAGGCCTTTGACTCATTCATCCCAATTTTTCCCTATAATTGATGATCTAGGGGATGGAATAAGAGATCTATTCAAGGAATGTGATGGCATAATAGAAGAAGTCCCCAAAATAGTCATTACCAGGGAGGCCAAGCCTGGCGAGAAATTGTAGAATTGGGCCGCTACTCCTCTTATGACTCTCCATTTGTCTGGGTAGACAAAGACTTTATTTTTATGAAAATTGGTGATGGTCCGGATGGAGCCTGCAACCCACCCTTCATGTTTTAATTTCCTCACACTGTTTTTATTACTTTTCAAAAGGCGTAGACTCGCATTTAAGCAAGTCATAGCCAAAGTTTGTGAATATTTCCCAATTTTAATGAAAAGCCTCCCCTATTTCAAAATATCTAATGTTGTTTTACCTAACCTAATTTGTTTCTAATTTCAGTAATAATAGTCTAAAACCTGCCAATGTCATGTCATGTCAAAAGCTGAATGAACAAATCAAGGTAAATAGTATTAGAAGCAAAGAATATGGTGACAAAATCATAGTCCTTGAACAACTAAAGGATTTTGAGAACCAGGAAAGGCCCTACCTAGAAGAAATTAAGGTACCTAATCTGGAAGATGATGGTCAAGTCAAAGAAATCAGCATCGATGTTCATGTGACAAAGTACCCAACTTGGTTATCTAACATTGTCCCAGTTTCCCAAGAAAGACGGGAAGATCAGGATCTGCGTTGACTATCGAGATCTGAACAATGTTAGCCCCAAAGATAACTTTCCATTGCCCAATATCCACATACTTATTGATAACTGCGCGAAGAACGAAATGTAGTCATTCGTGGATTATTTTGCTGGGTACCACCAGATCTTAATGGATGAATAAAACGCATAGAAAATGGCCTTCATTATGCCTTGGGGTGTTTATCATTGCTGAGTGATGTTGTTTGGTCTTAAGAATGCAGGTTCCACATACATGAGATCCATGGCAACTATATTCCATGACATGTTTCACAAAGAAATTGAAGTATACGTGATTATCAAGTCTCGTGAGAGTTTGGATCACTTGACTCATTTAAGAAAGTTCTTTGATCAACTGCGGAAGTGCAATCTAAAGTTAAACCCCACCAAGTATGCTTTTGGGTGCCGGCCAGTAAGTTGTTAGGCTTCATAGTCAGTAGGAGGGGCATCAAGCTCAACCCTTCAAAAATCAAGGCCATTCAAGAGTTGCCTCCACCAAAAGACCGAGAAAGAAGTTATGAGTTTCTTGGGAAGGTTGAATTATATTAGACGATTCATAGCTCAGTCAATGGTTATTTGTGAACCTATCTCCAATTTGTTGAAGAAAGATGCACCAACCAACTGGATTGAGGAGTATCAATAAGCTTTTGACCGGATCAAGAATTATTTTTCTAGTCCACCGATATTGGTTCCTCCAAGAGAGGGAAGTCTATTGTTGCTCTCAGAAAACGCATTTGGGTGCGTCTTGTGGCAACATGATGAAAGTGGAAAGAAAGAATGAGCAATTTATTACTTGAGCAAGAAGTTCACTTCGTACGAGGGTCGTTATACTTTTCTAGAAATGACTTGTTATGCTTTGACTTGAGTTGCCCAGAAGTTGAGACATTATTTATCGTCCTACACGATGTATCTCATTTCCAAAATGGACCCCATGAAGTACATATTCCAAAAGGCCATGCCTACGGGGAAATTATCCAAGTGGCAAATATTTCTAAGTGAGTTTGACATTGTATATGTGACTCAGAAAGTAATCAAGGGACAGGCCTTAGCGGATCATTTATCAAAAAATCCAGTTGATGAAGATTATGAACCACTCCGAACTTACATCCCATATGAAGAGATTCTATTCGTAAGAGAAGATATTGCAAAAGTGCACCCTGGTTGGATATTGTTCTTTGATGGAGCAGTCAATTTCAAAGGCTCGGGCATTGGAGCAGTCTTGGTATCAGAGACCGGTCAGTATTACCCGATAACTGCTAAACTCCATTTTCTATGTGCCAACAATATGGCCGAATATGAAGCTTGTATCCTTGACATTTAGTTGGATATTGATATGGATATTCAAGAGATATTGGGTATCGGTGACTCCGATTTGCTAATTCACCAATTCCAAGGTGAATGAGCTATGAAAAACTCCAAGATCATATCGTATATGAAACTAGTATGAAGTCTGTGCAAGAGGTTCAAAAATATCGAGTTCAAGCACACACCGAGGATTCAAAATGAATTTGTTGATGCTTTGGCAACCACATCCTCCATGATTCAGCACCCAGACCATAATTACATCAACCCATTGGTGATAAGTCTAAAATAGAAACCTACGCACTATGTACAAGTGAAGCAGAACTAGATATAAAGCTATGGTATTCTGATATCAAGAGGTATCCAAAAGTTTGGGTCTATCCAGAAGAAGTGACCACCAACCAAATGAAGATAATTCGCCGAATGGCCAACAACTTTCTCCTAAATGGAGAAATCTTTTATGGGAGGACACCAGATCTTGGATTCTTAAGATGTGTGGACTCGATTGAAGCCACAAAGTTGCTAGAAGAAGTACATGCTAGAGTGTGTGGACCTCATATGAATGGGTTCACCTTAGCCAAGAAGATCTTGCGAGCCAGATATTTTTGGATAAACATGGAAAATGAGTATAGCAAGTTAGTACAAAATCATCACAAATGCCAGATCCATGGAGGTTTGATTCGAGTGCCGCCTGACGACCTTCATGCTATGAGCTTACCTTGGCCTTTTATATCCTGGATCATGGATGGCATAGGTCCAATCGATCCACCCGCCTCAAATAAACACAGATTTATTTTGGTAGCTATTGACTACTCCACCAAGTGGGTAGAAGATACTTCCTATAAGTCCGTGACCAAGAAGGTTGTAGCTGACTTTGTCAAGAACAATTTAAGTTGTCGATTCGGAATTGCCGAGTCAATCATCATGGATAATAGGTTAAATCTGAATAGTCACTTGATGGGAGAGATATGTGAGAAATTTAAGATCACTCATCAAAATTCAACTGCATACCGTCCACAAATGAATGGAGCTGTGGAAATTGCCAATAAGAATATCAAGAAGATCTTGAGAAAGATGGTTGATAGCCACGGATCTTGGAATGAAATGTTGCCTTACGCTTTGCTGAGGTACCGGACGACTGTCAGAACTTTGACTGGGGTAACTCCTTATGCGTAAGTTTATGGGTCAGAAGTGGTGATACCCGCTGAAGTTGAAATACCCTCCCTTAGGATCATTCAGGAAGTCATACAAAACAACGAAGAATGGGTTCATGTCCGTTATGAATAACTCATGATTGATTGATGAGAAAAAGATGAGCATCATATGCCACGGCCAATTGTACCAGCAACGAATGATTCATGCATTCAACAAAAGAGTGAGAGCTCGTATGTTCGCTATAGGATAGTTAGTCCTTAAGCGTATTTTTCCTCATCAAGAGGAATCCAAAGGAAAGTTTGCACCAAATTGGAAAGGACCGTATGTCGTCCATAAAGTGCTATCTGGAGGAGCTTTGTTTTTGCTCGATATGGATGGCCAAGTGTGGCCCAAGCCAATCAACTCCGATGTTGTAAAGAGATAGTAAGCCTGAAGATGGGTTTTTATTTTACTTCTTTCCCTGTGATCGCATTTTTTTATTGTAATCGTTTGTGCACTTTGTAATAGCTTAAAATTTCCCTACCCTTTTTGTATGAACTATGTTTGACCTGAATTCTCAAAGAATGAGATATGTAGGTAGCCTATGTTGGCTTTGGTCAACCCCTTAGAAAAATCTATCTTTTCCTTTTTTATCTTGAACTATGTGATGACCTGAATTCTCAAGAATGAGATATGTAGGCGGCCTTTGTCGGCTTTGGTCACTTTTTTATTTATTTCCAATCTTCTTCCACTATGAGTGTGGGAACTACTTTTGACCTGATTTTTGCTTCAACGGGATACGTAGGTGCCACAATGGCTCGGTCAAATTACCTCAGGAAATAGAAACTAGGGGAAAATTTTCGAGAAAGGAATCTCAAAAATTCAGAAGGCAAAGATTGTTCTTGTAATGACCGGGTCCGTCGTTACGGGTAAGCCATTCGTGCCAATTTTTAGAGTTATAAAACTCTGGGTTTGGGAGTTTGAAATTCTGGGCTAGGCTAGTCTCGGCCAGTTTTGGAGTGAGGTATTGTCTAGGTCAATCAGGTTAAGTATTAGGTTTTATGTCTTGATTCGAGCTATTTTTCCTTGTATCTAACACATAAAGGAGTCCGGGGGACTTTCTGGAATCGAATTCGGGTAAGTAGAACTCTCAGAATCGAGGTTGACGTGAAGCGGTTGTTCCGGAACGTCAGGAAAATAAGTGTGTTGTAAAATGGATGAGTTTTGGAAATTTTACGACTTTCTATCTGGTGTCAACTGCTATAACGGTTGACACTCCGCCATAGCGACCTCCGTTGTAGTGGAGAAATTACCGCTATAGCGGAAGTCAATGATGGTCAGCCTCCGCCATAGTGGACGACTCCGCTATGATGGTACCGCTATAGAGGAGCGTACTGCTATAGCGGAGCATGATGGTATTTAATGCAGAAACTTCCCCAAAAAAGTTCAATTTTTCTGCAACTCGTTTTGGGAGAAGAAGGGGGCGATTTTGGCGATTTCTACCGGTTTTCCATCATTTTTCATCCTAAAGGTAAGGATTCTACTCCCCCAAACTCCGTGATTTCTTTCCTATTCTATAGAATTGCTAGGGGTGGACTTGAGGAAAGGTTTGGGATAACCTAGGAATGGTAAAATCCGGGGAAAAAGGGGATTTTAAGGTGCTAGAGTTCTTGGGTCTTGATTCTTGATAATGGATAATGATCATTTAGCCATAATTCTCTAAGGGAATCCGTAAAAATGATGAATTTAGGTGAATTAATGATGGGAGAGCCCGGGAATGGGTGGAATGATCATGGTTGTCCTGGGGTTTAGGATTTTTCATAATCCGGGTAATTTGTAGGCCATAAGTATTGATTTTTGGTTACTATGTATTTATTTCTAGACCAAGAACAAGCAAGGGATCCTGAAAGGGGAAAAGCTCCGGCATTGTAGAGCTTGCTTATTCGAGGTAGCTGATGGTTATTGACTCATGTATGCATTGTATGTTGGTGTACTCATGTGTAAGTATTTGTATGGTTTGCATTGCTTAGTAAATGACTTAGGAATATCCAAAAGTACTGTTTTCAGTCTGGTGAAATGAACTAGGTGTTATTACTTGTTGGTTTACAAGTGTTGTTTGTTCTTTATTTGTGACTGTGGATTTATGTGACATTCGATTGGCTCGGGTACCACACCTAATACGGGATAATACTAATGGTTGGCTCGGGTACCATGACTAGTACGGATATACTAACGGTTAGCTTGGGTATCACGCCTGGTATGGGATAATACTAACGGTTGGCTCGGGTACCACGCCTGATATGGAGTTACTTTATTTTGTTGTTACATCTTTATTTAATGGTTCCCTGAGTGGACCGGGTTGTGAACTTGAATTGTGGTTGTGTATGTTAGTCCTTGAGAGGCCGAGATTAATTGCATTGCTTTATGAGTTTTGGTCTTGGTGTAGACTGGGTGGCATGTCTGACACTTAGGTGTTGTCTAGAGGGGTTCCAGGTGGGTCCAGGATATGTAACGGGATATGACTGTTATTGTTGTGGATTATTGATCATAACTGTGAAGTGGTTTACATGTGGTACAAGTTAGGTAGAGACTTGTAGTCTAGGAATACCTGTTGACTTGCCTATGTGCTTTTTGTACTCTTACTTGATTTTTGTACTACTCATACATTGTTTACTTGGAACTGGCTGATGATCATACCAGTACACGGTGGTTTTGTACTGATACAACACTTGCTTATCTTTATGTAAGTACAAAAAATCTTCCGGCGGTTGACACATGACCTCACTTGTAGGCCTGACTTTTCGAGATATCAAGGGTGAGCTATTCGACCGAGCTGCCTCGGTGTCCATCTAGTTGAGTTGTAGACCATTTGTTCGGGCTTAGACTATTTCTATATTTGGGATTGCATCCCTGTACTCTACTTTTTGGTAGATGTTTTTGGTACGATGACTTTCAGATTCTAGGGAGGGATTTTCGCAGTTTATTTTATTTATAGAGTTGATTTTATTTATGATTGAATGTTAGTTTACATTTCTGCACTGGTTTTAAGCTGTTAGGCTAGGCTAAGAGTTGGACTCCATTGATTCTCTCATTCGGGGGTTGGGTGGCTGCCACTTACGGCAGTCTGGGTCGTGATAGTTCTTCAACAAATCAGAATTCAAATTGTGCCAAAGAGCAACTGAAGTGAATTTTGAGAAAATCTCATAATCCCCACAGAGTATCAAATCTCTTATTAATGAGATGAGATTCATCACGAAACCTTTAACTGGGGAAGACCTCAAAATTTCTGCCAAGCTTCATTCGAGAATTCAGAAAAATAAACTCAAAGAATTCCCCAGAACCAGGAGATCAAAGTCTACTTCAAAAATCCCCAGTTGTGACAAAGTGTGAGGCGAACTAATTCCCAGCCACAACAAATTTCTCAAAAGACCATTTCTAAATTCCCCAACTAGGATGATGAAGCATCTTCAAAGCTCGTTAGCAACATATCAGATATGTCAGGCCTTGAAGTGGAAGACGTTCGTTGAGCTAGTGCATGACATGACCAATTGGCAGAGATTTTCCTAAACTATTTCTTCAAAATCAATACTTTCAAAAACTTCTTTGAAAAGATTTTACAAGTTAATTCACTCCTTTATAAATTTGACTTTGTCTTACGTCTACTGTGACATGGGGAGTCGAGGATGACAAATGCTAGAAGGTAGCAAATATCCAGAGATGACAAAGCAAGGAGCAAAAGATCGAAGAAGGTCAACAAAGATTAAGTTTCGCCAAAAAACTAATAATTTTTCTGTGGATGCAGGTTATCCTAAGAAGTGTTAGGGATCGATGAAAGTTCCTCATCATCCGACGAGTTCAAATCAATACAATGATGTCAAACTTTTAAAGATCGGCGAGAAAAGCCAAAATAATGGTAAGAAGCCAAAAGAAACAAAGATTTCTATAAATGACAAATCTTCTTGTGATTTGCAGGAACTACCAGATAAGGAGAGATCAACAACATCCGCAAATTTCCCAGCAGATCAGGGATTACAACCAACGCGTGATGTTTGAAATCAGTACACACAAAAGAGTCCATGTGCTGACTTGGAAAACCCAAGGGACTATCAGATTAAAGATCAATGATGTCCTCTTTGAATCCCAGGGAATCAGGGATTATGACAAACATGTGGTGTTCAAATGCGGTATTTATAGTTGTCCCCGGATACAGGTTCAACCATTTATTTATAAAATAACCCATGGTTTGTCTGTCTACCTCGGGAAGAGGATGATGATTACAAATAAAGTTATTTTTTATTATCGTTATGAACACTTTCTTTTTAAACTTTTATCGGATATTGACTAGTAAATATGATGATATGGTTGCTAATTATTTACCTTGAGAGTAGGTATAGAAGTAGAAGTTGATGCTTTAATAAAGGTGGAGGTGATGTTTTCTATAATCGCCCTATGGGCCATTGCATCATACAACACTACATTGCATTATGCATTCATATTGCACCATGTTGCATTGCATCATACTGCATTGCATCATACTGTATTGCATCGCATTGCATTATATTGCATCACATTACGTCATATCACACTGCATCATATTATATCGTGTTGTATTATAGTGTATTGCATCATATCACAGAAACCATATTGAGAGGACCATGTCACGAGGACCATATTGTGAGGACCATGTCACGAGGACCATATCGTGAGGACCATATCACGAGGACTATATCGCGAGGACCATGTCGAGAGGACCATCATTATCAATTACCGCAAGCATATACTCGTCGCGAAGATTATGTCCCTCTACTGGCCAGTTTTAAAGAGGATGGCATTCAGAGACATCTCTAAGTCACATTTTATGTGCAGAATCGACCCAAGAGCATTAATATCCAATATAGTGTGAAGAGGATAGAGTCTGACTTGAGGATATTCATGCATGCATACACATTTGTATCCAATATCGCGTAGAGATGGCAGAGTCTAGCGTTGAGGATACCCGTACATTAGGAATAGGTATTTATATTTGATCATGTGACAAAGGCTTTTGTCACCCCGAAGATCAAATGACATCTGCTGGCACATTTGAAGAATGTGTATCGCCCAAAGGAGGTCTATAAGACGTCATCCAAGACTGGATGATGAACTTGTATAAATACTAACTCTTTTAATTAACTTGGTTAATTATCCGTTGGAGTACCATGTCTTTTATTTGCAAAGTTTATTTCATTTGTTTAAATCAAATTAATAAAGTCTTGGAACTTTGCCTACAAATTTCTATTAAGTTTTATTTCTAAATCTCGTGTAATTCCCTATCATTTTTCGTAAATAAAATTTTGATAAAAAAGAGCTTTTCTTTACTTAATACATTCCCATGTCTTTTTCAAAAGTTAGTCAAATAAAATAAGGTAGAAAAATAATCGGATAACCGCGAGTTAGCGGATATTTCGAGTGCTTTAAAACCCTTCTCGAAATATTAATATGAACTTCTTACCTGGATTTCTTAAATTCAAAGATTTTTATCTGTTTTAAATCTTCTGAATATTTTTTCAAAAGTTTTCTTGATTTTTCCTAAAAATTAAGTGGCGACTCTGTTTTAATGGAATTTGAGAATTTTTTATAAGTTTTCCAATTTAATTCAAGTCAAACCGTTTCAAATCAAAAGTGCCTTTTCTTTTCAAAATGAAGTGAAAAATACGATAAAACAATCGAAATGTTGATCATTATGTAATCGGGGTGATAGATATGGTGGTCACTATGATGATAGATACGGTTATCATCAAGTCGATCATGGTGACCATGATAGAGGATTGCACACCATCAAGGTTACTCTTCTAACGTTCAAAGGTAGTAGTGATCTGAAAGAATTCCTTGAATGGAGATTAAAAGTGAGAGGGTCTTTCTTACCAACAACATTTCGGATGCTTTGAAAGCCAAATATGTCATCACTCAATTTGAGGGGTATGCATTCACATGGTGGGAGTCCAAGGTGAGAGAACGAGCCCGAGATCTCATTCATTATTTGCCTACATGGCAAGAGTTGTTAGCTCTAATGAAAGTGAGGTATGTTACACTTACCTATCATCAAGAGGTTCTCAAGAAGGTGTACATGCTTTGACAAGATGCCAAAAGTGTTGAAGAATATTATGATGAGTTCGAGAGTTTAAGAATGAAGTCCAAGCTTGATGAGCCTATATTGAACATGGTGATCCGGTTTGTTGCCAACTTGAAACAAGACATCTCCAAACCCATGAGACTTCAACACTATGCAAGTCTAGAGGAGGATTTTCATGATGCCTCTACGATTGAAAGGGACTTGAAAGAAGAGAAAGCATACAAGTCCAAGTTTACCTCAACTTCATCATGTAGCAAGAGCGAAGATAAGTAAAAGTCGTCGTCTATACAAGAACAATCCAAAGGTAGTAGTCAAGCTACTCAAGCTAAAGCCGACTGCAAGGTGAAAGGGGACGACAAAGCTAAAGGAGGTAATCTTATTAAACCTAACATTCCTCATCCTTCTACTATTCAATGCTTTAGATGTCAAGGTAGAGAACACATTGCAAGTGAATGTCATAATAGAAGACCCATTATGGCTTTATTTGATGGATATTGTACGGATAATGAGGAGGAGTGTGAGGACAAGAGAAAGAAACATGAGCTTAATGAAGAAGAACCATTGGGTTGTGATGAAGAGAAGTTAGAGGAAAATGTGAATTATGTTCATCTCTTGAGAAGAGGAGAACTTCTAGATTGTTAAGATGGTAAGCCTAGGGTTAGGCAAGAGGAAGAAGCCTCGAGTATTGATGTTGATCCTTTGCAAGTGAATGTTAACTTATCATGTATCGTGAGACGAATCATAGGGACCCTTGATAAAGAAAAGCTTGATCAAAGAGAGAACTTGTTCCATGCTCGTTGCAAGATCATGGATAAGGCATGTGCTCTTATCATTGATAATGGAAGTTGTACAAATGTTGTGAGTGAAACTTTGGTTGAACAAATGCAACTTCCTAGTGAGAAGCATCCTCTCCCCTACAAGTTACAATGTCTCAATGATAATGGTGATATGAAGGTGACCAAGCAAGTAACCATAAGGTTTGGCATTGGCAAGTATCAAGATGAGATTCTATGTGATATTGTGCCCATGCTAGCATGTCATATAATGCTTGGTAGACCGTGGCAATTTGATAGGGATGTGCAACATCATGGAAAGTCTAACAAGTACTCATTTGTATTTGGAGGACAAAAGCTTACACTTGCACCCTTGACACCCTATCAAGTGAGTGAGGATTATAGGATCATGAAAGAACTTTGGGAAGTGATTCTAAGGGAAGAGATTGAAAAGAATGAGAGAGAATTATTACTTGTGCATAAGAAAGTGGACTTGGCTAATGAAGAGGATGACTTGTTTGTGAATATGGAGCCAAGTGTCATGATCCAACTACCGGGACGTGCGGGCACCTACTCTATTCCACCTAAATAGGATAAACCTTACCACCCGAACCAACAGAAAATGCGGAAAAAGAAGTAAAACTATGAAATAAACCTTTTTGAAATACAAGAAACATCTTTTACAATATTTAAAGAATAAACCATTACAATTTGAAAGCTGCCTTCTCCAGAACCTAGTCTAAGCCAGTACAAGAGCTACTACAAGAGTGATACCAAAACAAAAGAGTACACAACTCCCACCATAGAAGCAAGGAGTAGGAGCTGCTGGAGATCAACATCGTCATGTACCTGTGAAACATCATCAATCCTGCAACTAGACTATACCCAAAAGGGTATAGTAAGAGTAGAATCAGTACAAACACATATACTGGTAGGCATCATCGATTGCCCCGAATTCACTCATACCATCATATAAGAAATCAAGGGAATGCCAATTAATTACAATACTCAACCCTTCAACATTCACCTTACCAAAACTCAATGTCATCCCAAGCCTGCCTATCCCTTAGACTTTCAAAGTCACCTTGACACCTAGACTTCCCAAGTCACCTTGACACCTAGACTTCCCAAGTCAGCATGACACCTACGTTTCCCAAGTCAGCTTGACACCTAGACTTCCCAAGTCACTTTGACAACTAGGCTTCCCAAGTCACCTTGTCACCTAGACTTCCCAAGTCACATTGACACCTAGACTTCCCAAGTCACCTTGTCCATTGCCAACATTTATGTCCATACTCGGACTACCATTTCCTTACCCAAGTCAACCACTAGGAATCAACAACTAGGAGTAAACCCCACTACTTAGTGACGTAGACCGCACCCATCGTACCGCCACCTACTAGTACAAAACTGTTCCCATGACCCCCAGGGCCATACTTGGCAAGTGACAACAGCCAATGCTACAACCAGACCGCAAGTCTCTCCCTTAGCTTACCAAACATACGCAACAAGTCTAACCAACATTGACAATTCCCAATGACAACAAACATATATCCTTTTACGAAACCCGGACCCAACAAGGATCCCTAGGACAATAACATACTATCCTGGTTCACAGAAGAACCACCTTGTCACTTAAGCACACTAACCCGGCCCTTCATGGACCAACTATACGCAAAATAATAATAAATCCTAGCCCTCTCAGAAACCCAATATATAAAGAACAAATGGTACACCTGCACTGAGTAAAGCAGTACAATATATAATAACAGCCAGTAGTATAACTCTAGACTCTCAGTCTACCTTTTGACTTGCCAACCACAGGGGACAGGTTCAACAATCATTCAACAATATTAATAAACATGACATTTACCCTTTTTCATTACCCGGATCAATCAAGGATCCCTAGACCAACACCTAAGTGTTTACATGCGATGCCCGGTCTACCGTAAGACCATCCCCACATTTAAGTGTAACAACCCGGCCTCTCAAAGACCAATGTAATCAATCACATATTTAAGACTCAACCCGGTCCACTCATGGAACCATCAAAAGAAATACCACCAAAATAATAAACAATCTCGTACCATGCGTGGTACCCGAGCCAACCAAATAGTAACCTATACCAGGCGTTGCACCCGAGCCAACCAATGTCAAATAAGTCCAATCAATCACAACCAATGAACACACATACTTGTAAAACCAACAAGCAAACAAAAGCAGTTCATTTCACAAGATTGATTACCAGACAACTAGACATTCACAATACATTCCCTAAACATACAACTCATACACTACTACGAAATAGTACATGAACACATAATGCATATTAAAAATCAAATACCATCACCTACCCCCATTCCAGATAAATAAACTTAACCTTGAAATCCCGTCTGAAGACTAACCCTAATTCACCCCTTAACACATACTAGTAGGTACATCCAATCCTGACCCTCCTTCTAGTACCGAAATACAACATGGGGAAGACCTTCCCTAACTTCAAAAATTTAACCATTTAGCACATTCCAGTTTTCTTTATAACCATATTTCAGAGAAATCCTTTCTTTAACCTGGGGTGTAATTATCCATATTCCTGATTCCCCGAACCTTTCCGGTATCTCAGTCTCTGAATTCTATCATTTTTCCATGCCTAAATAAACATTTAAAGCCCGGAATAGGACCCCACAAAAATCCTTTCCAATCAAAACCTAGATCATACATAACCAACACCACAATCCACCAGACTCTGTGCCCTAAGGCCTAAGCATGGATTCTCCTTTTCAACTATACAATAAGTATAAAATGTAAACAGGTCAATCTACTCAATAAGAAAACCTAGCCTACTTGGACGCCAAGCAGATGCACGATGCAATTTCTGACTTTGTGAAGGCGTTCCTTGATGGATGACAGGCCCAAAATCTATGGTTTTGCATCCTTTTAGCCGAAATCTCCCCTCTCCATGACTCTCAAGCCTTGGAGCAGCCAAGGAGGGTTCTTGGAGTAACCTTCATCTGTTTTGGGGGCTGAATGGGGGAGAATGAAAATATAAAACTCGTTTTTAGATTTTTTGATCTCGTCGCTCTGTTATAGCGGTCCACGTTCTGCTATAGCGGTACCGCCATAGAGGAGTCCACCGTTATGGTGGAAGCTGACTGACGTTGACTTCCACTATAGCGGTAATTTCTCTGTTATAGCAGAGGTTACTATTGTGGTGTGTCAACCGCTATGGTGGTTGACATGGGATAGAAAGTCATAAATCCTCTCAAAAGGGTCCATTTTACAACACACTTAATTTCTTGGTGTTCCAGAATAGCCCCTTCACGTCAACCTCGATTTCGGGAGTTCTACTTACCCGAATTTGATTCTGAAAAGTCCCCCAGACTCCTTTATGTCTTAGCTAAATGAAAAACTAGCTCTAATCAAGACACTTTACCCAATACTTACCCATATTTCCCTAGACCATGCCTCACTCTAAAACTGGCCGAGACTAGCCTAGCCCAGAATTTTCAACTCCCAAACCCAGAAGTTTTATGACTCAAAAATTGGCATAAAAAGTTTACTCGTAATGATGAACCCGGTCATTACACCAAATAAATTTTCAAAAGGCATGGATTAGGAACACTCTTTAGTGGGACTCATCAGCATGAAGATTGTAGTGCACACTAACCAAGGTACTAGCATTTTGCCTAGTACCAATTCTTCTCTTTTACAGGTTCATAGAAGAGTACTTTCCAATGAGGTTCCTCAAAGTTCACCTCACAAATATGAAATGACAAGTATCATGGGATCCAACTCTAAGGATTCCAACTTGAGAGAGATCAGAGAGGACCAATCCTATTGGTTCAAGATGAAATTTGAGATGGGAATGCCTTGCAAGCCAAGGTTGGAACATGAGCATGTAAAGGTAGCCTCTCCAACCCAAGGTAGGTACCTATCCCCTTAGATTCCAAGTAATCCTTGGAGACATGATGACATTTATGATATGGGACGTAGACTTTTAAGATTGGATGCTTATATGCCCTATCATGAACATGTTAATGTCTCACATCTTACATCTTTGTTTGGGGCCAATATGCTTAATTTGTATGACACCCGAGTTTGGGATGCCAAGTTTATATGTTGTTTGTTGAAGAGTCCATGCGGTACAATTAGTACCAAGATCATGATGCCAACTTCTTGTTACCTTCATATGGGTAGACAACTTGAAGTGTTAGGTTGGACTCTTTAGAGCATGCTTGATCTCTTGATTGAAGGGAACCCAAATTCTTGGGAGGACCACGTGTCTTTGAATGAATGTGTTGTTAATAGGTCCCTCGTTCCCTTCCCAAGAATGCCTATTTTGGAAGATGCCCTCCCTTTAGGGAGTTGTGTGAAAAGAAAAGGTGACACTTATGTGTTGAACCACAAGTTGATATCGTGTGTCCAAACATGTGAGAATATGCTTAATAGGATCCTTGTACCTAATTGTAAGCTTGCATATGAGGACATCATGACGGACACTAATGATGTTGTTACCTTTCTTTACTATCTTTTTGAATATGATGATATTCATAGTTGTGGCGAATATGCATCTTATGTGGGCATGGTTTTAGAAAAAGGGATTCCGGTATATCATATAAAAGAGAAAGGATTCATTTTATGATAAGAGAAGGAGATGTATGCCCAAATGTCATCACTCTATCCTTAGGTGCTCCCGGTTGTTGTGCTTTGCTTGATACAATTCATGAGCTTAATAGTCCTCTTGCATGTGGAAACACTTTTGATGAGACTAGAGTGATAAATACCTTCCTCTACTACCTATTTGCATTCGATGATGTCACGACCTGATTTCTCAAGTCATGATGGCACCTACAACCTCCTAGTAGGCGAACCAATTCCCGTAGCTTAAAATGGTTAGTAATGGGCTACTACCTAACCAATACACACAATAAGCAGAAATAAGCGGAAGCAGAATAAGATAGTGACAAGCGGAAGCAATAACCCGAATATACACATAAGAAAACTACACCAACTCCAAGACTTGGTATCGATAGTACAGAAGCTTCTAATAGAATACAAGTGCTAGAAGTAACAAAAGATAAGTATAATTGTCTCTGAATATACGAAGAGTAACAGTACAAAAGCTGAGATATGGTCAAGCCCCGGTCGTCAGGCGCTCACCCTAGTCTCGAATATCCCAAAAGTTGCACGAGTCTCCAACGCGATCAACAGCAAAAGCTGAACTGATATTTGCACCAGAAAGATACAGAAGTGTAATATGAGCACCAATTTCTAAGAAACGGGTACCCAGTAGGCATCATCGGCCGACTGAGCGCATATAAAATATAAAAATAGTAATATTGCAGAATTCAAGGAAGCAGTCACACAAACAAAAAGGAAGCACAGGGAAACTAGCATGTAGAAGTCAACAAGAATACAAGCAAACTATGCTAGCCACAGAAGATATACATACACAAAAACACAGGTGAAAGGGAGAAAGACGCAACTGGGATCCTTGCAACAACAGTATATATAAAGAAGGAGTTTAAGAAAAAGGGAGGTGTACCGATAACCTCAAGTAAAAGGGAAGGATGGGAAGCAAGCCAATATATATTCAAATAGGAAGCAATACGAATAAGTCATGCTTAAAACCCAACTACTAGATAAGCATAGACAAAATCAACTCACAAGTGCAACCCTATGATGGAATAACTAAACCACAAAGTACCGAACTCCGCTAATCAAAAATCAGGATAAGAATAGCATTTAACACCCCATAACTGCTCAGAAGACTACATAACAGAACCTCAATAATATGGGACCCACTAGCCCCTCAATAAACTTAGTCCATAAGTCGGAGCCTCAACAGGCTAATAACCACTAATCCAACCGGTACCGAAGGTCATAACAAGCTCCAAAACATAAAAAGAGTAAATTAATCTACCTACAGTCCCAACGGCTACCCATACAACCGAGGAACATAATCAAGTGAAAACAGACCCTACGATCGCCCATACAACCGGAGCATACACTGAGCACACAGCAAATAAGGGTGGAATTGGAATACAATATGCATGATGATGATATGATGAAACTGGTGTGATAGTAACCCGTATGTTCCCCCTCTGGTACCCCAAAGGCCCAATAGAGGTAGGACCCATGGAAGGGCACTGCCCATGTACCTCTACTCTGCCGTACACCCCTCCTCCTGGCACGCGCATTGGCCCGTAACCAGTTGCCCAAGAATGACAGGGTCCATAGAGGTCTACTCGTAGACCACATACTAAAACTGTGAATCTCAATATGTAACGCAATAAATGGAACCTCGTAGTACATGCCCAGCTTTGACCCGGGTCTAAATCAATAGTAGTAATCTCAAAACCCATCAAAAGAGTGCCCAAAGTATATTTGGGTCTAAATCAGTAATCAAAGTCTCAATAACCCTCTCAAAGAGATGCCCGGGGCGTATCCGGGTCTAAAACCATCATAAAATATGTCTAGCACTCTGGCATAGCCGAGTCTAGTATCAGTAAGAAAACCAGTGAGAAAATCAACTTAGTATCACTTTTATCTCGAGAAAAATCCACCTGTCAATACCAAATCTCATTTTTATTATCATTTATACCTAAAAATGAGACCTCGAGGCCATGCAAAGTTTAGAAAACCGGGGATAATAGGCCTGAAGCCAAAATATTAGTAAAACATGCAGAAAAAATCCTTTTTCATGAATGATCTGCTCGCAAACAATAGATTAGCCCAAAATAACTCACAAACATTCCTATCGACCCTGCACAGGCACAAGAAGCTCTACAGCACAGATAGCTAGCCTAAAGCGATATCTAGATATCCGAGACCCGAGGACATTCTCAAATAACCCACCATCTATGTTCCAGATTCAATACAAGGCCGCAAAGGACCACAAGGGTAATACAGCAATACTACACGAATACTACAATCAACGTATGAAATAAACGGATAGAAAAAGCGGACAAGTTCTGAGGGTACCAACCTAGAAAACCAACCCAAGGAAGCTAATTAATGCAGTTATAGCCTATATACGCAGAATCTAGGTTGAAAAACCATAACCTATCTGTCGTCCGACGACTAGCTGCGGGGACGATGATGTCCAAGCCCAAACTACTCCGAGAAGCTCCAAACAGAGATCAAACTATCAAAAACATAAGATATGCATCAAAAGAAGACCAACGATACCCATATCGCTATAATAATAGCCGGGCCAAAATTTGAGCCGCCGATGAACTCGTGGGCCCAGCAACTCGAGCCTAAAATGAATGAGCGCACAATGACCACCACACTCCCATGTGTGCATGCTCAGATTATTGAAGGAAATTGATCAAGGGTAATGTCCCAAAACAACCAGCCATTAATAAGAACAACCAAGGATCAAAGATGTGAATTCAACAAAATTAAGTGGATCAAACTTACAATAATGATGGAGGAATGATCAAGGCCAATAAAATCCTACCCTGGCACCACAAATTGAAACAATGCAGAGAATTGGAGAGTTGGAGCTTATACCTATGGGGAAAATGAATTTTGAAGTGAAGAAGATGAAGTAGGAGTTTATATACTTCCCAGGGATCTTTCTTTGCGATCGTGAAGGGATCCCACGCGGTCGCAATGACCATGCTGACTAGACCATCGCAATCGCAAGGACTAGCCATGTGGTCGCGAAGAACAAAGAGGAGAAGGCTTTATTGCGGTCACGACAGGGAACATCGCAATCGCGTAGCATAAGAAAATAGGTGTTACATTGCGGTCACGAGGAAGGGGCTCGCAATCGCGATTAAGGCCTGAGGCCTGCACCTGCAACAACAAAACTTACAATTCTAAAAACTTTTACGGGGTATACCGGGAATAATTAGAAACCGATACTTAAAAACCAATAATGCTAACAAAATGGAAATGATGTTCCGAACTCATAGGAATCAACAAAACTTCCATACGAGGTTATCTCAGAGGAATGTTGACCCAATTCAACACTAGCTAACTCCAACCAAACATCCAAAATGAGCTCGATTCACCCGGGACCCGAACCAATTAACTAACTAACACAAACTCGGGATTTTGGAGATAACAGCGCTGACGAAATTTTCATCTGAGGCCATCTTCTTTGAATGTTGACCAAAGTCAACCAAACAAGCCCAACTGGCCTGAAAACACAGAACGAGAGAGAATTTCAAGCTGAAAAGCTCCCGAATCCCGACCGAAGGCCCAACTAAACCAAATTCCATGCTCTTGAGCTAATAAAATTATCGGAATTCAATTCGAGCATGTTTACTAAGAATGTTGACCAAAGTCAACTATTTTCAAAGTCTAAAGCTCTAAAATAAGGAATGGCCAAAAAGGCCAAACAAATAACTCGGGCACCGAACTACTGGTACTAGCAAGACATAAATGACTTGGGGCCACTACAGGTAAGCTCTAATAGTACAAGAAAGGCAAAAACATGTAAATGATCAGAAGGGTCATTAAAAATGATGTTCATGATTGTGTTAAAATTGCATGTAGAAGGGGTAGGCATACCTTTGGCTTATTCCATTGTGTGTGTGACCAAGTCGTACCTTCCTTTGATGGGTAGTATCTTCGTGATGGGTTGAACAACCAATTCCTTTGTACTCTATATGTTGACTATTTTGTCATTGCAATAGGGAATGCTTGGTCGTATCTTGAGAATGTGCCTCATTGGCATACTACTATTTGTGCTAACCCTCATACTACGAGGAAATTGTGGTTGTTTATCCTACCTATGTTCTTTCAAGGTTTAGATTCGAGGACGAATCCTTTTCAAGAAGGGGAGGATGATATGATATTGCTCCGCGACATTCATACTAGACCTATACTTCAAGGTCTAGACAAGAGGATCCGAGCCACACCCACTCTTGGAGCACAAAATGGAGCTTGGAAGAGCCTCATTACGCCCCAATTGAAGCAAGCCAAAGAACTACAAGCCTTACAAGATATATTCATGAAGAAAGAGGCTTTGGAGACCATTGAAGAACGTAGATCAAGGATCTATGACTTGTGAATGATCGCGTGGAGCAAAGAAGAGTCTAAACAAAGATTCTTCCTTGGGGTGCGACCAAGGGTGTGTTGGGCACTTCCCCTGGTGCGTTTCGCACAAGAACTTCGCACAAGGTGTGCGTTGAGCACAATGCCTTGTGTGTTTGGTATTAGCCTCCGCACATGGCCCATCATGGGCCGAGTTTAGGGTCTTCTTATGTCACTTTTGCGCCTTTTATTGTACAAGGCAAATACTATAAATACATGCCTTAGTCATTTACATTCCTTAGATATTGATGAATATTGAATGTTGCTTTGAAAGCTTGTAGTTGCTAATTTAGCTTGTAGTATTGGGTGGATTTCCAATTCGTTACTCTAGTTGTACAAATCTATTGGGTGGATTCCTAATAGGTAATTGAGTGATTAGGGGTAGATTCCTTTAATTGATTGTTAACTTCTTTGCTTGATTAATCATAGAGTCATCATTTGTGAATTCATTTGTTTGTGTCTTTATTTGGTTGAAAAATTATTATTTGTTAATTAGGTTCAATTGGGAGGTGAGGGTACAAAGTCCCTTGTTGCCCATAAACGTGGTTAATTAGCTTTAATTCACATATCTTTTGCTTATTTCATTTTTGCATTTGGATTTTGATTAGTCTCCCTAATCGAGATCTTATCAACTGGTTAGACTTGGATTTGATTTTTAAATATTCAGGTATATCCATACTTTATAAAAACACCCTAAGCACAATTTTAAAGCAACTTTTAACTTGCGGTGAAACTTTTAACTTAAAAGAGTTAGGAGCTGTCATGGAGGCTGGAGTTTACTAGTTTTATCTTTTTTTCTCCGCATTATTTATATTTCTTTGTATGAATTATAATTTTTCTTTCATGTCTATGTGGAACTAATCTTGTTTTAGGGTTATGATATAGCCATGAATACTGTCGTTTGAATGATATTCTCATCGTGGTAGTTTATTCATACTTGATTATTTCTTCACTTGTGTTCTTAATTGATTGCTTGTGTAGCTAACAATTGAGTTCTATTTACTATATATCAATTGCTTGGAAAAGAAATTGCTAGATTAGAGAAGCAGTCAAGAGAGCGTGATCTGATTATCCCGATAGGAGGGCTATGATTTATGGTTGGGATAAAAATATACCTAAACTTCGTGTTCAGTTGAATATTGTGGACTAAAAGCATTCTTAATAGGGCAATTCCATCAAAATATAAACGGAGAATTGTTATGAGTAGGTGAGTTGTGGTTCTGAAGAACATCATGAGAGTTAATAATTTGATCAATTAACAATCGTGAACAAATCTACTACGATGAACTACGGGTATAACTCAATAAGATTGATGACTAATCGCAATCCTGGAACATTCATATTATTGATCATAAAAGAATTTGTTCTTTGTTTGATTAATTGTTCATTAATTTTTTTTTAATTTAGTTAATTCAAAATATAACTTGAATTTTACCGCTTGAACAAAATAATGAGCATCAATTTAGTAAATAGTTGAATCACAAATCTCTGTGGGTTCGACATCCGACTCTCGAGTCACTATATTGCTTGTATAATCGCATATATTTGTGTGTGCATTTGAGAGCAACATATAAATTAAATATATAAAAAAGATAACTTTATTATAATGTCAAAATATCCGCAAATTATACAATATTTTTATCATTATAATTATTATCATTCTTCTGTATTTGCTCAAGAATCAATAAGAAACTAAAACATAACCTTAAAAAGAAAAAATAAATAAAACTTGTACCAAACATGGTTATTCTATTTATGTTTCTTTCGTTTTAAGTCTAATTATGATAATAAGTTACTCCATTAGATATATAAAATTATTTTCAAATACTTATTAAATAATTTTTGACTATTATAATATTAAAAATTTACATTATAACAAGGATTTAGCGGTGACAGTAAAAAGTTGCCTCTAAAGCTGCACTTATAGCGGCGACTATGTCGCCACAAATGGCCCTTATGTAGCAATCTTATAGGTCGTCACAAATACTTTGTTCAACTATATATTATCATAAAAATTAGTACACATTTGTGGTTAATGGCGGAGCTAGAAATTTTATCCAGGTGTTCAAGATTTATTTTTTTTGACAAGTGGGTTCAATGTTATCTTTTTTAACGTACCAGTTTGCTATGAACTATCCCAATATCTATTTCTATCAAATACAAACAATCGAGATTTTTTTTTCTATTATGTTAATTTTATTAATCAAAGTGTATGGATTAGTGCATAAAGTGAAAACAAACGAGTCTAGATTCATACTAAACACAAATTACATAATTGTCGATTTTTATACCTTTTCCAAAGTGCATTTTATATTGGATAAAATTATAAATATAATTATTATATAAACCAACATGTTTCAAAAATAATATAATTTATTCATATATATAACTTTATATTAAATAAAATTATAATATTTAGAAACTTGACAAATATTTAAAAATCTTAGGTAAATTAAAATTAGGAGAAATAATTAACTAAAGTTATTTGCTTGATGGTATTTAGTGTAGACTTGTTCGTGAGACTCTAATCTTCCAAAATAAAACACAAGAGATGTGCAATAAGACAGGTTCGTACCCGAACCACTAGGCAAAATCAGAACACCCTTAACAATTGCGCCAAAGCACAAGACTGTGTCAAGAGTGTTCAACATTATGAATATATTCGGTAAAAGAAGAATTTAACCTATATATATAGTGTAATTTTTCAGCGAAAGGTATTCACTTGACCACTTTTGGGTGGCTGCAGCTCCGCCCCTGTTTTTGGCGACTCAAAAACATTAGCCACTAAAATGATGTTCTTCATAGCAACTACATGGTCGCCACTGAAATGCTATATTTTGTAGCGACCACAATCGCCACTGAAATGCTATCTTTTGTTGCAACTCTTTCTTTTCGCCACAAAATCTTTACTTTTGTGGTAATTAGTAGAGTCGCCACAAACAGTTGTCATGAAATTATATTTCTTGTAGTATGTATCTTTATCTAGCATATATATATATATATATAATTTAAATCGTATAAAATTACATGTTAAGTTGTTTAATAATGACTATGAATGTTCTCTATGTAATGATGATAAGAACATTTATTACAATTCAATCAAATTATTTCGTTAATGCAATTTTACAAATGTTTTCATAATTATAGTTAGAAAATAAGTTGCACCAAAATATGCACTTATACTATGCATATAAATCCAAATATATCTTCAATTAAATTTCGCGTGAAATAAAAATATTGATTCCATAAAATAAAAACAAAAGCATAATTAAATCAAACTATTAATAACAAATAATTATGACACACTTTACATACTTTAAAAACATTCTTGATACTTTTCCAAAGAAGATATCATAATCTCATTTGTTTTCATTAAAATTAAGACGTCTGAATCTGAATGCACATCTGAATGATTAAGATGTTGTCTCTAGATCTGAATATTGAACGATAAGACTGATTATTATTCAATATCTGAATGTCACATTTTATTTATTTATAAATATAATAAAAATATAATTTAAATAAATAATTAATTATATATTAAAAATATTTAATTTAATAAAATAAAATTATTATTTGATTAAAAAATAAAATATTTATGTTTGCTAGTGATAATAGAGATGGTTTGTAATGGTAGTGATGGTGGTAATGGTTGTTGTTAGTGGCTAGTAATGTTGACGATGATAATTGTGATGGTAGAGGTGGTTGGTGTTGTAGTGATTGTCATGATGGTGGCGATTGGTAGTGTTGGTGGTGGTTTTGTACTGGTGAAGTTAGTTAATATTAGTAGTTAGCGATGTTAATGGTGGTGACTGAAGAATGTATTGGAGTTGGCGGCGATTTTAGTTGGGATGGTGGAGGTTATTGGTAGTAGAAATTGACTGTACTGGTGGTAGTGGCTGATAGTGATGGAAGTGTCACCGACGGTGACAACGGTGGTGGTGATGGCTGAAGAATGTGTGGTGGTTGATGGTGTGTTGGTGGTAGTTGGCGGCGGGCTAGTTGTGATGATGGAGTTGATTAGTAGTAGGGATTGACCATAGTAATAGTGGAGGTGGCGGTAATGGTTGTCGCGCTTCATTTTTTTCTCGCGAAAAGTGGGACATCGACGTGACAAATCTCTTTTTAGGATAAAAGAGTGAAGAGTCGCCACCTAACGAATTCAAGGCGCGTTAGGGCACCATTCTAACTATGAAATTGAACTTATTTTAAGGGTCTACGTCACCAGAGAATTGAGTAAGGGTTCAAGTTACCTCGAAAGGAAGGTGTTAGGCACCTTTCGAGGTCCACAAATGTGGGTCCCTGCCGAATTCGTTATTTATGTGGGGAATTAAGTGATAAACAAAGGGTCCAAATAATTTATTAAACTAAAATGACTATGTGATAAATATGCAAAAACTTATTTTAAAACAAATAGTTAAATAAGTTTAATTACTAAAATCTAGATGAGAGACGATTGCACATATAAGTTACAAATAAAATAAATAAGTAAATAAGAAGAAACCGATAAGCAAGAAGATAGAATTAACACAATGATATAAAGAAAAAGGCCTAATTACTAGGTGATTTAATTAACTACCCAGACATATAATAATACAAGAATTAAATCAAACTACCAAACCGATACGTTGGGGAGTAATCGCTCAACCTCGTGCGAAGTCTTAAAAGACTTCTTAGTCAAAGAGCAATGACTATCGAGCATAGATGTATCATGTAGATCACTCCCTATGTAGGAGGAAAACAAGTTGGGGAGGAGGGGGTTTTTAGCCTAAAGGATCACCCCGTGCAACATAAATTAATACTTCGCAATCCAATTAAGGATTGCTCGTATTAATCAGCGAGCACAGACTATCATCTCTGACTACCCGCCTAGGTTGTTTATTAAGGTTGTTATTAACCTAAAGCGCGTACTAAAGAAATAAAAAACTCTAACGTACCTTATTATGGCTACCCGTCCCGACTTAATGTCCAAGAGGCATTGGATTATTTTGGATATGGGCCTAGACAAATAAAATCTTAAGGTTATTAATTAGACTCGAATTAACGCCATACAAAATATCCAAAGACTTTAAAGACAAGTAGCACATAATGGTTTCAAGTAAGCCTCTTATTTAATTAAAGAGTAACTAAGTGATTAACATGCTTCAAACATTAACACTTCCGTATGATTAAACCTATAGGCATGATCTCTAATGCAGAAATTTATTAATTAAGTCCTATGAGCATAATGTCTAGCAGTTTATCATGATGAAATTGATTTTAACATGCTGACCTGAATTGAACTGATTTTAAACATGCTGAAACTGGTTTTAACATGCTGAAATTGATAGCCAAATAATTTAATATGCTGAAACATGTTTTAACTTAGGCGTGATCTCTGAAAAACTAAAACTGATTTTAAAGCTTAAAACATGGTAACTAATTTATTTAAAGTGCTGAAACTGATAACTAATTGACATGATGAAATCTTGTTTAGTCCTATAGGCATAATCTCTATTTTGACTTGCGAAAACTAATTTAATCATGCTGAAATTGATAAACAAGTAACTTAATATGTTGAAACAGGTTTTAACATGCTGAAACTGATAGTCAAATAATTTAAAATGATGAAACAGGTTTTAGTATGTTGAAATGATGGCCAAATAACTTAGAATGCTGAAACAGGTAGGCGTGGATTCTAATTTTAAAAGACGACGCAGATTTTAAAACCTGAAACATGATTTCTAACAAACGATATTGATACAATTCCTATAGGCATAATTTCTAACAAATGGAATTAATAGAAATCATATAAGCATGATTTCTTTGGAATATAATTAAAACAAGTAGCACGTAGTTTGCCCCTCCCCCATAGCAGTCCCCTAAATTTTATTATTTATCAAAGTTTATCCAATAATTATTACAGACTCAAATGAATGAATATAAAGGAAAAAGAATAAAAATAACAGAACTAGTAATTTAAATCTTTTGAGACTCCCAAATCCCAGGCCACTCTTCACTATTCCCAAACAGATCCGCTACCAAATAACCTGTCAAAACAAACATAAAAAATCCCAAGGAGACTATAACAAATCCTAATATCAACCCTTGATATGGCATAGTTTCATGAGAACCTCAAGGGTTCTAGGCATTGCCCATGTCCGAGTATAGGATGCGTTAAGGTCCTCGATTTCGTACAACACATACCAAGACAACATAAAGAAAGTTCATGGTAGTCACGTTCTTGACACATAATCAACAAATAGTGGCAGTTTGTATCATATAATCAATAGGAAACATTTAATATTTTCAAACCCCTATGATCATGCTTTTCTATCATGCTCATAAATTGCATACATGAATTAAAAGTCATACCCATTCGCAATAAATAGTAGAAGAAATTTGAGACCCTACTTTAGCAATCAACAACTTTATTCACAGTAGAGAGCTTTTGACAATATTAGAGTGGTAAATATGTGTAAACTCTGAGGAATAATAAAGGGGGGGAGACTGCTTATATAATAGGTGCATTGTAAATAAGATAAGGAAAGAAAATATTTAAAAGAAAAAAAAATCAATTACAGATTTTCCTTTAACAGATTGATAAAATCATATTGGAGGTAGAGAAAATCCAGCCTAATTTACCATAAAGAAGCAAAGAAATATGTTTTCCTTTTGGAAAGAAACCAGTCCCACTTTATTGCAAAATCAGAGCAAGTTTTAAATAAATTAGAAAATTTACCATAAACTTTCCCAAAAATCAAGTAATTAAATCAATTAGAGGGTAAAACAAATCAATACTTTTACCATATTTAGCCGAGTACCAAACTGTTCTAGTCCATAAAAGGAAGGAAAATCAGTTGAAAGAATGAAGGCATTAATTAATAACTAACTGCACATAGTATCAAGCTGTCCATAGTTTGAACTCGAAAGAAACGGGGACAGACAGATAAATTTCGCTAAAATAGACAAGTAACAAGGCTATCAAATCATGCTCAATAACATCATGCAGTAACCAAGTAATGGGCAAAGAGAATCTCAAATTTCATTAACAAAGGTTTATCAGGCCTCGGGGTTAAGCATGAATCTCCACAGTCATGAGTATGACTGCCTCTCCTAATCAACAATCAGTCATACCACAATATGGAACAAGATGGGAACACGACATGGTAATCAAAATATGCTTAGACATCCCTTTCACAACAAAGTAAACTTATAATCAAATTTCAAAACTAAATTTATAGCAAAGCTTTGTAAAAACATGATTTTCATCATACTGTAATTGGCATAGGTAATCAGTCACAAATCAGTAAAATTACATAAACATGCATCAACCCTCATAGATGGATTTTGAATCTTAGAACCTGTAATACGAGAGAAAGAGCAGAAGATGATATATCCGAGCACAAATCGTAACACCGGTGAAACCTCAGTCGGATCTGTAAGATCCGTTGTTCCATTTATCGGGATCCTCCACCGTTCATTAGAGAAAAAGGAGACCTCCGGTTTTTTTGGGATTTTAATGGTTGCAGCGGATAGGGGGTACGAGGAGAACAAGGGAAAGAGGTGTTGGAGAGGAGAGTTGAGGGAGATGGGGGCGGCTGGTCATTTCTGGGTTTGGCCGGAGGGTGGCGGCGACGGGTTTGGACAGAGGTAAGTGTGGCTGTTTGGTGGGGGTTTTGGTGGTGGCTGGAGGAGAAAAGAGAGGAGGGAGAGAAGGTGGTGCCGGCTGGTGGAAGCAGCAGTGGCTTCATCGGGCGGCGTGCGGTGGTGAAGAGAAGAGAGTGGAGGGAGAAGAGGAGGGAGGCGGCTAATGGAGGAAGTATAAGTGATTAGGTTTGAGGGGTTGGTATGATTAAAAGGAGAGAGAAGGTGAGCTTTAATCTTGGCCGTTGATCACATTAGATCAACGGCTGATATTTGATCTCATCATAGATCAACTTTAAAATTAAAATTAGGCCAAATTGGCTCAATTTTAGGCTAAAATTGAAAGAAATTAGATAGAAAGAGGCTAGAATTTAAATAAATTGGAAAGACAAATGCAATTGGGCTGCTATTTAATTAATAACATAATATATATACATATAATTTAATTAGTAGATAAAACCGTAATATATTATTTAAGATTATAAATAAATTACGTATAGATATATTGTATGTAAAATCAATGACATGCAATATTATACGAAATTTACGATGAAATAGTAACAATAAGAAATAAAGTATATATTTATAAATTGTATACTAATTTAAAAAGTGTCAAGACAGCGATAAAATAAAAGTAATACGCGAGAAAAATTAAGCTTTAAAAATAAGAATAACTAGTAAAATAACAGCCCGAGAGAGGTATAGGGAGGTCAAAATTGGGTGTCAACAACTGCCCCTTCCTTGCTCGGGAATGAAGGATGAATTGTCAGGCAAGGAACGTTGACTTAGTAGCTAATTTTGTCCGACCAAAAGCATAGTTCTTCAAAATCGGAGAAACAACAGGGGATTTCTGAAAATATTGCGGCCGAGACTTTGGTTTTAAGTCGCCTACATATCTCTGGTTTTACGAGAATCAGTTCATGTGTAGTTCTAGATTCAGAAACGAACGAGGCTTCTAAAGAAGAGTGACAGACATAGATTTTGAATGAGGATAGCCCGAGTTGATAAGATTAGAGTATGATCAGGATGGAACGTGAATATGATTTTGGTTAAGTTATAGCGATATGAGATTTGAATTGAATAAAAGAATAAGAAGAGTGGTATCTCATAAAATAGTAGTGAACATTGTTTTCATTCGTTTCTTGTCTTTGATGCCTGCAACTTCTGATATAACTCAATAAAACGGTTAGTTAATGAATTTCTATAAACGTGAATTATTGCAATGAAAATAGTGATGCTAGAAAACAATAATGATAAAAGGAGGTAAGAAAATGTATCTGTTTATTTGGAAGGATAGTGCTTAACCCAACCAACTTTCAAAAGGACAATGCTTAGCCTCGGGCAATATCTTGAAAAAGTAGTGCTTGACCAAATCAACTTCCGAAGGACAGTGCTTAGCCTCAGGTAATATCTTAAAAAGGTAGTGCTTAACTCAATCCTTCCGAAAGACAATGCTTAGCCTCAGTAATTTCTTGAAAAGGTAGTGCTTAACCCAATCAACTTCCGAAGGTCAATGCTTAGCCTCAGGTAATTTCTTGAAAAGGTAGTGCTTAACCCAATCAACTTCCAAAGAACAATGCTTAGCCTTGGGTAATATTTTGAAAAGGTAGTGCTTAACCCAATTCTTCCGGAGGACAACACTTAGCCTTGGGTAACTTCTTGAAAAGGTAGTGCTTAACCCAATCCTTCTGAAGGACAATGCTTAGCCTCAGGTAATTTCTTGAAAAGGTAGTGCTTAACCCAATCCTTCCGAAGGACAATGCTTAGCCTCCGGTAATATCTTGAAAAGGTAGTGCTTAACCCAATCCTTCCAAAGGACAATGCTTAGCCTCGAATAAAATCTTGAAAGGTAGTGCTTAACCAAATCAACCTCCAAAGGACAGTGCTTAGCCTCGAGTAATTTCTTGAAAAGGTAATACTTAACCAAATCAACTTCCAAAGGACAATGCTTAGCCTCGGGTAAAAATCTTGAAAAGGTAATGCTTAACCCAATCCTTCTGAAGGACAATGCTTAGCCTCGGGTAAAATCTTGAAAAGGTCGCGCTTAACCCAATCAACTTCCAAAGGACAATGCTTAGCCTCAGGTAAAATCTTGAAAAGGTAGTGCTTAACCCAATCAACTTTCAAAGGACAATGCTTATCCTCGGGTAACATCTTGATAAGGTAATACTTAACCAAATCAACTTCTGAAGGTCAATGCTTAGCCTCGAGTAACTTCTCATTTAGTAGCTCAATAGTAGCCGATTAGTAGCAGCTGAATTTATAGTAGACTGAAGTAGCATAATTTAAGTATTCGATAGCCCAATAGTAGCCCAATAGAGTTTAGTAGTCTAGTGTCATCAGAGCCGAGGAAGTAGAGTAACCTGCATTTCTGGATCCAAAGTAAAATTGTAAGTTGTGAAGGAAAAAGATTGACTCGTACCTTTACTTGTATTTTGCTTGTTGGACTTCGAACTTGCACTTTGTTTGGGTTACTTGAAATTTTTGAGGATCCCTCAAAAATTTCTGCCCCAGTTTATGACTTGAAAATTTTTGCACTCTTCCTTAGAATTCATCGCTGACGATGTAGTATGCTTGTGAGATTGTACCTGTTATTCCTGCGTTCAAAGAAAAATTATAAGTTTTAAAAGGGAAGATTGATTCGGGCCTCTGTTTGGATTTGAGCTTGCATTTGCTTGGTTGTCTTGGTACGTAGTCTTTGATGAAATTTTTTGAGCCTTTCTCAAAAATTTCTGCCCCAGTGTAGAACTTAATCCTCGGCTAGTAATTCTTGTAGAGCGAACGGTTGCTTGCCATGAATTTTGAGGCTCCCTCAAAATTTTGCCCCAGTCTCATGGCTTGTGGTAATGCTTTTTTTTCGATGGAATTTTTGAGGTCCTCTCAAAAATTCATCCCCAGTTTCAAATACTTGATAAGGGAAAATGGAAATTTTATTATGATAAGACCGAACTCCATAGGAGTGCCTACGTATCCCTCTTAAATGGGAATCAGGTCAAACGTAGTTCCAATTACATAAAGGGGAAGCACAAAGAAACTTTATCACCATTGCCAAATTAATAAAGTTCAAAGGCATTTTTTGAATGTTTGGGAGCCTCGACCGGGGATACAACATAATCAAACGTCATTAAAACTATACTATTTCAAGTGTATCACATTAGTATCAATCAATGTTTGAATATGATCTTTCAAAGCTCGGCATTCTTCTGTGGTGTGCCCTTTCATCCCTGAATGGTAAGTACAAATTTTAGTGAGGTTGAGCCATTTTGCATGTGTATCCATCACAAGCTCAGGAATGGGAGCAATATAGCCGGCAACTTTTAATCTCTCATATAATTGGGCTATGGGCTCCGCCAAAGGAGTGTATTGCTTGGGTGAATTTTTCTTCAAATTTGCTCAAAATTTTGAGGATCGATGAATTCGTTGAGATCTTGGTAGCTTTTGAGATGTGAGTGTTTGGTATTGAGGTAAAGGTGATGATGTTCGGCAAATTAAAGGAGCTTTCGGTCCTTCAGTAATCGATACAACATTCACCTCTTTCATGTTTTTGTTTTTGGTGACCTCATCAGAGTGTGAATTCTTATTAGCTGCTTGTAACGCCTCCAAATTTATTATCATGCCATTCTTTATGCCTTCCTCAATTCTTTCTCCCAGCTTCATGATGTCAAAAATCTTACGGTCATGTATGAGCATCATCTTTTCATAATACTGTGGATTTTGAGCACGCATAAAGATTTCTTTCATTTGCTCTTCATCTAAAGGAGGGCGTGCTTTAGCGGCTTCAGATATCCATCTTATTCCATATTCTCGGAATGATTCCGTGGGTCCTTTCTTCAAGGTTTGAATGTAAAACCAATTAGGTGCCTTCTTAATATTAAATTCAAATCTCTTCATAAAAATCAAAGGCCATGTCAATCCATTTTGACCATTTTCTTGAATCTTGTGCAATATACCATGACAAAGCATCTCTGGTAAGACTCCTCATGAATAATTTCATGTGAATCTGTTTATTTCTTTCGACGCCCACTAGCTTATCACAGACACTCTTAGATGTGCATTTGGGTCTCCAGTCCCGTCGAACATTTCAAATTTAGGAGGTTTGTACCCTTCAAGCAATTCAACATCAAGATGTATGCACAAGTCCTCAAAATTTAACCCTTTTACCTCTTTATTACCTTCCATATGCTGCAATCGACCATCCAACTTTTCTAATTGTCCGGCCATAGTTCGTATTAATATGTCCTTTTGAGAGGATTTTGGTTCACAGTGATGACGGGTGAAAGGGGCCTTCTCGACATAGATAGAATTTGAATTACGATTTTCTGGAGCATAGGCATAAGTCATATTTGTAGTAGATGTTGGTAATATATCATGGGTAGGTAAAGTGGTTTGGAAATTTAGTGGAGCTATATGTGTGCAATTGGATGTAATATGTGAATACTGCAATGGATAAGTATGACTTTGAGAATGAGCTTGTAAAGGAAGGCTTGTGAAAGTGACTTGTGGTTTGATAGTGGTGTTTCCCTCGATTAGGGGCTCTAGAGGAGTATTCAGAGTAGTTGAAAGATTGGCCAAGCTGCGAACATGAGATAATTCTCCCTGCATCTCCAGAATTTTCTGTTTTAACCTTAATATCACCTGATTATCCTCAGGTGGATATCCTCCCTCCACAATCTCTAAAGTCTCTTTTTGAGCAATTACATCAATCTTGTCATTATTGTCATTGTTATCATTCATTTTCTTTTGCTTTGATAGGAGCTTATCTAGATCGAGTGTGATAAGTGAAAACGCACGAATCAACTTTTGGGGAGGGGAGAAAACCAAAGCAGAATCTAGAGAAATCAAGTTAGTAGCACGATATATATTATAAGGATAAACACATTGATTGAGAAAAATAAACGTCCTAAATGCAAGGAGCCTCGTTGAGCCAGAGGTAGGCCTAAGACGACACATTTATGATTCATGATAATTTAATCCAAGCCAAGCTTTAATATTAATCGGAGTTTAGAGTTAGATAATAAACAAAATAAACTAATTTATTGAATCAAAATTTAATCTACTATAATTTTTTGTGGGAAAGAAAAGAAAATAAAACTAGGGAAAATAGGATGACAAGGGATAATCCTAAATTTGAAAGCCTCCATTGTAGTTCAGAGATCTCGGATCAATCCTTTACTTTGATACCACGGCTCGGTGAATCCTCCAATATCCTTCGTAGTCGGCGTTAATTCAAAATCGCTGAACTTGAAAACTACCCTCTCAGGGTCCCAGAATTGCAACAAAGCCTTGATCAGATAACGATCTGGAGCTACATAAATCAGAGAGGTCAGGAAACCCAAGGACCGACGAATCTCCCTACCATGTTCCTTCTTCATATCTTCCCACCATCTCCTTAATTTGTGAGGAACACCCACAACCATCCTAGTGTTAGAAAATACCGGTGCGTCTTCCATTCTACAGCCTGAAAGAGAAACAAAAATAAATTTTCTAAACTCCTTTTTATATTAAACTGGCTTGGATTAATTTGTCATGATCATTTAGCACAAAATATGACGATTTGTCTTTGGGTTGATGGAAACCCTTTGACAAGAGGGAGGCTACTAACTTTGTGGGTTGACCCCTAGGGCCAAACCACCTATGGTTGATGCATGCATGACCTACATGAAGGGGTAGATACAACACTATCCTAAGTTTTTAAGATTTGGATAGACTCGAGATTTTTCTATGTGAGGAGGCACGTGATCACACGGTAACAAAACTATCCGCTCACTCCACGTCTATGCCAACTCTCTAAAATGGGTATTTGAAAGAATTTTAGAGAAGTGCAAAGGCACAACTCACGTGTATAGTGTGTGAAAGTGTGAAGTTCCCAAGTGGGGGAAGTATGAGTGAAATGACAGTTATGAAAAGCGGTAACATGTAGCATATAGGAAAAGCAGTAACACATTGAACAGTTAAGAAAAGCGATAAAAAAAAATAAGTAAATCAATCAAAACATATAACAAGTGAGGAGGAATCAAGCATAAAAACACATATCAAAAGGAAAATATGTTAAACATAAAATAAGTAAACTATCTAAAGAAATGAATAAAGAAAAGGAGGGGACAAGCAGTTAGCATGAAGACACGGAGGAAGAAAATTAATCATGTTAAATGAAAACACAAAAAAAATACATTGATCATGCCAAAATAAACAAAATTAAAACGTACTAAAATTATTTTAAAAAGACAGATAAAGGAGAAAAAGGAAAGAAAGTTCAACATGAAAATAATCTTTTACAAAGATAAAAAGAGAAAGAATTACACACAAAAAATGCATAATTTTACATAATTTTATCCAAAAATACTACACATATGACTAGATATATTATTTGCACACACAAATAAATTAAAATATTCTAAACATGGAAAATAGGCATACTATTTAAGAAAATAAATAAAAAAAAGGACTTTTAGCATAGAAATAATTATTTATGAAAATAAAAAGAAAGATTAAAAAGGAAAAGCACAAACAAATTAAAGAGCATGCTAAACATGAAGAATAGAAAATTATTTGAAAAATAGAGAAAAAGAAAACAGTTAATTATGAAAAAAAAATCATTAAATAAATAAGATAACACAAAATCCCACATAAACACACAATCCGTAATGGTTAGAACCTAAATATCCCCAGCAGAGTCGTCATTCTATCGCGCCCCATTTTTTCTCGCAAAAAGTGGGACATCGACGTGACAACTCTCTTTTTAGGATAAAAGAGTAAAGAGTCCCCACCTAACGAATTAAAGGCCCGTTAGGACACCGTTCTAACTACGAAATTAAACTTATTTTAAGGGTCTACGTCACCAGAGAATAGGGTAAGGGTTCAAGTTACCTTGAAAGAAAGGTGTTAGGCACCTTTCGAGATCCACAAATATGGATCCCTGCCGAATTCGTTATTTATGTGGGGAATTAAGTGATAAACAAAGGGTCCAGATAATTTATTAAACTAAAATGACTATGTGATAAATATGCAAAAACTTATTTTAAAACAAATAGTTAAATAAGTTTAATTACTAAAATCTAGATGAGAGACGATTGCACATATAAGTTACAAATAAAATAAATAAGTAAATAAGAAGAAACGGATAAGCATGAATATAGAATTAACACAATGATATAAAGAAAAAGGCCTAATTACTAGGTGATTTAATTAACTACCTAGACATATAATAATACAAGAATTAAATCAAACTACCAAATCGATGCGTTGGGGAGTAATCGCTCAACCTCGTGCGAAGTCTTAAAAGACTTCTTAGTCAAAGTGCAATGACTATCGAGCATAGATATATCATGTAAATCACTCCCTACGTAGGAGAAAAACAAGTTGGAGAGGAGGGGTTTTTTAGCCTAAAGGATCACCCCGTGCAACATAATTAATACTTCACAATCTAATTAAAGATTGCTCGTATTAATCAGCGAGCACAGACTATCATCTCTGACTACTCGCCTAGGTTGTTTATTAAGGTTTTTATTAACCTAAAGTGCGTACTAAAGAAATGAAAAAAATCTAACGTACCTTATTATGCCTACCCGTCCCGACTTAATGTCCAAGAAGCATTGGACTATTATTTTGGATATGGGCCTAGACAAATAAAATCTTAAGGTTATTAATTAGACTCGGATTAATGCCATACAAAACATCCAAAGACTTTAAAGACAAGTAGCACATAATGGTTTCAAGTAAGCCTCTTATTTAATTAAAGGGTAACTAAGTGATTAACATGCTTCAAACATTAACACTTTCGTATGATTAAACCTATAGGCATGATCTCTAATGCAGAAATTTATTAATTAAGTCCTATGAGCATAATGTCTAGCAGTTTATCATGCTAAAATTAATTTTAACATGCTGACCTGAATTAACTGATTTTAAACATGCTGAAACTGGTTTTAACATGCTGAAATTGATAGCCAAATAATTTAATATGCTGAAACAGGTTTTAACTTAGGCGTGATCTCTGAAAAACTTAAACTGATTTTAAAGCTTAAAACATGGTAACTAATTTATTTAAAGTGTTGAAACTGATAACTAATTGACATGATGAAACCTTGTTTAGTCCTATAGGCATAATCTCTATTTTAACTTGCGAAAACTAATTTAATCATGCTGAAATTGATAAACGAGTAACTTAATATGCTGAAACAGGTTTTAACATGCTGAAACTGATAGTCAAATAATTTAAAATGATGAAACAGGTTTTAATATGCTGAAATGATGGCCAAATAACTTAGAATGCCGAAACATGTAGGCGTGGATTCTGATTTTAAAAGACGAAGCAGATTTTAAAACCTGAAACATGATTTCTAACAAACGATATTGATACAGCTCCTATAGGCATAATTTCTAACAAATGGAATTAATAGAAATTCTATAGGCATGATTTCTTCGGTTTATAATTAAAGCAAGTAGCACGTAGTTTGCCCCTCCCACATAGCAGTCCCCTAAATTTTATTATTTATCAAATTTTATACAATAATTATTACAGACCCAAATGAATGAATATAAAGGTCTCCGGTTTCGTACAACCCATACCAAGACAACATAAAGAAAGTTCATGGTAGTCACGTTCTTGACACATAATCAACAAATAGTGGCAGTTTGTATCATATAATCAATAGACAACATTTAATATTTTTAAACCCCTATGATCATGCTTTTCTATCATGCTCATAAATTGCATACATGAATTAAAAGTCATACCAGTTCGCAGTAAATAGTAGAAGAAATTTGAGACCCGACTTTAACAATCAACAACTTTGTTCACAGTAGAGAGCTTTTGACAATATTAAAGTGGTAAATATGTGTAAAGTCTGAGGAATAATAAAGGGGGGGGGAACTGCTTATATAATAGGTGCATTGTAAATAAGATAAGGAAAGAAAATATTTAAAAGAGAAAAAAAATCAATTACAGATATTCCTTTAACAGATTGATAAAATCATATTGGAGGTAGAGAAAATCCGGCCTAATTTACCATAAAGAAGCAAAGAATTATGCTTTTCTTTTCGAAAGAAATCAGTCCCACTTTATTGCAAAATCAGAGCAAGTTTTAAATAAATTAGCAAATTTATCATAAACTTTCTCAAAAATCAAGCAATTAAATCAATTAGAGGGTAAAACAAATCAACACGTTTACCATATTTAGCCGAGTACCAAACTGTTCTAGTCCATAAAAGGAAGGAAAATCAGTTGAAAGAATGAATGCATTAATTAATAACTAACTGCACATAGTATCAAGCTGTCCATAGTTTGAACTCGAAAGAAAAGGGGACAGACAGATCAATTTCGCTAAAATAGACAAGTAACAAGGCTATCAAATCATGCTCAATAACATCATACAGTAATCAAGTAATGGGCAAAGAGAATTTCAAATTTTAATAATAAAGGTTTATCAGGCCTCGGGGTTAAGCATGATTCTCCACAGTCATCAGTATGGTTGCCTCTCCTAATCAACAATCAGTCATACCACAATATGGAACAAGATGGAAACACGACATGGTAATCAAAACATGCTTAAACATCCCTTTCACAACAAAGTAAACTCATAATCGAATTTCAGAACTAAATTTATAGCTAAGCTTTGTAAAACATGATTTCCATCATATTGTAATTGACATAAGTAATCAGTCACAAATCAGTAAAATTACATGAACATGGATAAACCCTCATAGATGGATTTTGAATCTTAGAACCTGTAATACGAGAGAATGAGCAGAAGATGATACATCCGAGCACAAATCCCAACACCGGTGAAACCTCAGTCGGATCTTCAAGATCCGTTGTTTCATTCGTCGGGATCCTCCGCCATTCATCGGAGAAAAAGGAGACCTCCGAGGTTTTTTGAGATTTTAATGGTGGCAGCGGAGAGGGGGTACGAGGAGAACGAGGGGAAGAGGTGTTGGAGAGGAGAGTTGAGGGAGATGGGGGCGGCTGGTCATTTCTGGGTTTGGCCGGAGGGTGGCGGCGATGGGTTTGGACAGAGGTAAGGGTGGCTGTTTGGTGGGGGTTTTGGTGGTGGTTGGTTGATGGTGGCCGGAGAAGAAAAGAGAGGAGGGAGAGAAGGTGGCGCCGGTTGGTGGAAGCAGTAGCGGCTTCGTCGGGCGACGTGCGGTGGTGAAGAGAAGAGAGTGGAGGGAGAAGAGGAGGGAGGCGGCTAATGGAGGGAGTATAAGTGATTAGGCTTGAGGGGTTGGTATGATTAAAAGAAGAGAGAATGTGATCTTTAATCTTGGCCGTTGATCACATTAAATCAACGGCTGATATTTGATCTCATCATAGATCAGCTTTGAGATTAAAATTAGGCTAAATTGGCTCAATTTTAGGCTAAAATTGAAAGAAATTAGATAGAAAGAGGCTATAATTTAAATAAATTGGAAAGACAAATGCAATTGGGCTGCTAATTAATTAATAACATAATATATATACATATAATTTAATTAGTAGATAAAATCGTAATATATTATTTAAAATTATAAATAAATTACGTATATATATATATATATTATACGTAAAACAATGACATGCAATATTATACGAAATTTATGATGAAATAGTAACAATAAGAAATAAATTATATATTTATAAATTGTATACTAATTTAAAAAGTGTCAAGACGATGATAAAACACGCGATTTATTTAGTAAATAAAAGCAATACGCGAGAAAAATTAAGCTTTAAAAATAAGAATAACTACTAAAATAACAACCCGAGAAAGGTATAGGGAGGTCAAAATTGGGTGTCAACAATGATGGTGACAACGAATTCAATATAATGATAGAGGTAGTAGGTGTGATAGTGATTGATAGTAGTAGTGGTTGGTGGTGGTGGTTGACGACGATAATGGTGGTTGACGACGGTAATGGTGGTTGACTATAGTGGTGGTGATTGTGATGACAAATGTGGTAACTGGTAAGTCGGGTTGACTGGTCATGATGGATAGAGTAGTGGTGAATATTATTCATACAAGAATACTTCTTAATGGTATTAAAATTTTATTCTAAATATTAATGATTAAGACTAATTCAGATTAATTAAATACTTAGATCTTAATAAAAACAAATACATTTAATAATCTAAAGTCTTCCATTAAATGCAAACAAATAAAGCTATTCTTGATTACCAAAAAAAATTTTGAAATAAACAAAGAAAGAACCACAAAAGAAAAAAGAGGTCAACAAATAAAACAAAAGGCACAAAAACCGAAAAAAGTGAAGATCCATATCATAATTATTACTCCACTTATTATTTAGATAGAAAAACTCACTAAACAGATAGCTCAAATGATTAGTAATGGAACATAAGTGAGAGGGAATGGGCTTCACATGGAGAGACAAAGAAGAAGAAGAAGAAGAGAAGAAACAGAAGTCCCATTTCGCGGAAAAAGACACATTTCGAGGAAGAAGACACGTAAGGAAGGAATGGCAGTTGGATAAGTGAAAAATCCAGAAATATCCTACCAACCACTCTCATTACGGGTGTTAGAGCTCGTTTGAATTGACTTATTTTAAGTGTTTTTTAAGTTACAATAATTTTTAAGCTATTTTATAGTATTTGGGTAAGTAAAAAAGTGTTTATGGACACTTAATTTTAAGCTAAAATAGCAAAAAAAAAATTAAAAGTTAAAAGTTGAAATTTCTAACTTAAAAAAGCAGCTTAAAATAAATCTATCCAAACAGGCTCTTAATAGTTTGATTTGATCAATGATGTGGAAAAAAATTTATCTTGACTTCTCATCCATATCGGTAGGGGTGTTTATGATTTGAGTAGAAATTGATTCAAATTATTTATTTAATTTGATTTGGTTTGATTTTACATTTTGAAAAATTAATAATTTATGATTCAGTTCAAAAAAATCAAATAAATAACTGAATCGATAAATTTGACAAAGTCAAAGCTAAAGCACATGAAAATTCATTTTCACATAGTCACCTCCAAAGTTTAGAAGAAAATAATGAGGGAAGAAAACAAGAAGATGAGAAAGAAACCTCTATGGGTTGTTGATTCGTGAATTAAATTATTTTAAAATTATAATTTTTAAATCAATTTATCTCATATGAGAAGTGGAATAAAATAATCTCAATTTGATGGGATGCGGAGAAATATTTTAAGATTAAGTTTGTGTTAAATTTAAGGGAAAAGGATAAAAAATACCCATTTACTTTAGTTTATTAATTAAGTTTTCCCCTAGTTATACTATGAGGCTAAATATACCCCTGTCATTAATAAAGTTAACAAAAATATCCTTACTTTTAACATCTTTCCACCATGTCATTTTTAAATTCCATATGGCCTAACATTTGGGTGAGGTGGCATGCCACACCACTAGATTTTTATTCCTTTTCCTTTTCTTCCTCTCTCTTTATCCATTTATAAAACCTCTAGTCCAAAAATAAATTCAACTTCATTCTAGAATTTATTAACTAATTTAATTAATAAATAAATAACCTTAAAAAACCCATCAAGAAAACATTACAATCAGATCAAATAAACAACCCCTCCCCCTCCAAAAAAAATAAAATAAAAAATACTCAAACTTACCTTGTCCAATATCAAATGTGATAAAAATTCAAAACCATCCATTTTCAAAATTGATTTCTTGAATTACATTTGATCTGTCGAGTTATACACTATTTTAACCCAATAAATTAATGTGTCATTTCGAGTTCGATCCGTTACTCCTGCCAACAAACTGGCCATAACTCAATCCATTTAAACTTCTAATTGGGAGGATTACTAAAGAATGAGTTGATTTGCCTTCTCCTTACACCTAAACTTGCTGAATTTAATATTTGGAAGTGACTTTGTTAATGGCTGCCCCACTGAGACGTGTTAGTTCCAGTCATGTAGCTGAAGGAAGATGTATGGGTGCTGGTTGCTGCCAAATACCAATACCAAAAGGCTTGAAATCTTTCAGCGCAACAATGCAAATCTCGAAACAAAATCACACTGGACTTTGGTGGTCAGTTATTTTTGTTGCTTTTGGGGTTTATTTGATCTTGGATTTAATGTTTTCTTGATGGTTTTTTTAAAGGTTTTGTTAATTTTTATTAATATTAATTAATAAAATCAAGAATAAAATTGAATTTATTTTTGAATTAGAGGTTTTATAAATGGATAAAGAGAAAAGGAAAAAGAATAAAAATCTAGTGGTAAGGTGGCATGCCACGTGGCATCTACCTTACCCAAATATTAGGCCATATGGAATTTAAAAATGATATGGCGCAAAGATGTTAAAAATAAGGGTATTTTAACTTTGTTAATGGTAGGGGTATATTTAGCCCATAATATAACTAGGGGCAAACTTAGCCAATAAAGTAAATTAGAAGGGTATTTTTAACCCTTTTCCTAAATTTAAACTATATTTGGTTAACACTATAAATTTATCTTACAATAATTCATATCATCAACCCAAACACAATATAAATTTTATTTCAAATTTAATTTTAAAATATTTTATTTTATTTCGTGCATCAAATGACCCCCTTAGTCTACTGCAACCGTTGATGACGTGATATCAATTAATGTATTTTACTAATAAGGTAGAGTCGGTTTTGGTTTTAATTATGTAGTCTCTCCATTTAAATATAAGGCAAGATGCAAGTTAGGAAAAATGCATTTAAATTTAAGATATAAAATATATTTTTTTATATATTTTCTCCATTTCAATTTTTTTGACCTATTTTTCTTTTTAGTAACTTTTTAATTTCACAAAATTAAAGGTCAATCAATTTGAAATAGAGGGAGTATATTTTTCTTGGATTTGATTATGTTTTCTCGATTATTTCTATAAAATAAAAATCTAACCTAATAATTAGGTAAGGTAATAATATTACTATCAAAACTTACTTTATTGAGGAAAAAATATTAAAAAATTAATTTGGTACGACACAATGATTTATGAAAAAACACTGACAGCCACAGGCCCACAACTCTTACTAATTGTGCTTCTCCTCTCCTCAACTGTTTTTCTTCTCAACAATATTTTTCAGTTTCCACATTTCTCTCCGTTTTTCTCTCTTCTTCATCGATGGCGCAACAAGACGCGTTCGCCAATGGTCAACCGAAGAAATCATCGCCGGGAATTCCTTGGAGGACGCGTATTGCTCTATCCTTCGTCTCTGCCTTTACTGACTATTCTCGCCGTCAAAACGGCACCGTTAACCGCCGTCTTCTCGGAATCTTCAGCCTTAAAACTTCCGCCAATTCTAATCCGGTTAACGGCGTTAAGTCCGTCGACGTCACCGTAGATCCTTCCCGCGATCTCTGGTTCCGGCTCTTCGTTCCAACCACCGATGAATCCCGGAATTTGACTTCACTTCCGATCATCGTCTTCTTTCACGGCGGTGGATTTGTGTATCTCAGCGCAGATACGAAGGTGTACGACGCCGTTTGCCGCCGTTTCGCCAGGAAATTCCCTGCGGTCGTTGTGTCCGTTAATTATCGGCTGGCTCCGGAACACCGTTATCCTGCTCAGTACGATGATGGCTTTGATGTGCTCAAGTTCCTTGACAATGAGAAGAACCGTGGAATCTTGCCAGAAAACGTCAATTTGTCATCCTGCTTCCTCGCCGGAGATAGTGCCGGAGCAAACCTCGCTCATCACGTAGCGAAACGAGCATCGGAATTGACGTCCAACTTCGATGCACTTAAGGTATGGTCCCTTTCTCCATTTTCTCCTCATATATTACATGTCCATACATATGCCACGTCATATATATATACTCTCTTCGTTTAAAAAAGAATGATCTATTTTAATTTAGTACGGAATTTAAAAAAATAACAATTTTTCCCGAAAATCACCAATGAAAAATACATACTATTCCTTCCTTTTTATCGAATCGATCATAATCACTAGTTCACTACCTACATTCCAGGAAATTGTGCACCACAAATAAGAGCTAATAAAGAGACCCGTAATTCCGTAGAAAGACATCACGAAAGACTTTTGAATCTTGTGGTTTTAAATTAAAGTTATGTCAAATGTACCAAAATATCATTTAATCTTGTGGTCCTAAATATGTCACGTGAAAAGTTGAAATTAAAATGTTACCAAAAAAGAAAAGAAGTCATTCTTTTTTAAACGGACTAAAAAGGAAAGTATGTCATTTTTTAGAAAAAGAGGGAATACTCCATTCCAATGTTTTTATCTTATTTTGACTGAAATTTAAGAAAGTAAAAATAACTTTAAAATATTATGATCTTAAATTAAAAATATATTAAATGTATCAAAATATCAATTTTAAACATGGTAGAATGTTGAAATTTAAAAATTGTTAAAAAAAATAATAATATTTTTTAAAATTTATTAAAAAAATAAGATAAATAAATTAAAATTATATGGTGTGATAAAATATTGAAAGAATTGATTTTTAGGTCTTTTTAAAAAAAATAGTTTTATAACGTTTTTTAAATGATATACACTAATAATGAGGTGAGGTGTCCGTTCAATACACCTCTAATGAGACACGTAAGTTGTAATGAAGCACATGAAAAGATAAAAATGCCCATATTTTTGAAGCAGACATGTCGAAATTAGAGCTTTTCTAATATAGTAGTAAAGTAAAGTAACACAACAGATCTTCATTTTATATATAAAAGATTTGAAAGATCATTTTTTTAATTCAATTTGTGATGTCAAAAAATCTCATTTTCTCATAAATATGTTTGGAGTACTAGATGCTGTATGTATTACTGTTTTTATTGTCCTTTTTAATACTCTTAACATTTATATATGCAGTTAGAAAAAGAAAAAAATAGGCGACCTGTAACGATTTTGGGTATTGCCATTGGCCTAATTATCTTTTGCATTATGTCTATTTTAATTTTTTAAAGATGTTTTTACTATCTCAACTATTTTATAATATGTAAGTCTTTTCTATATAATTTGAACAAAGTGCGGCAATTGAAATTGTATATTATGAGAATTTGCATTAAATGATATCAATATGTAGTAAACATCTGACTTTAAATCTTTATGAATGGTACAAACTGTGAAGATTTTCAAAAAAAAAACATTAATAAATAAATAATATGTATTAAGAAATAATAGAATTGTTATATCTAAATATGTGGTTATACAATTTTTTTAAAAAAATAAATGAGCATTTGATTGTAAAATTATCAAAGAGATATTTTTTATAATTAAAAATTATTTTAAATTGTATTAAAAATTAAAATGCTACTTCATTTTAAATAGTGAAAGATGGGAAGTAGTGTGTTTTCAAACATTTTTACTCTCTCCCTCCCGAAATAAAAGGTAAGGTTGTGGAACAATAAATTTTTGTGGTTCCGTCTTTTCTCAAATTTCGTATATAGCGAGAGCTTTAGTATTTTTGACTGCTTTTTGTACTTTCTTTCTTTCATATTACTTGTCCATATTACTAAAAATATATGTCTCCTAAATTACTTGTCAATTTACAAGACTAAAATAGATTATTTTTTTTAATCTTAAATTAATTCTTTTTAAAAGTACAAATATTGTAAAGTTTCAAAAAAAAGAAATTCCATTTTTAATTTCGATATAGATGAATATTACATGTAAATATAAAGTGTATTAAAGAGAGTTGAATGATAAATTAATAAAAATATCCTTTTATTTATAATTTACTAAGTGACGTATAAGTAATATGGGACAAAGAAATATTAAATAAAGTAGTAATAAACCCTTCAGATCATTTTATTTGTCGTTTTTATTAAAATATATGATCCATAATATTTGTCATTTTATAAAATCAAAACATAATTAGTTATTTATTTTTATTTTTACTCTTAATTATAAATATGAAAAAATATTAATGTAGTATAAAAAAAAATATTAAATTAAAAAAAGTTGATCCTTATTTAATTTAATTATTATTTATTTAATATTTTTAAGAAGCGTATAAATAAACATGTGACAAGCAAATGATATGAAGAAAGTAATTAATAATGCTTTTAATGAAAAAAAAGGGAGTTGTCAACCAAAATTGAGTGATGGGTTCTAGACTCCTAGGTAATACGGAAAGCTGATCTGTAGCCAAAATAGATTGGCATTTTAGTCAAACAGGCAAATAAATACGTTTATAAAGCACTCAAATAGAATACACTTGAAGCGTCAATATCAACTATTGTCAAAAATACTCTTTGGTCAAATGACCAAATTGCCCTTAGCAAAAGCAGGCATGTCAATGTAGTTCGGTTTGCTTTAATTGTCACTCTCACTTCTAACTTAGGAGAAATTTTTCTTATTTATCACAGACCACAATTAGTTATTGTGTTAGTTATTTTAAAAGGCAAAAAGGCCACTAAAATCTCTTCTATTTCCGTTTCTTTGTTTTTTTCTTTTGTTTTGCATTGAAACCTAAATACACCACATGGCTCTAAGCATATACTCTTTTCATATAATTTATTTATCTGATTTTGATTTGACATAAAATTTAAAAATTATAAAAACCTTTTTGACTTTTATTTTTTTAAAATAAAGATATATAAAATATATTACAATACCCTTCAATTTGATTTTTTGATTTTTTGATTTTTTGATTTTTTGATTTTTCGATTTTTGCACAATGATTTTTTTTTTTCAATTATAATTCTGCTCTCATATTAGTATGTCCTTGAAATGACTAAAATAACCCTAAAAGTTATCTTGGGTTTCGATTAGGTGTGGGCGCTTAGCTGTTCAGATTTGATAATGAAAATTTTGAATTGAAGAAATTATAATCTTAATCAACTTAGATTGAATTGGTTTATTTATGTTCGATTTGGATATTTCAAATTTTCAGTTTTGACTTTTGAATTTTTAAGGGAGGCCATAACTAACAATTTACAACTTCAATTCACATACTAGTTTGTTCCTTAGAATGTATAACTTTCTACAGTTAACAATGATTTAGACCACCCTATAACTCCGTGTAATTTCATATTTGACTTAATACTATAATGAGTAAAGTCGTAAGATACTAATTTATTGAACCTTTAAAAATTGAACTCATTAGTATTTGACATATATGATATGGATAATGTTAAATATAAGACGTAAAAAAAATTGAATTTTCAAATAATGTCAATTCTTAATCCGATATCCAATCCAAAATTCAACCTATATCCAAAAAGTTCAAATTTCAGGGTGGTCCAAACTATTCCCACCCCTAAGTTTGGATAACAGTAAAGTGTTAAGCGCTTTATAATAGTACTTAAAACAAAACAATCATAATTATTTCTATTTTGGTTTTAAGCATTCAAAGTTATCTTGGATTTAGTTAGTGTGTTCTTCAATTTGCTTGTCTTAACTCTTAATGACTACTCAATACATCAATTTAAAAACCTTTTCATAAACCACTATTAACTTATTTGCGTAGTTAAAACGATGTACGGGTTTTGTGTTCTTCTCACAAAGTAGTTCGTCTGACGAAAGAATTCTACTGTTGAATGTTCCTATTTTGTCAGAAGTCTCTAAGAGCCGCCTGTTTAGAAAGTCATCACCTAATTGAAATTACGTACTCCTATTAATTACATAATTTTGGACTTTTTATTTAGTTAGTCCATCTATTTTAATTTATTTGGCACAATTTGAATTTCGTGCGTCAAACAATTTCAACTGTTAAATTCAGGGCGCATGAAATTTTTAAGTTTTTTTTGAAATAAAATTTACATATTTGAAAATTACGTCAAAAGTATTATAAGTCACAACAATTCACAATTTAAAATGTTTAAAAGATATATGAAAAAATTATGGTAAAAAAAAGAATTATTTGTATCTCAAAATAGGTGCCACATAAATTAGGACAATACTCCATCCGTTCTCTTTTAGTTGTCATGATAAAATTTTACGCAACCTTTAAGAAAAAAATAATTAGGAGTGTAATTTGATTAGTAGATCCCTTATTAATTCTTTAATCGTTGTCTATTTACGTGCTTCTTAAGTCTATAATAATTAATGCTAAACGCAAAGTTGGAAGCAAATGATTAATTTTCTCTTGATTTTTAAATTGATAAGTACTCTCCCCGTTTTATTTTACTTGCGGTTGTTGACTTGGCATTCCCCTAAATAAAATATTTATTAGGGGTTTATTTTACTAAATTAGTCTTATTAATTATGCTTTGAAAATATAAATTTGAGTATTTTACACTTTTTGTAGTCATTTAATGATAAGGGCAGTATAAAAAAAATTGATAATTTTTACTTAATTTCAGAAATTGGACAAATTATAAATTGAAACAAGTATTTTTATTAAGAAGGCCAAGTAAAATAAAACGGAGGAAGTATTTAAAAATAATTATCTTTAAAATAGAGTTTTTGACCAATATCATCCTTATTGTTTCACCTTAACTTTCACCGCATCCTTATAATATGTCACTTAATTGAAAACATCCATTAAGTTTTCCAAATTTAACCAAAAACATCCCTATGTTAATTTTTCCATCCATATCTAACAGAGCTTTCTTTTTCTCACGTGCATTGCTTATTCTTATTCTTGTTATCCAACAAATTTTCACATAAACTCTTCAAAGAGTAAAATTCCCCTGTGATTCTTTTTATCTCCTCCCTACAATTTTTTACCCCTCTGTCATGATTTGGCCTTTACATATGAGAATTATATAATGATATGGATAGAGAATTTGTGAGCATTTGAACAATGAAAAAAAAGAGAAAATTTTGGAGTAAGGATGTGTTCGGTAGGGAGGAAAATGTTTTTCATGAAAAATATTTTATAGAAAAATAAGTTGTTTCTTATTTATTTTCTTGTGTTCAATATGCAAGTTGAATTTTTTTTCATAAAAGCATTTGTATATATCTAACACAAAATTTAAAAAATATAATTTTTTTTTGGTGGTGGTGAGTGGGAGGGGTTGAAGTTAGGTACCCGAGTAGGGAAAACTTTTTTTTTAAAAAAATAATAATTTGGGGGCGAACGGGGGTTAGCGGGGGTGGGTGGGTGGGGGTAGGATGGGATTTATTTTTTTTGGGGGGTGGGGGGTGGGGGGAGAGAGTCGAGGGGTAAAGGTTAGGGGTGGTGATTTTGAGTGGTATGAGACCTTGCAATTTGTTTTTTCTATTTTTATTAAAAATGTTATTTTTTTTATTTTGAAGAAACTTGTTTTCTTAGGGAAAATATTTTTCAAAAGTTTTAGTCAAACGAACATAAAAAAATAATAAAATATTTTCCTCCATACCAAACACACCCTAAGTGTTAGTGAATTCATTCTCCAATTAATCAGTTATGGAGTACTTTTACTCTTTGAAGAGCTTATGGGAAAATCTGTTGGATAACAAGAATAAGAATAAGCCATGCACGTGAGAAAAAGAAAGCTCCGTTAAATATAGATGAAAAAATTAACGGAGGGATGTTTTTGGTTAAGTTTGAAAAACTTAAAGGATGTTTTCAATTAAGTGAGATATTATAAGGATGTAGTAGAAGTAGAGGTGAAACAATAGGGATGATATTGGTCAAAAACTCAAAAATACATGACAACTAAATGAAAACGAAGGAAATACTTGATAAATATGCAATTAAGTGGAAATTATTAAGAGAGAGCAATTACACTCTTTGTTTTAGGAGAGATGAAAACTGCTAGTACTTACATGATAAAAATACAATTAACTTTTTAAATTTTTATTTTTCAAAAATATTTTTCTTCTTACATTCTTTCTCTTTCGTTTCAAATATATGAGTAACATTTGTTAAAATAATTTACTGTTTTACTACCTTTGTTTTTTTAATATCTATAGGAAATATTTATCGTAGAAAAATACTTTCTAAGCTCATATCTATCTTTCATGTATTATTTGAATAATGCAACAAAATATGAATTTGCCCAATAATAATATGCTAAATATTTAAAATGTAGAATTTTTTATTCATAATTTTGTTGATCCAAATTATCACGTAAAAGTTAAAGTTCAAAAGAAGATTTGCCATATTTTCAGTTCGCGCCAATTAGCATAAGTTAAAAAAATTTCTTTAAAGTTATATGTGTTGACAAATTAAGGGTTTATTTTATTAAATTAAATTTATTAATTATATATCAAAATTTTAAATTTGACTATTATTACTTTATATAGTTGTTTAATAATAAAAGTAGTATTGAATGAAAATAATAAATTTGTCTTCATTTGTTAAAATAGATAAATAAAATTAAATTTTTATTTTACAATAAAATGATGCAACCGTAAAGTTAACCGTTAAATGATGTAAATTTTAATTCAATACTAATACCGGGAAGCGCACACGTTGACGGAGACGTGTGTGCTTATACCCTCTTACTAGTAAGTAATTCACATGATCATGAAAACACTGATTATTTTTTACGATATTAGTTACCAATTTATAATTATTTAATATAATTTTGAAAATACATATTTTATATCTAGTAACAAAATATTTTTTAATGTTTCGTATTAACATGTAATTGTCACTGTTTATTTACTTGTTCATCTAAAATTTTATTTAATTTATTTTAAAATAAAAAATATTTAATTAAACAATTGCATTTATGTAACTGAATATGATATTAAAAATTAAATTAAAACACAAAAAACATATATTTGTAATTGCTAAGCTGAGGGGGATCTTCATAGACAAAAAAAAAAAGGCACTAGCAGATCTTTATGGATTAACCAATTTCTGAGAATCAACAATATCTTTCCTTTTATTATTTGTTAATCAACAATCTTCAGTTATATTTTGGTCCAACAGTGGAAAAATTTGCACTTTCCACTTTTTCCAACTTTGAACAAAATGAGAGGAATTGAACAAATGTGGCTCAATACCTATTTTTGGAATCTCTCACTCTTTTACTTTTTCACGTAACAGTTGGTTGCCTGCTTGATTCTATTTAGAGGCCTCTCACCACACGTACAAATTACATGGAATTTGCCTACATTAAGTAAAGAATATTTCTTCTTTTTTCCTTTCGTTTCCCTATTCTTTCCCGAATTATATAATAGTGAGGTCAAATGATTTAATAAGTATTTGGAAAAATATGTCATTCTGAATAAAATAGTGGTATCCGAAAAAAGTTAAAAAAGGATATTATAGTTGTGTTTGGGCATATATTTAATTTGAAAAAAATAAAAGAAATTCGACTTATCAAAATAACTTCTTAAACCTGAAATTCATAAAGTTTTGTAAAATTAGTCCAATGTATCTGTTTTGAAAATCTTTCTTGAAAAAGAAAACCATTTATGTCGAAACAGCTCCTTCGACTTGGGAATTATGAAATAGTAGTACTTTTAAAAAGTCTATATGCCCTATTTGTCCAAAACCTAAGCATGCTAAACTAATCAAATTGAAAGGACAATTTTTCCAGATTCTGGATTTTCCACTTACTGTATTATGTGCTTCAGTATCTAGTTGATCTAGTTGAACAATTATCAGCCTTTTAAATAGAGTATGATTTATTTTAGATGATTTTATTTAAGTATTGATAGATGATGTGACTCTAAAGGTGATTGGATTGGTGGCTATACAACCCTTTTTCGGAGGGGAGGAACGAACCGAGGCGGAAACAAGACTAGCAGAAGTTGACGTATTGATATCAGTTAGTCGAACAGATTGGATGTGGAAGGCATTCTTGCCACCAGGTGAAGGGATGGACCGGGACCATGAGGTTATTAATGTTAGCGGCCCAAGGGCTGTTGACATATCAAAGCTGGACGACTTTCCGGCAACCATGGTAGTGGTGGGTGGTTTTGATTCCCTTCAAGATTGGCAAAGGAGGTACTATGAGTGGCTAAAGAAATCTGGCAAAAATGCCTATCTATTAGAGTATCCAACCATGGTGCATGCTTTCTACATTTTCCCTGAGCTTCCTGAATCCACTCAACTAATTACTGCGATTAAAGACTTCATTCATAAGCAATGCTCTAAGTTTGTGAAGAATTGATGTGACATGATTCACCAACCAAGATATCAAATCAAATGGGTAGCAATATATAATAGGGTTCTCATGGAGCTTAAATAAGTAAGAGGCATATATTCTGAGGATAGACGTGTATGTGGTGCTGCTGTAATAACTAATTGTTGCTACTTTTTTATATTTATGCCCGATTTAGTTTAATTGTTAGTATTTCATTTCCTCCAGATCCCCTACATAAAATTGCATGTTTTGCCTTCAAATGAAACTCAAGTTTTTTAGAAACTGAAGTTACGCCCTGTTAAAGAGTTCCACATCCGATAAAAAAGGGCTCGATGATTTCCTTATAATTTATGTATACAGACTAGAAAAATAGATGGTGAATTTGGTCGATTATTTGGGTAAGAATCCCATAATTTTAAGCAAAGTATTAGAATTGGGCTCATTATTAATAAGAAGAGGAGAACTTTACATAACTAGGCACTATTAAAAATGAAATTGCATATTTTTAGCATAAAAGTTGATATTTCAGAAATAGCCAAAAAACTTAAATATTACTCCTCCCATAAATAAATTCCTTATTCTCTCACCTAATTCTTTAAATTACTCCTCCATAAATAAATCTCTTATTCTCTCACCTAATTCCTTAAAAAACTCATTAAATTACTGTAAAATTTCTTTCATTTATTTGCTAATATCTTTTCTTCTTTTCTTTTTTACATTGGCAAATTATTATTTTTCTCTTTTAATTCAAATTTTATTATTACACAATATTACTTCAACATATAACAGATTTTGTTGATGGTGTCTATATGGTACAATATAAGTGAAAGATAGATTATATATTAGAGTTATAAATTAAATATAATGTATGTATCTTAAATCTATGCATGATATATATATTTTTTGATCTGAATAAGATGAAAAAATATTTAACATATAATATAAATATATATATATATATATATATATATATATATATATATATTATGTGTGCAATATATATATTTGTGTAGTATTAATAAAATATAGTATTTAAAATAAAAAAAATTAGAATGAAAAGAATAAAGGGGAGAAAAGATTCTTCTAAATAAGAAGACTTAGAATGAAAAATATTAAACAAATATAATATATGTACGTATGCGATATTTAAGATTATGCAGAAAAAATCACTTTGAAAATGGCAAAATTACGGAGAAAGAAATCTGGGCGAAATTACGTAGAAAGAATCACTTTGAGAAATAAATAAGGTATAAATTATAGGAGAGAAAATTCGGATTATATAAATAAAGAATATATAAATAATTATTGAGTCCCTAATTTTGTGTAGCCTTCTCTAAATATTTATTTTTTTAATAATTATAGTAGAAAAAATTTATACTACATAAATAAGATATAAATATGATCCCTAATTTTGTGCAACTTTTATTAAATAACTATTTAGTTATAAATGTGCAGATATTTATGTATATGATAAAAGTGAAATAAATCATATTATTTATGAAATGATGCAATAATTATGTCAATTTTATAATTAATTAAATTAATCTCTCACATAAAATTCTCATAAGAGAAAATGATAAATAATACAAAGTTCCACATATCATGTTCATTCGTCTGTGTTTCTCCTAATAACTTATCAAATGAAATACCAACAGGGCATGTCAATAAAAATAGAATGAGAAAAGATGTTAATCTGGTTGAGACTTGAGACACACACAGCAAGTTTAACATAAAACGGGGATACAAGGAAAATGATTGTATCTTTGCTCACGGCTCTACTTCTTAGTAAAATGAAAAACTGAGTTAATTCTTTATATGGTCACTTAAGTATTGAGAAGATCTCACTAAAGTCATTTTTGAATTTTTCTTTCCTTATATGGTCATTCAAGTATTAAGAGATTTCACTAAAGTCACTTTTTAAATTTTTCTTCCCTAAATGTTCATTCAAGTATTGAAAAAATTCCATTAAAATTATTTTTGTATTTTTTCCCCTATAAAGTCATCCAAATGTAACTAAAAAAATCTTAATTGGCATGACATGTCATATTAATTTATTATTTCTTATGCCATGTAGGATCCTATACTAATTTTGGATACAAAATGTTAAATCTAGCCGTTTAGTTTTATCTATATGTCAATTTAAGTCCTAAATTATATTGAAATGAAGTCTTATTATCTTAACGATGATGATTTTTGAAGCATTACTAATTAATTGAATATAGAAAATAAATGTTCTTGTTAATTTTGAGATTGAATTTTTATATCCCTACAAATCAAGTAATTCATCTCTTAGATGCTTAAATAAGAATTATTACAAATGAAATTATATTTTTTAAAATAAATAATTAGTTGACAAGAATCTTAAAATTTCATATGATACACATAAAAACAAGTTGCTTCTTTGCAGTACATCAAAAATTTGATTCATTTCATATCCAGGTCGAAGATACGAGTGGGTCATTAATTTTTTTTTTATTTCTATACTCAAATTAATTATTAATTGCATCAAAACTCATCCTCATTAGGATAATAAGACTTCATTCCAAAAATGATTTAGGACTTAAATTGACATATATTTAAGCTAAATGGTTAGATTCAATATTTTTGTATTCAAAATTAGTCTAGGTCTTATTATACATGGCATGAAAAATATAAAATTAATATGACATGGCGTGCCAACTAAGATTTCTTAACTTATAGTTAGATAATTTTATAGGAAAAAAATTTTAAAAATAACTTTAGTGAAATATTCTCATTGAATTATCATTTAGAGGCGGGGGGGGGGGGGGGGGGGGATTAAAAAGTGATTTTAGTGGGATTTCACATTTTTGTATCAAAAATTAGTATAGGATCTTACATGGCATACAAAATAATAAATTAATATGACATGTCATGCCAACTAAGATTTCTTAGTTATATTTGGATGACTTTATAAGAAAAAAAATTCTAAAATAATTTTAATGGAATCTTTCTAATACTTGAATGACCATTTAGGGAAGAAAGATTCAAAAATGACTTTAGCGGAATCTCTCAATACTTAGATGACCATATAAGGGAAGAAAAATTCAAAAATGACTTTAGTGAGATCTTCTCAATACTTGAGTGACCATATAGGAAATTAACTCACGAAAAACGTTAAGATCACTTCTCTTATGGAAAGGGAAATGTCGAAATTGTTTTCCTAAAGAAAAAAAAAAGAGAATTATATAGTACAAAGGGACTACTACCAAAGAGCGTATGATATGTTGGAAACACGTATTGTTAGGATTAGTACACTTTGCATGATGCCACAAATTAAGGGGTTGTACAATACAGAATGTTATTTTTAATATACTAAATCAAATATTACATAAAAAATAATTTTAAAATAATTAATACAAACATAATTAATTTATCATATGCAACACTATGATGTAAAAGTATTAAAATTTTTGTATTTGAAAGTTTATACTTTATATCTAAAGCATGACCTGATGCGGATTTTACCATATGCGCAGTTTTTTGAAAATATTTTGAGGGGACAAGACCGATTTCATCTCCTTCACAGTTGCATGTATTACCTTTGCAAGTGGTGCATGAGCTATTAACCTGTTCTTCAGGGTCAGATAAATCAATGAGATCAATATCTGATTCTGCTTCTGAATATGATTCATAATTCTCATCAGAACCGGAAGTGTATAATAAACTATAAACCTTATCATGTAGTTCTGCATCGAGCTCTAAGGCTTTGCTCTTCTGAACAAACGATTCGCTTGTTAAACAAACGAGATATTGATCTTTATAAATATCAGTATAATTATCTGCATATCGGCATGGTTCAAATCGCCTTTAAACCACTTACCCTTAAAGGGTTACCAGAGACTTTTTTAGCAGCTCTCAGAGATGCTAGAAATTTAAATTTTCGACAGTCTCTTATGGGTTCGATTGAATCTACTGTGGCCTATGGTCCAGTTTATTTCAATACGCAACCTAATTTGCAGTTATCGTTATCTGATATCAATACTCTTGATGCAGGATCTGAGACCGGGCGGTAATCCGCCATAGTCTATGATCTAGCAATTCAGCATCCTTATACTGGCGCATAAACGCAGGCATAAGAACTGAAATATTCGGGAATTTTTCATATAATTTCTTAAGACTGTATGGAAGAGACTAACTCTTTTACCTGAGCAAAGGGCCTGTCAGGAACACAGCACATACTCTTATCATACTCTTGTCCAACGGTTCTAACCCAATAGCGGTTCTAACCGGACCAAGAGGCGCCCTTTTCAACACATATCTCGGGCTAAGGAGGTCATGACTTGCTACAGGCTTGCCAGACAGAGATAATAAGAGTAGTTCTAGATCCGACTGTACCACCATCTCAGAACCAAGTCAAGAAACTTTACAAGAAATTCCTTTCTATTTTAATAAAGCTTAGATCCGTTCATGGTGCATATAAGAGAGACGTTAGGTAAAAGACATAGACATGAAAGTCGTTTAGCCGGACATAGTCCTAGCTAGGAGAAGAGAACTATTTTAAAAATTTAAAAAGTAAATACCTTCGCAGACGACCAAGAGCCAAAGGTTGCTTGCGAAACTGATCCAAAATTTTTATTAAGAATCGGATAGCGGCAAACGCTTTCTGATATTTTCTTTACAAAACTAAGAGAGAGAGAGAGAGAGAGAGCTCCTAAATTTTTCTGTGTCCTCTTACTTAACAAAATGAGGACTTTATATAGAAAAGAAATAAAACATAAGGAATCTATGTACAGTAGGGATGGGTCCCATATGGGTCCCTAAACAGTGAATCTACTGTTTAAACAGTTCATATACTGTATAATGATAGTGACAGTTTTATCTTCTGTCTTCCTCACATCTTCTTTTTGCCATGTCTTCTTTCCATGGCTTTCAAGGACAGTAATAAGTCCTCGGTATCCTGCAACTCTTCAGTGGATAATATAACCTCTTCATTGTTGCGCTGGGCTTCTTCATTGCTAGTTTCACTTCTCATTGAAGTATCAGATTTATCAATCTGAGTTATATTTTCTAGCAAATTTCTTTTTACTTCTTCCAAATAAGCGCTTATCATGGCTTCTTTGTCTCCTTCTTGAGTGGAGATTCTTCTGGCCATATGTATAACTGAGGGATTATGGACATTAATCTTTTTCTGAGGAAGGGTTTTATATTCTTCAACGGTTTTTTCAATAGTATCAATTAATTCTTGCCCAATCATTTCTTGGGACTTGGTATCTTTTCTGAGCAATTTTTTCCAGAAATTGTTGTAGAAGACCCGGTATAACGCGGGAATATTTTCTTCTGTGAAGCCGACCTCTGGAGTCCATTTATGAATCCACGGTATCGAGAATTCAATGAAAAAATAGACTTGGTCGATTTTCTCCAGCCAGCAGATATGATCTGCGAGATATAATTCATTCATAAAGGGGGACACTTTTGCCCATTCTCTGTATAACTGAAGAAATATCGGTGGTAAAATGTTCACCGTAGGTCCGTGGTATGTCCACCAGTTGATAAACCAATTAGGGATTGTCCCTGTAAATATTTTTGCACAGATTTTAACAAATCATGTGTGCTTGTTTCTTTCATTATTATAGTAAAAGACTTTATCAAAGGCTTGAATATAATCCCAGTAAGTGAAACTTATAGAAATGCCTTTAAGGCTGATCTGCCTTTCTCTCATGGTTGACATACCCCAATCTTCAACAGATATAATCTGTTTAATAACAATCTTCGAGAAGTTATAAACTCCCTCTTCAATAGTATAACCAGCACTCATGAAGTGTTGAACTTCGGCACTTCCGGTGCTTGTTAAGATTGTTTCATAATATGCCCGAGTTTTATATGACTCACCCGGGTAATATAACCCTTTAATTAGATACCGCTGGAATATCTTCCATGGTTCGTTCTTTCTCTGAATATCACAGTTTTCTAAAAGAAATATAATTTCTCTTTTTGGGAGTTTTTCGTAGGATTTGATATCATCATTATCCTCCTTTGTGACCGAAGCAAAGGTATCACCTTTTTGCTTTTGTGCCTGCAAATATGCTTGCACATGCTCGTATAACGGGCTATCTTTTGGAATTTCTTCCAAATTAATGACCTGCTGTGGGACAGCGGCGGCAGAAGACGAAGCTTCTCCTTCATTAGGAATCCTTTGATTAAATAGGCTCCTATTTCCCAGCTGTAGGACTGGGTAGCTTGATCGATATGACGATCCTTGAGAACTGTTATTCTGAGAGGACCTTCCTGGGGCTGATCTTCCCCTTCCTCTTCCTCGAACTTGCCGCCAAGGCGGGTCTATCCTGAAGGAAAACAGATTAGTCATTCGAAAAATAATCTGTTAAGTCTTCGCGAACTACTTCAGAGTAGTCAAAAATAGAGAAATCTTCTCTTATTAGATCATCCATGATAATATCAATAATGAGGATTTTTAGATCTTTAGGTAATGTAATTACCTTTAAAATAGAAATCAAGGTTTTTTCAGGGAAAAAAGAAGTATAATACATTTTATTGAATATACTCTCTTGATAAGAAGTCTGGTAGAGAATTATCAATTCCCTTCTTATAATGAATATCAAAGTCAAATGAGACTAGTTGAGCCTGCCACCTTGCAAAAATAAGTTTAGACGCATCATGCTTAAAATCTTTGTCAAACATGTATTTGACTGATTGAGCATCAATTTTTATTAAAAACTTCTGATTATATAAATCATCTTGAAATTTAAGGACACACTTAACAATCGTAAGCATTTCATGAGCCACAGTTGCATATTTTTTCTGGGCTTCTGTCCATTTTCCTGAATGAAATCTTATAAGATATTCATTTTTGTCATTGGGATTAATCTGTTTAAGAATCCCACCGTAATCAATATTTGAAGCATCTGTTTCAATAATTTTTTGCCAAGCAGGGTTAGCAAGAGTTAAGCAGGGTAAAGACTGAACTCGTAATTTGATGTTTTTTACCAAAGTGGTGTGACTATTAGTCCACGGGGATTTATAATCCTTCTTCAACCTGTCATATAACGGAGCTAAATCACGAGAAAGATTCTTATAAAATGGGGAGATGTAATTTAAACTACCCAAGAATCTCTATAACTGAGTTATATCAGTAATAATGTCAGGGAACTTTGATGCAAAGTCAATGGCCCTTTGGATAGGAGTGACTTTTCCTTGACAAATTAGGTGTCCGAGAAAGCGAACTTCTGTTTGAAACAGACTCATTTTTGGTTTTGAAATAACTAAACCATTTTGTATAACAATTTTCTTGAAGATATCAAGGTGTTTTATATGCATTTCAAGGGTTTTAGAAAACACCAGAATATCATCAATATAAACAATAGTAAAATCCATATATGGATTGAAGATGTCATTCATAATTTTTTGAAATTCTGATGGGGCATTTTTTAAACCAAATGGTATGACATTCCACTCGTATTGCCCAAAAGGTACATTAAAGGCAGTCCTATAAGAATGCTCTTTGAAAATCTGAATCTGCCAATATCCTGATTTTAAATCAAATTTTGAAAATATATTGGCGTCGTATAACCTGGACAATAAATCTCGTTTATTGGGAATAGGATACCTTACCCATTTTAAACATTTGTTTAAAGGCTTGTAATTTATTACTAACCTGGGAGCTCCTCGTTCCTTTTCTGCAGCATTATTTACATAAAACGCTGTGCATGACCAAGGAGATTTTGATGGTTTTATTAAACCCTTTTGCAGTAAAGTATCGATTTTCCTTTTGCAGAATTCCACTAATTCAGAATTCATTTGGCAGGGACAAGACTTGGTTGGGATATTATCCTCTGAAAAATCCTCCTCATATGGAAGAGTAACAATGTGCTTTTTGCGATTCCAAAAGGCACTGGGGTGATCTGCGCAAATATCAATGGCGATCTGTTCGGAAATCAATTTTATTTTTTTCTTTATTTTAGCAGATTTGAGAGACTCAAATATATTCATGCTAAAGAGTTCATATTGTAAAGAATCAACATGTTTTTGCTTTATTTTAATTAAAGCATCAATTTCACGAGTTACTGGCTCCGTCATGAAAGTATAACTTATTTCATTGTCTTCATATGAAGCTGAAAATCCTTTTGAATCAATATGCGTGAAAGGATAGATTGCATTTATAAAAGGCGTTCCAAGTATAATTGGAGGATGCAACTGATTTTTTACCAGGAAGAAGAAATGTGGAATGCAAACCTTGTTCTGGCAAATTTTTGTATTTGAAAGTTTATACTTTATATCTAAAGCATGACCTGATGCGGATTTTACCATATGCGCAGTTTTTTGAAAATATTTTGAGGGGACAAGACCTTCTTGAATGCAGCTAACATCTGCACCGCTGTCGATCATAGCAATATTAGTAATAGAGAAACTATTATCAATTAAAATGGTGCATTTAACATACCATTTGTGAGCAGTGACAACCTGCATCATTCCTAAAAACATATTAGTTTCAGGATCACTAGTAGTGGGTTCATCATGGCAAACCTCTTTTCCTTTTGAAGAACTGGCCTGAATAGGACTGATATGACTTTCCTCAATCTGAGAAATCCTTTTATCGGAAATGGCTTGATTATGCTTGAGAGTTTTTATTTCTCTCTTGAGATTTTCAACCTCTTCTTTTAGATCATCAAAAGAAACATCTTTTTCAATAAAATAATTTTTTATCATTAATCGGTTATCAACCTCTTTTAGAGAATAAGGGGCCTGATATTCAAAATCATTTTTCTTGTTGTCCATAAATGGTTTTGAAGAGCTAGAATCATTAGCAGTAGCAAGATTAATAATCTTTTCTCGAAGTTTGTTATCAGTAACTTCTTTTAATAATTCAATCACATTATCCGAAGTAAACATTTTAAGATTGAAATCTTGAAATTGTGATTGTAACTTGTAGATTTCATCTCCTTCACAGTTGCATGTATTATCTTTGCAAGTGGTGCATGAGCTATTAACCTGTTCTTCAGGGTCAGATAAATCAATGAGATCAATATCTGATTCTGCTTCTGAATATGATTCATAATCCTCATCAGAACCGGAAGTGTATAATAAACTATAAACCTTATCATGTAGTTCTGCATCGAGCTCTAAGGCTTTGAGCTTATTCAATTTGCAATTTGGGGCAATATGCCCCCGCTTACCACATTTGTAGCATTTGATTTTAGAAAGGTCTCTCCCTGACCGATCTTTGGTAAATCTATTAGATTTACGAGAGCTTCTTTTAGCGTCTCTCTCTTCTCTAGATCTTCGTCTAGATCTTCGTCTCCTGTTAGAACCTTCAGTCCTGCGGGACTGGTAGTACTCCTTTTTGTTGCCATAGGCTGCTGGTTCAGGTAAACCGAACTGTGTGCAAAAGTCTCCAAGCTGAGATCTTTCTTTACGCTTATTCATTTTAAGCTGCTGGGACATAAGGAGCTCGTTGCACAAGTTTAGTCCTTCTTGAGTGCAAACTCCTATTAACTTGCCGTAAGTGTAATCCCTATAAGGAATCTCAGCGTGGTTTCCTCTTAGGGTCTTTCTAACCCTTTCTGCGAATAATGAAGGAAGGCCGTCTATAAACTTAGCTTTCCAATATTCATATTTATTTTCGGGTAATTTCATAACCCGACTTAGAAACGTATCTTTGTACCATCTCCATTTGGTCAACGTAGGGCATTTGAGACCATTTAGTAAGGTACGAATCATTTCATACTGAGAGGTAAATCTACCATTAAAGTGTTCTAAAATGGTAACCACAAGGGTGTAAACCGCATCTTCGCGGTCTTTTTCGAGAGCAAAGCCTAGGTTATCAACACCTTCATTAGTTGCTATTGCATTAATAATAACGGCTTTTTCCTCTACGCTTAAATAGTTATCCCACCAGCCTCTGAGCTGTCCTGTAAACCCTGCAACAATCATCTTGCAGACAGTTCTATCATTATTTTTGGTGCTCTTGCAAATAGTTGCATACATAAGCATCCTATGGACGAGAATGGTCAACTGCCTATCTGTCAACCCATCGAGATTCCATTCGTAAATCTCGGAACCGCTGTAAGACGTATTAGTTTGGTTCCAATCTCGTTCTTCTATCAAGACATCTTGGGGAGTAGGACGAGGATAGTAGAAAGTATTCAAAGCAGGTTTAACATAACCACTATTCTTGCGGGGGTAACCTTTAAGCTTATTGAGCTCCGAGGAAACATGATTTTTATAATCACTAGTCTGATCCATTTTATCGGAAAACTCTTTAGATAATTCGATTGGTTTAATATTTAAACCTGAAAACTTTTTATCAAGAAGTTCTTCTAAATCATTTAATGATTTAAACTTAAAATCCTGAATCTCAGGAGGTCTTTGAATAAAGGTTGGGACCACTTTTGCTTTACTAGTTGAAGCTTCTGCTTTACTAGTTGAAGCAACATTGGTCTTAGCTATATCAGCTTTTATATCCTTTATTAAAATAGTCATTTCACCGAGTTTTTTATCGAGAGAGATAATATGTTCTCCCAAAACTTTTACATATAAACCCAAATAATTATTTTGAGAAATGAGCTTATTAATCTCAGAAATACTTATAGAAGCAATTTCTTCCTCAATGAATTTTTGAAAAGCGTTGAAAGTTATACCTGTATTATTAGGTAAAATAAAAGCAGACTGTGGAGGATAAATGGCTGTTATTATCTTCCCATTAGTCTCGCGATAAGTTCTTTCAATAACATTGACATACAAAGGTAGATAAGTGGTTATAAACCAAGGAACAAAATGCATCATTTGATTATGCAATGCACAAGTTTCATAAAAACTCTTGAGAAATATTATTCATATCTTCTTTGCTATAAGAATCAAAAAACCAAGTTTTAAACTTATTCCACTTTTTATCAAAAAATTCTTTTTGAATATGTTTTCTTGCCAGGGAACCTGGGCTAAAATCTATTTGGTGAGGAATCATTAAGACTTATTGACGTCGAACTCCATTTCTGAAGGAGTTGGAAAGTCCTTATCAGAACTGTCGTCATGAATATCATTAGCCTGAACAATATTAGTCCGGGGGTTAATTTTAACCTTTTCTACTTCTGAATTATAATCAGAATCAATAGTGTGAAGCGAAGCAGCGCGATTTCGAGCTGGACCGTAAGATGGTTCAATAGGCGAGATATGCTGAATATCAGGCACAGATCTGTGACTTAACGATCGTCCATTATAAATAGAACTTACCGGAGGCATAAGCCTACTGTTTGACAGTGACTGTCTGTGAAGAGCATAGCTACCTTCTGTGAACTGAATGCATACCCTTCCATCTGGGTCTTGAGAAATATGAGAATACTCTGAATTAGTGACCGTATCCGTTAACTGATTTGGGGATATGACCGAATCAAGAGTCCAAGTTGTTGGGAAATTAATTTCTTCCCACTTGATCGGTCTCCTGGTGGTGACCTTAGATCTTGCGAAATTTGTTTCCATCAAAATAGTTTGATCGGAAGTATCGTATAATTTACACCTTGGATTCAAGGTTGATAATAATTTGAAATAAATTCTATAAGACAAACTAATAAGTTCTGAACCTGGCACATAGTTATAACCATGCGTTTTAACATTTAATGTTAAGGCATCAAGAATATTGATATCAGATAACGATAACTGCAAATTAGGTTGCGTATTGAAATAAACTGGACCATAGGCCACAGTAGATTCAATCGAACCCATAAGAGACTGTCGAAAATTTAAATTTCTAGCATCTCTGAGAGCTGCTAAAAAAGTCTCTGGTAACCCTTTAATGGTAAGTGGTTTAAAGGCGATTTGAACCATGCCGATATGCAGATAATTATACTGATATTTATAAAGATCAATATCTCGTTTGTTTAACAAGCGAATCATTTGTTCAGAAGAGCTTAACGCTAAAGATTGTTCAGTTGTTTTAATCAACTGTTTAGTAGAAAGTTTATCAAACCAACCATAATCATAAATGGTTTTAATAAGTTATACTTTCATCACGGAGCCAGTAACTCGTGAAATTGATGCTTTAATTAAAATAAAGCAAAAACATGTTGATTCTTTACAATATGAACTCTTTAGCATGAATATATTTGAGTCTCTCAAATCTGCTAAAATAAAGGAAAAAATAAAATTAATTTCCGAACAGATCGCCATTGATATTTGCGCAGATCACCCCAGTGCCTTTTGGAATCGCAAAAAGCACATTGTTACTCTTCCATATGAGGAGGATTTTTCAGGGGATAATATCCCAACCAAGTCTCGTCCCTGCCAAATGAATTCTGAATTAGTAGAATTCTGCAAAAGGGAAATCGATACTTTACTGCAAAAGGGTTTAATAAAACCATCAAAATCTCCTTGGTCATGCACAGCGTTTTATGTAAATAATGCTGCAGAAAAGGAACGAGGAGCTCCCAGGTTAGTAATAAATTACAAGCCTTTAAACAAATGTTTAAAATGGGTAAGGTATCCTATTCCCAATAAACGAGATTTATTGTCCAGGTTATACGACGCCAATATATTTTCAAAATTTGATTTAAAATCAGGATATTGGCAGATTCAGATTTTCAAAGAGCATTCTTATAGGACTGCCTTTAATGTACCTTTTGGGCAATACGAGTGGAATGTCATACCATTTGGTTTAAAAAACGCCCCATCAGAATTTCAAAAAATTATGAATGACATCTTCAATCCATATATGGATTTTACTATTGTTTATATTGATGATATTCTGGTGTTTTCTAAAACCCTTGAAATGCATATAAAACACCTTGATATCTTCAAGAAAATTGTTATACAAAATGGTTTAGTTATTTCAAAACCAAAAATGAGTCTGTTTCAAACAGAAGTTCGCTTTCTCGGACACCTAATTTGTCAAGGAAAAGTCACTCCTATCCAAAGGGCCATTGACTTTGCATCAAAGTTCCCTGACATTAATACTGTATAATGATAGTGACAGTTTTATCTTCTGTCTTCCTCACATCTTCTTTTTGCCATGTCTTCTTTCCATGGCTTTCAAGGACAGTAATAAGTCCTCGGTATCCTGCAACTCTTCAGTGGATAATATAACCTCTTCATTGTTGCGCTGGGCTTCTTCATTGCTAGTTTCACTTCTCATTGAAGTATCAGATTTATCAATCTGAGTTATATTTTCTAGCAAATTTCTTTTTACTTACTAGACTCGAGGAGGTAGATATACCTCAGAACCTTGATTTGTTAAACAAATGGACGATTCCTAAGGTTCCTATTAAAATCATTTATGATTATGGTTGGTTTGATAAACTTTCTACTAAACAGTTGATTAAAACAACTGAACAATCTTTAGCGTTAAACTCTTCTGAACAAACGATTCGCTTGTTAAACAAACGAGATATTGATCTTTATAAATATCAGTATAATTATCTGCATATCGGCATGGTTCAAATCGCCTTTAAACCACTTACCCTTAAAGAGTTACCAGAGACTTTTTTAGCAGCTCTCAGAGATGCTAGAAATTTAAATTTTCGACAGTCTCTTAGGGGTACATGGCAAAAAGAAGATGTGAGGAAGACAGAAGATAAAACTGTCACTATCATTATACAGTATATGAACTGTTTAAACAGTAGATTCACTGTTTAGGGACCCATATGGGACCCATCCCTACTGTACATAGATTCCTTATGTTTTATTTCTTTTCTATATAAAGTCCTCATTTTGTTAAGTAAGAGGACACAGAAAAATTTAGGAGCTCTCTCTCTCTCTCTCTCTTAGTTTTGTAAAGAAAATATCAGAAAGCGTTTGCCGCTATCCGATTCTTAATAAAAATTTTGGATCAGTTTCGCAAGCAACCTTTGGCTCTTGGTCGTCTGCGAAGGTATTTACTTTTTAAATTTTTAAAATAGTTCTCTTCTCCTAGCTAGGACTATGTCCGGCTAAACGGCTTCCATGTCTATGTCTTTTACCTAACGTCTCTCCTATATGCACCATTTTTGGTTTTGAAATAACTAAACCATTTTGTATAACAATTTTCTTGAAGATATCAAGATGTTTTATATGCATTTCAAGGGTTTTAGAAAACACCAGAATATCATCAATATAAACAATAGTAAAATCCATATATGGATTGAAGATGTCATTCATAATTTTTTGAAATTCTGATGGGGCGTTTTTTAAACCAAATGGCATGACATTCCACTCGTATTGCCCAAAAGGTACATTAAAGGCAGTCCTATAAGAATGCTCTTTGAAAATCTGAATCTGCCAATATCCTGATTTTAAATCAAATTTTGAAAATATATTGGCGTCGTATAACCAAACATAATTAATACATCATATGCAACACTATTTTTATACACCCTACCAAACGACATTTTTATGATACAGCACATAGTTTGCTGCTCAACAGTACCGTCTGCTCCTATTTGATAATTTATTATTATTCATAGTCTTATCTCTTTCAGCACGAGGCATATCATATTTGGGGTGTTTGTTGTACTAGTTGAATGCAATCAATTTTTCACCGTATGGTTCATTGTAATATTCACAATACTAGTCCTGAGTTTTAATCTTATTGGCCCTGGCCACTGCTGTCCAGTTGCTTTGAATAATGCTTCAGAATACATTATATAGTTACACCCACCCCCAGTACTTCTCTTGTTTCAATAACTAGTTGCTCTTTCTCATCCTGACATATCTGCCCTACCAACTTGTGTATGTATGTCCTTTCTCTGAAGAGCACATGTCTTGTAGGTGCAACTACATATCCGGATACTATTTTAATGCAGGTTGTTATATATATGAATTCATCTTTGATAACAAGTTGTTAACTGTCCACATGTGACTCTTCAAAGACATGTTAATCATGTATTTAGTGATAAAGATTTGCAATATTGTACTAAAAGTGTACTAATATAAATGGATTTCCATTTGCTTTAATTTGGCCTGTCATAGGATAAAACATAGGAGTTTGATGTCTTAGTGGGCATTTGGCCATTAAAACAAAAAAAAATCACTTTATTTGAAATTTTCAAAGTTGAAGTTGTGTTTCGCCATAATTTTTGCAATAAGCATTTTGAATTTAAATGTATTTTTTCAAAAAAATAAATATAAAATATGATTTAAGCATGAAATATATTTTAAATGGGGTTATATTATGAAAATAAAAAATTAAGGATTTTTTTAAAAAAAAAGTGAAAAAAATGAAAATAAGATTTTGGCTGTTTTCCAGATGAAGTTGTATTTGGAGTTTTCATGGTCAAATACAAATTTTCAAATAAAGTAAAAAAAAAAAAAAACAGAAAAAAGAAAAAATTTCATGAACAAACGAGTCCTTAATTTGCAGTATATATGAGATTGTGCTGCTTAGCTAATGATGTTTCCCTAATTTCCCTAGTTACTAACACATTAAATAATCATCTTACCATGTAACTTCTTGGCATGCCAAATGCTTATGAGAGAGAATAGCTACCCGTTGCTTCCTTAATTACAAAAAATAATTATAAATCAAACGACTATTAATTTGATTATCAACTCAAGGCTAGATCATGTATCTTAAGATTCTTGGATGTTGATACTGATACGCAATATATTCAATGTAATCTTACGAGTGAAGTTTGGGAGGGTAGAGTACACACAGACCTATCACTACCTTGAGAAGTAGAGAGAGTTATTCTGATACTCTCGCCTTAAGAAAGAACATATCAAAACAAATACTAAAAAAAGCATGACAAAGATATTCTGAAAAAAAAACAGTAGATAAAACAAAATGGTGCTATAGTCGAAGTACATGAGATATTAGATAGTAAGAAGGGATAAATAAGACAATGTTCTACTACCTACTACCATTCTATCCTAATCCCTGTCCTCGACATTCTCCTATCTAAGGTCATGTCCTCGATAAGATGCAACTGAGTATGATATTGAATAAAAAAATCCCTGGATGCTGTTTTTTCCGATGTATTTCCTTTTTCTATTTCAATTCATTTTCCTTTCCACTTCCAACTCCGGCTATGACTTAGTTGTCTCTCTTAATTATCTCATTTGATTGATGCATAAATAATAAGTCGAGTTCTTTTATGTCTCTTAGAGGGTGTTTGGATGAGCTTTTAAAAAGTAGTTTAAAAGCTTAAAGCCACCCAATTTTTAACTTTTGACTTATTTTTATATTTTTTACCTAAAAGTGAGTGCTTAAAAGCACTTTTCAGCTTTGCCAAACATCGTCAAAATTTAAAAAGTATTTAAAAGCCAAAAACATGTAAAAATAAGTCAATTCAAACACCCTCTTAGTATATGATGTTAGCAATTTCTATTATATGAACTCACATATTAATATTTTATACATATATATGCTATTTTTAAAGGAGCTCATTTTATGATCTAACAAAGTATTGAATTATTTGGGTCTAAAAGGAAATATCAATTAATATGGAGTTTATTTTTAATAAGTAAAAATCCTTGGCCTTTTCTTTATGTATGATGGAAACTTGATTGAAAAAATACTTCTTCCAAAGAAGCATAATTGAAGGGTTGCCTTTTAGAAAAGATGTCAGCATATAAAGTTGTGGTACATAACTTTTCTTTCTCTACCCCATCTTAAAAAAGAACAACAAATAGCGTACAAGACTTAGAAGATTTTACAACTTATTTTCAAAAAAGAGAGAAGATGATCTTTAACAAATTATCTCTGCAATGGATCAAGGTTAATATTCATCATTGTCTATTGATTTACTTGTGATCTCGTGACAATTGTTTAAATTTTTTCAACAAGTGATATCATAGGAAGATCTTGTTAGATCGTTAGACATAATTTTCAGTATTTTAGAAAATATAAAAATAACGTTTTCCGAAAAAGTGGATAAATTTTTCTTCATGTTTTAAATGGAACAAGAAGTCAGAAGTTGATATGTTTACTAACACACCTTTATGGTGTGATATCATGGTCAAAAGTTAATCAGAAAAGTTCTTTGATGTTGTTGTTTTTTTAAGGCATTTTTTGTAATTTTTTAGTTCAGTCACTACTAAAAAAAGCATGAAAAGCGCGGTTAAAAGTGACGTTGTTCGTCGTTTTTTGGCCAAAACTGACAGAAAAGTGATGGACTCACTTCCGTGGGAAAGTGGTTCATCGCTTTTTCAAAAGCGACGGACAGCGTCGTTTTAAAAACAACGGACATCAATGCAAATCTAAAAGCCACGACTTTTTTTTTACTTTTTTCCAGAAAAACGACGATGTCCGTTACTTTGTTCTTGAATATGAAGAACAAAATGATGGACAGGGACTCAATTATCCGTCGCTTTTCTGAAAAAATTTAATTGATTTTTCCAGAAAATTATTTTTTGTGTTCAAAAAACAAGCGATAGACAGCACCGCTTTTCTGAGATTTTTTTAAAAAAATTCCTGAAAAAGCGACAGACAAATGAGTCCCTGTCCGTCGCTTTTCTGTATCTTTTCCAGCTGCAGAAATCTACATTTTCAATATGTACCACCTGCCATTTACAAAACTAATTCAATTACAACCCAAACCAGCACTAATTGCTGCCACAACATTAATAAAGCAACTACAACATCAACAAGAAACTAAATATGAAGTAAAACATTCATTAAACACATAAAAGATCCATCCAAAGGACCTACAAAGTGTTTTAAAACTTAAAAGAAATTTAAATTATAAATAAAGTGTCAAAATGATAATGCAAACTAAAAGAAAGTGAATCTAAGCGGTACTCTCTACAAGCTTCTCTCCATCACTAGGCTATATATTCACTTGTTCTTTGAGATACTCGACAGTCTTGCACATATCTTTATCTTTCTCCATCTGTTGTCTCTCAGAAATTGCCTAGGCATAAGTTGTGCGATCTGCCATCACCTGATGACATCTGTATTCAAATTTACATTAAAATATATAAAGAAAATCATAAGTATTAAAGAAAACCATAATCATAAGTATTAAGAAATTAAAATCATAATCATAAGTATAAACAAATTTACATACTAGTCCATATTCTCCCAATTTTCGTCCTCACTTGTTTCATTTTTATCAGTCTCCCATTCTTCCTCATCAGTTGTTTCAGTTTTATCGTCCCATTCTTTCTCCTCAGTTATTTGTCCCTCAAGATTTGCGATGGCAATCAACTCATCATCAGAAACTTCTTTTAATATGCGTTGAGGATGTTATAGATTGTTTTCCAACTCAACATCCACTGCTTGATGAACAACTGCGACATCGTTCTGGTACGCCACATCTAGCACATTCTCAATTTCAATCCTACCCACAGGTTTAGTTTTTATGACCACCCACCAGTCAACCTTATCTCTGCACAATGGATATGGAGCGTAATACACCTGCTTAACATTTTGTACAATGATAAAAGGATCATAGCGATCATATTGTCTCGTGTGCTTTACTTTAATTATATTATGTTGTTGGTTCACTCTGGTACCTCTATGTGAAGGATCAAATCACTTACACCGAAATAGAACTATCTTTTTTTTTGACCAACCAGGATATCTAACTTCAATAATCTTTTGTATGACACCATAATATTCAATAATTTGGCCATTACTGTAGACATCACCTTGAATGCACACTCCGCTATTAATTTTTTTATACTTAGAAACTTCTTCATATTGAAACTTGAAACCATTCACACAATACTTAGTCATCGTCTGAATTTGACTTTCATACCCAAGTGCAACATCTCTCACCAATTGTGAATGTTCGACAGTATTATGTTCATAAAAAACGTACAAATAAATTTTAGTAAATGAGTATATTATACTTGTTGATTTAATATTAAGCGTAAATGAGTAAATGATCTTTTACACACTTACATATTTTCTCAGCCAATCGAAAAAGTATGTATATATGGCATCATTACTTCATATGCTTACGAATATACTGTTAAGTGTACATTGAGATGTTTCGTTAGTTTAACACTTAGTATTTAAATTCATGTAATTTGATAACACATTCAACAAGACTTACTTAAGATATGGTTAAATTTTGAGATAATTGAGCAAAATGTGTCACAACTGATTATTTTTCAATACTAGTGAAACCTCGCCTTTGATGCTTTTTAGATCCTCGCCCAGATTGATTAAGAATTGAAATCGGTTCAAACATAGGATCACCATCACCGTCATCATTGCGATTGACCCTATTTCTCTTACATAGCACTTTATTTTCGAAGTAGTAAGAATAAAAATGAGCAGTTTCTCTTGCAAGATAAGCTTCACAAATTGATCCTTCGATCTTTCCTATTTGCTTAATAGTTTATTTGCACTTGCCAATTGTCATATATAATTGCATGTTAAGTAATTAATATAATACATTTAAGAAAGAATAACAAAAATAATAAAGGGTCATTACCTCTCGAATGGATACATCCACCTTGTTTGAACTGAGCCCCCAAGGAGTGCCTCTTCTATAAGGTGAATTAGAAGATGCTCCATCAAATCAAAAAAGCCACATGGAAAGATCTTCTCCAACTTAGTGGTGATGACATGAATATTTTGTTGCATCCTTTCCAAGCTACTCTCCAACAAAGTATTAGAACACAAATCTTTGAAGAATAGACTTATCTCTGTGATTGATTTTCATATCTTATCGGGAAGGTGGTTAAATGCGATAGGAATCAAAGTTTCCATGAAAACATGACAATCATGGCTTTTCATACCAATTAATTTTCCTTCATTTATATATGACCTTTTTTTCAAATTCGAAGCATAGCCCTCAGGTATTCTCAAATTCTTCACCCACTCACAAATTTTTCGTTTCTCATCCAACGTGAATGAGAAACTTGTCTTGGGATTAACCACTTCACTATTTCCCATTTCCTGCAACCACAACTCCTTTATCCTACAATATTCCTTTAAGTCCATTCTAGCTTTTGGATTGTCTTTTGTCTTGCCCTTAACATCCATCACTGTGTTAAACAAATATCAAAATAATTTTTTTTAATGTGCATCACATCAAGATTATGTCATAGAAGATTATCCTTTCAATACGGTAACTCTTAAAATATGCTTTGTTTGGTCCAATTATGTTCAACACCATATCCAAGAAGTCTAGAACTCTCTCCCAAATCTATAATTTTAGGTAACTGACTAACTCTCTCCCAAATCTGATGTCCTGAAAGTGATGGAGGTGGCGTGTCATGCCCCGAGGTTACCCCCTAGACGTAACACGGAACTCGGGACTACAAGGATCCCAAGCTAACCCTTGGTCATAGCATTCTCAAGCATAACAAAGAAATAAGATATAGCGGAAACATCAACGTAAATCCAAAACTGGAAGACATATCATAAATATAGAGTCGAATAGGAAATACAACTCAGAAATCATCTCATAAGGTCTATGTCTGAAAAGCCTCTAATACTATCATAGAGAGTTGTTGGGACAACACCCTCAACTAACTCGAACGTCTAAAAATAGAGAAGGAAACATAAACTGAAGGGTAGCCTAGCCGTCGGACCATGAGGACTCACCAAAAGCTAAAATAGGAGTGGCCGGATCTCTAGCCATGAGCCTGTGAAGGAACACCTGAGTCTGCATCATAAAAGGATGTAACACAATATGCGTTAGTACTATGGAATATACTAAGTATGCGAGCAATGCATGAACATAGTGAAAATATGCTAAGTATGCTTGAATAACTAAAATCATGCTTTTAAAGGATAACTGAATGCAATGACTCTAAAAATATCAAAAGCCGAAGCGTAAGCATAAGTAATAAGTCTGAAATCTGATTTAGAGTCAAATGCAACTTTAATCATAAACTGTTTATGTGGGAGGTTCTCTAACTGACATAGACCATGTGAGCTATATGGAATCCGATGTATCCGCCCCATCGAAAGGACCCAATATAAAGGCATTACTTTGGCATGATCACAAAAGAGTGGAGAATAGACCCTTTTAAATTGAAGAACTTCCCCAAGATGGATGCATACTTCCGACATTACAGGTTGGGCTGGAGCTGGACTAAGGGTGGCCGCCGGACCGGTACGGACCGGTACCATTCCGGTCCATTCCGGTACCGGTACCGGTCCATACCGGTCCGGAACGTACCGAAATTGATCGGAATGGATCGGTACTGGTACCGGAATGGACCGGAATTACCGATCCATACCGGCAAACCGATACCGGTTCATACCGGTGACAAACCGGTTCCGGTCCAGTCCGGTCCGGTCAACCGATCAACCGGTCAACGGGATTTTTTTTTTTTTAAACGTTTAAAGCCGTTGGGTAACGGCTATTTCAGCCACCCAACGACAATTTTAGCCCCCCCCCCCCCCCCCCCCCCCCCCCCCCCCCCCCCCCCCCCCCCCCCCCCCCCCCCCCCTCAATAGCTCCCCTCCTATTTTTTCATTATAAATACCCCTGTCTCTTTTAATTTTTATTCATCCATTCAACTCTCATTCTCTCTCAATTTTCATCTCTTAATATTTACAAATTCTATAATTATTGTTATTATTTTGCAAGTGAAGTATAATTTGGTGAATTTTGGAGGAGCAATCTTCTTCAAATTTCAGTTATAATCGTCTGTTTTTACGGGAGACGTTTGGTATATTCGTTCCACTCTTTAATTTTTAAATTTTTATTCTTGTTTATTAGTTGTGATTTATTTGTGAATTTGTGATTTGTGAACTTGTGATTTGTTTATTTTAATTTGCTAATTTTATATTTTATTATATTATGGATCCATCTCAAAAAAAATCCGGTAAAAAAGGTATTATTTCAAGAACAAAAAGTTATGTGAAGGGTAAAATAGGTAGTGGTCTTCTAGTTCTTCTCTCCGCCCTGCTCTTCCTCAAGTTAGATTTAATACAAATGAATTTACACATGTTAATGAAACTAATTTTCCATTTACTACGGATGACCCTATTCCCAACGAAGCTTATGAAAGAATGTATAATGATTTAGAAGATGAATTAAATGAAGAAGTAGAAATGCATGAGGATGATGATTTAGAAGAAACTGATACACCGACTAGTCCCTTTATTGCCCCCGCCCCCACTATTCCCCAAGCTCCAACTCAGGATAATCCTCAAGTTAGAGCTGATCTCCCCCCTATTGCTCCAGTGAGGGGTAAGACCAAACCACAACGTCCTTTAAAATCAGCTGTGTGGAAATTTTGTTTTTTAAATGAAGAAAAAACTGTGTCTACGTGTCGTATTTGTAAACAAAGTTGGAAATATGTATCTGGTGCTAGTGGAGGTTCGACTGGGGGGTTAAAAACTCATTTGCTTAAGAAACATCCGAGAGAGTGGCAAGCATATCTAGCTAGTCAAGGTGATGCTGGCTCTAGCGTTGGACCTTCTGTTGGCGGGTCAAACATGATTCAAACTTCACTAAATCCTTCAAATCCTGCTGGTCATGTTTCACAACGGCCCTATAATAGGGACCGTGATCGTGAAAATTTTGCTAAAATGGTTGTTGTTTATGGTTTGCCTTTTAATTTTGGAGAACATGATGGTTTTATAAGATATATTCGGGATACATTTTATCCCAGTTTTGAAGGTATTACAAGAAGCATGGTAAAAAGAGATATTTTTGAATTTTATGAAAAACATATGCAATATCTTCGTAAATATTTTTATATGATGGATTGTAGGGCTTCTATTACCACTGATATGGGTCGTAGTCCTAACGGATTTGATTATTTAACTGTTACTGCACATTGGATTGATTATAAATGGATAATGCAAAAAAGAATTATCGCTTATAAAATTTGTGAACACAAAAAAACTGGTGCTTATATTTCTTCAAGTGTATTAAAAATTTTGCAACGTTTTTATCTTACTGATAAAGTGATTAGTATTACTTTAGATATTGCTTCTGCTAATTTAAATGCTATGACTATGCTAGAAACTAGACTTTGTCCAATTAGTAAATGTACTTTTCATATCAAATGTGGTGCACATATATTAAATTTAGTTGTGAAAGATGGTATTAGGGTATTTGATAGTTGTATTGATAAAGTTGAAAATGCATTTTTTTGGATTTTTCATATGAATAATAATAGTAGAATTCAACAATATAAAGATTTTTGTAAATTGTGTGAAGTTCCATTTAGAAAAGTTCCAAAACATGTTAAAACTAGATGGAATTCTTTTTATGAAATGCTTGAAGTTGCTTATAAGTATAAAAAACCTATTACTATGATGTTTAATAGTCATAATGCTTATCCTGATGATAAACTTGCGGACAGTGATTGGGATGCAGTAGAAGCACTTAAAGTCTTTTTAAAATCATTTTTTGATGCTACCAAAATTTTTTCTGGAACATATTATCCTACTATTAGTGAAATTTTAATACATATTTGGAATATTTCATGCATTTTTGCTATCTATAAACAAAATTCATATTTTAAAGATTCTATTGAAGCTATGATTAAAAAATTTAAAAAATATTTTTTTCCTATTCCACAAATTTATTTAACTGCAATTCTTTTTAACCCGGAATATAAAGAAGTTGGTGCAAAAGCTTTAGTTAGAGAAATTTATACTAATTTAGATATTTCACCACAAGAAACACCGGATTTAATAACATGTCAAGATAGTATTAAAATTTGGGCTAAGGAAATGTATGACAAATATACTGTGACCTTAGAAAATCTTGATCATGCCCCTCAAACTTGTACGTCGAGATCAGGTGTCCATGGTAAAGCAAGATCACAACTTGGTCTTGATTTTTCTAATAAGTGTGAATTTTCTAAGTATCTTGAACAGAGTGTTGATAATATTCCAACTACGGATGGCATACCACAACTATTGGATTGGTGGAAATCTCGTGAAGAACACTTTCCAAAACTTAGCAAGATGGTGAGAGACGTGCTAGTTATTCAAGGATCATCAGTTGCTTCGGAGCAAGCTTTCAGCGCGGCAAGATTTTAAATTGGAGACCATAGATATTCCTTGGCAGAAGACAGTTTGGAGGTATCGGTGTTGTTTAGAGATTGGATCAACGCCGAGCGAAGAAACGTTGGAAGACCAAAGTTGCAAAAAGTAGCAGAACAAGCCATAGATAACCTCATTGGATTTGATAGTGATGATGGCGCTGAACTTGAAGATCGTCAAGCAACTTTACCAGGAATTGAGGTTGAAGAAGCTGAAACTTTACAAAGTTTAGAAGATAAATTTATAAATCTATACAACTATTAGTATTACATTCGAGGCTTAGTTGAAACAGAACCCTTCCTAGAAGGTGGCTGCGTAAATTAGGCGCTTTACTAATAGTTGTAAATTGTAATATTAGTTTGAAATTTTAAATAAATTGATTTTTTTTTAATTTTTATCATTGTTTTATACTTTTATAGTTTTATACTTTTATTCATTGAAAACATAAACTAATAAATTGAAAACTTAAAAAAATAAACAACAAACTTATAAATTGAAAACTTAAAAAAATAAACTAAAACATAAACTAATAGACTTCAAAACAGAAACTTATAAATTGAAAACTTAAAAAAATAAAAAACATTAAACAAACTAAAACATTTCAAATATATAACTTAGAAAACATATATAAACTATAAACTTAATCAAAATTCAATTAAAAGAAATAAAACTTATAAATTAAAAAACTTTAAAAAACAAAAACTTTAACAAACTAATAAACTTCAAATATAATTTATATAAGTTATAAAATTTTAAATCATAATTAACTATTTAACTTTTAAGTTATAAATTATAAAAACTTTTAAGTTATAAGTTATCACTTGAAAATTTAGTTTGAAATTCAAAATAAAAAAATTTAAAAAAAAATAAAAATAAAATTCCGGTAAACCGGTCCGGCCCATTCCGGTTCCATTCCGGTACGATACCGGTCCATTCTGGTTTCAACCGGAATGGGATGGAATCCGGTACCCATACCGGTTGAACCGGTTCGGTTCATTCCGGTACCGGTCACCATTCCGTACTGGTCGTACTGGTCCGGTCCGGTACCGGTCTATTCTGGTCCGGCCATTCCGGTCCGGTCCGGCGGGCACTCTTAGGCTGGACTAGCAAGCCCCTCTCAGATTTTCAGCCAACTCTCGTAAGAGAGTTCTATACCAATTATCAAGCCATCCAGGAAGGGTTGTGCAAAAAGGGCTAGAAATTTACAGACTTGCCCGTTGTTGAGAGCATCCCAGTAAGGGGTGTCCCAATCAATATCTCGGCCGAGACCATTAATAGATTTCTTTTCGGGCCAGAGTATGAGGCACCCATAGAAACAATTGATTATGACTACCGGGTGAAACATGAGGAGAAGCGGACAAAGTGGTTGGACAAGCACCTAACTACGACTGGGACAGCAATGTGGCTCAGCCAAGACAAGTCGCAGATCCATAAAGCCTCTCTCTCTTTTGAGGTCAAGTTTTGGTGGGCACTAGTACGGCTCCGGCTCATGCCGACGGGTGCTGCCAACCAACTCACTCTGGAAAGGGCATCCTAGTGGCTTCTTTGATGTCCAAGTATAACCTCAATTTTGGGCAAATCATCACAGAGGAGATCCGGGACTGAGTTACCAAAATAGCTTCTTCTTACCCATTTCCATGCTTGATCACTGAGTTGTGTGAAGAAGCACAGGTCTCGAAGTTTGCAGGGGTTGATAGGGCTGAAAGAGCTGCAAGGACTCACCATTTGGAGTGTTCCAAAGATGAGACACGAGTGATGGGGTTGAGCGGTACTTCTGAGCCATTGGCTCTTACTCTTGAGGCACATATCCTGACACCGGAAAGGACCGCATCCCCTACGCCAAGACCCACCCCAGAAGGCAGCCAGTCCGAGCATACCATAGTTGGGCCATCTACTGCTGCAGCTAGTCCATTCGCCTCTGAAGCACCTTCAACAGAGGATCCATATGCTATCTTTGCCTTCCATCCGGCAAATTTTGTCGACATGGTCCAGAGGACCATTGAGCTTAAAGTACAAATGAAGGCATTCTTAGCGCAGTTCCAGCCAATTGTGAACGCTTCAATTCAAAGGGCCATAGCTCCATTTCTAATTATAAATGCTCGGATTGATGCATTGGAGGATAGGGTGGATGAGAGACTGAAAGAGATGGGTGTGTTGGAGCTTACAGAGTTGAAAAAGGAAGTTGCCGAGCTTAAAGTCGATGTTGAGAAATTGAATAATCCCCCGCCTTCTCAGGCTAAGGCTCCAGTGGTCTTGCCACGGATCACGCCAGAGCCCACACTCAATCTATGGGATTTTGTATACCCCGACTTCCAAATGGCAAACTTGGACCCAGCAGCAGCACAGGAGCTTGAAAAAGAAGCTGAATTACCTCCTGATCCCACTGAGCGAAAAAAAAAGGAAGAGCAAAGACAAGTGGGTCCAAGCTGATGATGCTCCTCTTAGCCAAAACTCACAAAAGAAAAAAGAGGAGAGAGCCACAAAGAGAGCCCAAAAAGAGCTGAAAAAAGCAACAAAAGAGTCCCTGGCTATGCAGCAAATTAAGATTGATGGCAATGGGACTGGTGGTTCCGTGAGTGGTGTGGCGGTACCGATGGAAGAAACTTCTTTAGACCCCATTGTGGGAGTTGGTGACATTGACGCTGCCCGAGCAGCTGCTAATGTGATTGAGAGGACTGCAGAGGCAACCTCTGTTGTGGAGACATCTACGGGCACTGAGTTAGAGGGCCCAACTTCTGCTACACCCGATGACGGCGCTTAGGCACCACAGGTATGCCTAGTATCCCTTGCTTATCATTTTTTTGTGCATTGGGGACAATGCACCACTTTTTAGAGGGGGTGGGGGCAGTGTGGTCATCTGGTGTATTTTTATAGAGCGTTTTGGCGAAGTCTGAGTAGCCAAAACACTCGCGTCATTCCGTGACATTAAATCAAGCATTGCATGGGAGGCAACCCATGAGGGTACTCACAAGGTACCCAAATCCTTAGGGTTTTTCTTGCTTGCGTTCTTTCCCTAAGGATTTTTAATTTCTGTTGAACCGGCATGTTTAGTATAGGAAGTGTGTTCGTAGAAGCAAATTAGAAACTAATTGCAACCATGATTTTATTTTTGAAATAGAATTCTGTGAAAAATGGAGACCCCTCTAATTTTTTGTGCAACAAAGTGTTAGAACCGACTTAGGTGGATTTGTAAATGATAGCATGCATATAAATGAGACAAGTAGCTTAAGCTAAAGCATGAAATCGGTAGTTAGCTAAATTTTAGCCTTAACTCTGTGCCATGTGTGAAGTGAGCCTCTTAGTATCCGTTCTTACTGTACTGTGCGATCTAGAACTTGCCTGGTTAGTCGTGCTTAGGTTATAGAATGGTTTAGTTGGGACATGATCATAGGACCTTTTTGAATTAGTCCACTTCATCCAAAATGACCTACCAAAATGCTAAGAAATCCACTTGATCCCTAACTTTGAGCCATAAAGTGGACCTTTTTATTGTTAGCCTATTCACTTTACCGTTTCCTATATATCTTTATTTTGGCCCTGGTCCCTTCTTGGACATCGTACACCTCAACTCAGGCTAAAAGTCTAAGTTGAGGGATGGCTACTGTAGGGGTGAGTAGGAAGTGTTGGGTATGAAAAGAATGGTTTAGCAATAGAAAGAAAGAAACTGGGTGTGGTTGGCTTGCTAAAGAAAAAGGAAAGAAAAATGATGAATGAAAAGAAAAGAAAGAAGAAAAATGAATGGAAAGACAAAGTGCAGTAATGCAATAGAAGCCACACCTGAAGCTTGATAAAAGTAGGAAAAGAGTGAAAGAAAGGAGAATAAGAGAGGCAACCAGTAAGAACTGAAAAGTGGAGAAAATAATGAAGTAATTGTAGTCTCAAGGAGGGGATAGTCACTATTTACCCAAATGTACCATCCCCGTCCCTAAGCCTATATTACAAGCCTACCAAAGCCCTATAGTGATCCTAATTGATCCGTTTGAAAGCCAAAGCATATAAAATAAGGGCAAGCCTATGGCATCGTGCATGTACAGCTTGAACTTCTTTGTGAGAGTGAGTGGTTTCCCAGTCCCTGAGTGTAAATTGATATCTTGTGTGATTTGGGACTTCTTTGTTGTGAGGGCACTAGAGTAGACTGGATTGCTAATTGCTTGGTTTGAATGTATGGTGTGTATGTTAGCTTACTCGTAAATATCGTGTTGTCACTCATGGATCCGTCTCGTGTTGTTCTGATACTTTGATAAAATGCATTGGTTTTTGAGCTATCAAGGAGAAGCTTAATGAATCAGGTTGCCATTGTAGTTTCTGGTTTTCTTCTACTTAAGCGTCGTTTGGTTTTGTTTTTTGTTTGGTGCTTGAGGACAAGCAAACATTCTAAGTTGAGGGTGTTGATGTGCCGGGATTTTATGGCACTTTCGACGCTTAAAACGGAAGATTTTTTAGGGTTCTTAAGTACATTTTGTTGGATTTAATGTCATTTTCTAGTTATGCAGGGAAAAAGTATGAAATAGATGGGAAGACCAAAAAGTTGCAGTTTTCTGGGCAAAAGACAAGCCACCACGGGCGTCACACTCACGACGGCCCATGGTGTAAACCGTAGGAACAGGGTAGCAAGAGGGGCTAAGGCATTTAAGCCCGACGGGCTCCACGATGCCCGTGGTAGATATGACGGAACGTCGCTAAGCCCATCAAAACCATCCAGAGGAGCATGCAAGAGGTCAAGGAAGGGCGACAGATGTCCCCGATGCCCATGACAATCATGATGCCCCGTCAAAGTTGCCCGCCGAAAGCGTCCAGGGAGTTATGCAAGAAGCCAAGGAAGGGCAACGGGCATCCACGACGCCCGTGACAACCATGATGCCCCGTCAAGACTGCCCGTGAAAATGAGGCAGGGATGTAGAAAGTTGCCAAGTGCAGCCAACGAGGGTCACGACGGGCCATCACAACTACGATATCCCATCACCTCAGTCTGTCAAACCAAGGCAGGATCCTGGACTTGAAGACATGAAGAAGGCCGACGGGCACCCACGATGCCCGTCACACCCACGATGGCCCGTGGGGCATCCCGTCGGCACTGCCGCGTCCAGCTTCTCCTAGTTTTGTTAGGATCTGGTTTCTCTGTCTATAAATACTTCCCCTTAGGTTTTATGTTTGGTGGTTACGTATTATTTTGCATAAGTTACGACATTATTGTTTTGGTGTTGACTTTAAACACAAGTTCTTGATTAGTTGAAGTGTTCTTGATATTTTCTTCAAAATTCCAGATTTCTTTGTACCAATTTGTAAGTATCTATTGATGATTGCACAAACAACCATTAAGCGTCCACTTATGAATATGAGTACCTAAATCCACAACTAGGGTTGTGAGAACCATAAAGGATTAACAAAGTAGGCAACATACTTAGTAATTCTAGGGCGATATTTATGCATGTATTGTTCTTCCCTTCGTAATGATTGCTTTTTAGCGGTGTACAACGATAGAACTCGTCTTATCCTTACTTGACGGACCAAGGAGGTAACAAATAGGAAAAGGGTTGTTCAATGACGAAGATTTAGGGCTACCAACCCTCATCTAATAGCTTGACCTTGTCCGGGAATAGCTAATCTGGGATCCAGGATAAGGGTTAGTAGAGCATACACCCGTGGCCGGACCAAGGCGTGTGGTGAAATTCGTCTAGTTTCCGGACCAAGGAGTTAGATGAACACAACTTACCGATTCTGCATGCTAAGTATCAAACTAGTTTACCAAGTACAAAAGCCTTACTAAGTTATGATCTCATGGGGAACACTACCCTAGTCGCTTCCATTATTGATAACAACTGTTGAAACTGACGTCTGTTACCTGTTTACATTCTAGTCACTACTATTACTTGTTACTTAAAAAAAAAAACTTTTCGAGAGAAATAAACGACTAAGAGCATGAGTAAAAATAAATCGACCATAGTCCTACCATATTCCCTGTGGGATCGACCCCAACCTTCGTTGGGTTCTATATTTGATCAGCGACCGCTTACACTTCTAAAATGAGGTGTAATTTGGGCGTATCACTGATGAGTTAGAAGGCAGGATGAGAGCCTGGAATAATAGTACTGTTTGTTGTTACATGTTTGTGCTACTTTACTTAGTTTTGGTTTATTATATCTATATTGTTTGTTGGAGCTGGCCGATGATCCTACCAGTACACAGTGGTTGTGTACTGATTCGGCACTTGTTTTCTTTTTATGAGTACTGGACATCTTCCAGCGGCTCCTGCACGACTTCAGATCTAGTCCCAACGATTCCAGACTTCAAGGGTGGGCTGCTTTTGTCGGGCTACCTTGTTCTCTTCCAGTTAGTTATGGTCCAAATTATTTTCGGACTTAAACTCTTATTTTTTTTTTGGGTTGCATTCCCGTTCTAGACTCTTTTTAGAATATTTTGGTACGGTGACAGGGTAGTTTTCTGCAAGATCTTGTGTAGTATTGTTTTTGAATAGGAAAGCTAGTTTATTTTAATGCATCTAGTTTTGAGCTGTTAGACTTTACTAAGTGTTGGGTTGATATTGATCCGCTCATCTGGGGTTTTGGGTGGGTGCCACTCACGGCGAGTTGGATCGTGACAGTTTTATTAAAAATGAAAGTTGTAGTATTTTTCTAAATTCACTGCGACCAAGAAGATTAAGATTACTTTATCCCTTTTCAGAATTTAAAATTAAAAAAAAAGAAGATTTTTGACTTACATCATTTCAAAACTTTAATAAATTTTCAAAACGATTTCAAAATCACAGAATCACCACTTAATTTTTGTAAAGAAATTAAGAAAACTTAAAAGGAATTTTAAAGACTTGAAAACAGAAAATAATCCTCTAAAATTAGAAAAAATGGGTAAGGGTTCAAGTAACGACTTAAGAAGGTTTTTAAGGCACTTAAGAACATCCGTTAAAAAATGGTTGACCAAAATAATTTTGACTAACTTAATAAAAATTAGCTAATTTGCAAAAAAAATTATTTAGGAAAATATAAAGAATAGTGAAATATTTGAATATGGCATGACAGAATTACTTCTTAAAGAAAACCACTTAGATTTAAAGTAACTAAAAATTGAGAAATTCATTTTTAGCTAGTTTTTGCCAAGAGTTGATTTTTTATGAAAATAGTAAGAATATTAAAGACTTGAAAAAAATAGCAACTTCAAATAAAGAAATTACTTATTTTAACCAAGTAAAAAAAGAAATTCACTTAAAGGAGATGAGATAATTTTTTTTTTGAAGAAGACTTGAACAAGTTCGTTATAACTAGTGTTATGAAAAAATAATTAAAGTTAAGAAAATAAGTAATCCATGAAAAATGGGATCATTTGGAAGAATGTGATTTTATTGTACCAAAATAGAAAGTGATTTGAAGATAAAAATGTTTTAGAAAAATTATTAACTTAAATAAGTAAGAAAAGTTTGGAAATTATTTCAACTAACTTAAACTCGGGAAAATCTTTTTGAATTTATTTTCAAAGGAATGTCTTAGGTGAGAAAAACGTTTGTCTCATATGGAGAAAATTAAACTAACGATGAAGTTTTTAACACTTAAGGATGAAGGTAACTAAATTGAATGAAAGAAAACTTATTTTTTCTTTAGGCAATCAATCACAAAGTTTATTTCTATCCTATTTTATTTTCTTGATAAAATCAATTAGGTGAGAAACCCCGAAGCAAGTAAAATAAAGGAAGAATGTAGAGATAAAATGAAATGGCAATACTTTAGGAGATTTATTGAGAATAATTAAATTATAATTAGTGTTAATACAAGTAATCAAAAATAAATTACAAAAATAAGAGAAAGAGTTGAGAAAGTGGGCTTTTAGGCCCATCTGGATTCTTTCCAACTTTTGGATATTCGAATTTTGGACTTAGGTCCATCTTTTCTCTGGTATATCACATGGTATATCACTGTATACCAGCTTTTTTCATTCCTTTGAACCTGTATATCAGCTTCCTTTTCTATATCTTCCTGTTTATGGTTGTATACCAGCCACATCTTCAATGTATGTCAGCCTATTTTAGGCTTGATTAAGTCTTGACACGAAAAGTAATGGGCTTTAGCCCATCGGAGGATGTAAAGTAAGAGTCCAAGAGAACTTCTTTGATGCAGCTAGCTGGGACGACGAGTCTTTACCGGAGAACCTTGACTTTCTGATGAACTATAGATTTCTCTGATCTCAATGGCAAGAGGAAAAGATTCTGTAGAATACCATGAGATTTCAAAGAAGAATCTTACATAAAACTTTTGGATTCTTCGAAGAAACTAACTGAGATTTTTTTGAATTTTTTCCTAAAATTCTTAATTTGACCTCTGATTTCTCGACCAAGAATTCTGACCTAAAACTTTTATTTTTTCTTCACAAAATTTTCAACCCTTAAACCAGGGATATGAAGGGGGTATTTATAGGAAAATTCAAGGATCAATTTGGAGGGGGGAGGGGGCACTTGGGCTTTTTGATAAGATTTGGGGAATTTTTGAAATTTAAATCAAGAATCCTTTGTGGCCAAGCAATGTGAGGCCACGTATGTACTATCAGTATAAGTTCGATGAATTCTCACCGGATTTCACATAGAGAAACATTGCAATGCACCATCTGGCAATTTCTAGGATGTTCTAGAACATGGACGGGGATGGGGGGGGGGGCATCTTCGTACAATAGAAAGAGACAGGATAGTTTAATGAAAGGTGATAATTTCTCGAGGTTTAGATATATCGTTTGGGTAGAAATTGGGGCATGGGAGAGAGTGATGGAGTAATATTGTGTATCTATATATTGTTGAGGAAATTATTTAGGATTTGGAAAGTGGACCAGGTAGGAGTAATTTTTTGGCTCAAAATTGGAAAATCTGAAATTGTTGGCCCAATTTTGGAAAGGAATTCTTTTGGCAATTTAATTAGCCAAGGTTAAATTGAGATAAATTAATTTTTAGTTAACTAATAGAGATTTTAAAATTTAAACAACTAATAATAATTTTTTTCCCATAATATTTCATTATGTATTACTAAACACTCATTTTGTAATTTATTTTCCCAATCAAATTACTTTGAATGAAAAAAGACAATTTTAATAACTTTGAAATGGTTTCGGGAGAAACTCTTTGGATACTTGTTAAAATTCATAAAAATAATATACGTCCATATATTATGAGTATATAGGCGTATGTCCCAGTTCATTAAGAATTCATACTTTTTCTTCGGACTATGTTCCAGTTCATTAAGAATAAGTTCTGCGTTGTGCGATGTCCTTTTTGGCGTAGTTCACACCTGTGATTTTATTTTGAAAATTTCATCCTCTCGGATGCTCTCCGCACATCTGAAATAAGATTTGTTAGTAGTAAAGCAATTCAACAAGTAGGGATAGTTTCCTTACCTGATCTCCGGGTATGTTGATTCTTGGAAGATGCTAATCCTTTCCTGTCTCTATCTTAGGAAATAACAATTTTCACGACAAGATAGATATAACAATTTCAGCCATTGGATAGGATTTCTTTGTGGCAGTTGAATGTGATGATTCTTTGAATATGATGGCCTCCATATCCATCTGCAATATCTCATCGAATATGACGGTCCTTGTAACCGCTTGTAACATTCTCTGATATGATAGCCCTCGCAGCTGTTGGTGATAATATTTTACATATGACCTTGGGTAAGTCTTGTGCATCATCTGTATCGACACGACTTATAGATATTCCTTGAATTATCGAGCCTCGGGTAATCTCGCACATTATCTGACTTTGGATAAAGGCGACTTATAGATGACCTTCAAATTGTCAACTTTTGAGTAATTTTGCACATCATCCGACTTTGGATAGAAGCAACTTATAAATGTCCTTCGAATTATTAGTTTTTGGATAATCCTACACTTTTATCTGATTTTGGATATAACGTGACTTACAGATTTTCCTTTAATTATTAGCTATTGGGTAGTCCTGCACAATATCAAGTTGGATATGCCGTGGCTTATAGATAACCCTCGGGCTTTCAATTTTAAAACTTTTCTCTCGAGTATACCCATTACCAAAAAATATACGCCACTTTGGGACACATGCGCATAGCCACCGCGCGTGGCTAAAAGTCAACAAAAAAAAAGAGCTCAAAGTTTGGTAGTCTTGCACATTTATTCAATTTTGAATATTATTATGACTTACGAATAATCCTTGAACTGTCAACTCTCGAGTGATCTTGCACACTATCCGATTTCACATATCGCTACATCTTACAAATAACTTTTTTTTTGTCATTTTTGGTCAATCTTACACACTATCCAGTTTCAGACATCATTGTGGCTTATAGACGATCTTTGACCTATTAACTTTTGGGAAATCCAATTCATCGTCCGATTTTGGATGTCGTCTTACAAATATCCTTCAGACTATATGCTTTCTTCGAACCTAACAGTAAGCGTCATTTGATCTTCGGGGTGGCAAAGGCCTTTTCCATACAATCAAATATAACAGTGCCTTTTGAATGCACAAATATCCTCGACGTCAGACTCCACCATCTCTACGTAATAATGGATATAAATGCTCTCAATGCCAGACTTCATCATCTCTGTATGATATGAATATGAACTCTCTCAATGGAAGACTCCGCCATCTCTATATGATAATGGATATAAATGCTTTCAGCACCAGACTTCACCGTCTTTGCCTAACATAAATATGAATGCACAAATATCCTCAACATCAGACTCTGATGTTTCCACAATATAATGGATATAAATACTTTCAACACCAAACTCTGCCATCTCTGCGTGATATGAATATGAATGTATAAATATCCTCAACATCAGACTCCAGCGTCTCTATACGATAATGGATATAAATGCTTTCAATTCTAGACTTTGCCATCTCAATGCGATAATGGATATAAATGTTTTGAACGCCAGACTCTGCCATTTTTGCGTGATATGAATATGAATGCATAAATATCCTTAATGCCAGACTCCAACGTCTCCATGCGATAATGGCTATAAATGTTTTTAGGTCAATCTTGCTCATTAAATGTGACTTAGGGACGCCTCTGGATATCATCCTTTTTGAAACCAGTCAGAGAGGAAAATATGGTCTTCGCGGTGAACATACACCTGCGGTAATTGATAATGATGGCCCTTATAGCATGACCCTTGCAGTATGGTCTTTGCAATATGGTGCTCGTAACATGGTCCTCGTGACATGCAAATATGATAATAGTGTGGACGATCGTGCAATGGCATATATGGAAGTTATAGAAAATATCACCTTTAGTTTTTATGTCATTACGTTGACTCCTTCGCGTGTACTTGCGCTCAAGGAAAATGATTAGCAGACACAACGTCGCTTTTACTAGCGACCATAGTCAAATTCAGGAAAAGCTTTAAGGAAAGCGTTCATAGTGTTAATCAAAATAACTTTGTTTGCAAACATCATCCTCTCTTCGAGGTGGATAGACAAACAAGAGGTTATTTCAAATGTAAATGAACGGCTAAAAACCCATTTCTGGGGATAACTATAAATAATACTTTTGAACATCGTGTGTTCATTGTGATCCCTGATTTACTGGGGATTTGAGGAGGATGTCGTCGATCTCTTTGATCACCTTACTATCATGTTGACTTCTTAGCGTATACCTATACTCAAGGCAAATAATTAGTAGACACAATGTCGCTTTTTGTTAGCGACCATAGTCAAACTTTGGGAAAAACTTTGAAGAAAGTATTCACATCGTAAGTTGAATGACCTTGTTTGCAAATATCATCCTCAATCCGAGGTGATCAGACAAACAAAATGTCTTCTCAAACGTAAAGAGATGGATGAATCCTGCCTCTGGGGACAAATAAAAATACTATTTTTGGAACATCGTGTGTTCAATGTTATCCCCAATTTTCTGGGGATTTAAGAAGAGTGTCATTGCTTCCTCCTTATCTGGTGGTCCCTACAACCACAAGAAAAGTCATTAGTTCTGGAAAACTCTGCTACTTTTGATTCTTTCCCATCATCTTGGCTCTTTCTCACCAATTTTGGCATTCTGTCTCGTTGTATTTCTTTGAATATGCCGAATAATTAGAGACTTTTGCCAATTCCCGACACTTGTTAGGATAACCTGCATCCACAAAAAAATTATTAGTTTTTAGTGAAAAACTGATGTGTGTTGACCTTCTTCGATCTTTTGCTTCTTGCTTTATCATCTTTGGATTCTTGCCAACCTCGGGTGCTTGTCATCCTCGACTTCCTAGGTCACAGTAGATATAAGACAAAATCAAGTTATAATGGAGCAAATTAATTTATAAAGTATTTTCAAAGTAGTTTTTGAAAATAGTGATTTTGAAGAAATGATTTAGAAAGAATCTCTGCCAATATTGTCATGTCATGTACTAGCTCAATGAACATCCTCCACTCGAGGCCTCGACATATTCGACATATTGGTGACAAGCTCTAGAGATCCTTCATCATCCTAGTTGAGGAGTTTGAAAATGGTCTTTCGAGAAATCTGTCATAGCCAAGGATTAGTCCACCTTGGTTTTTGTTGCAGCTGGGGATTTATGAAGTAGACTCCGATCTCCTAGTGATGGAGAATTCTTGGAGTTTGACTTTGAACTCACAAATGAAGCTTGGTAAAACTTCTGAGGTCCTCCTCAAAGTTTTTGCCCTAGTTGGAGGTTTTTGTAATGAATCTTGTACCATTGATAAGAGATTTGACACTCTGTGGGAATCGAAAGATACTTTCTCAAAATTCATCTCAGTTACTCTTTGGCACAATCTGCACTCTAACTTGCTGGAGAACGATATTTGCCTTTTAAATTTTTGAGATTCCTTTCTCAAAGGTTTTGCTCCAGTTTTCATTTTCTGGGGTGATATGACCGAGCCATTGTGGTGCCTATGTATCCCGTTGAAGGAGAAATCAAGTCAAATGTAGTTCCCAAACTCATAGTGGGGGAGAAATGGAAAATAATTAAAGGGGTGATCGAAACTGACAAAGGCCGCCTACATATCTCATTCTTGAGAATTTAGGTCATCACGCAGTTCAAGATAAAAAAAGAGGAAAGATAAAATTTTTTAAGGGGTTGACTGAAGTTGTTCATGAGAATTTAGGTCAAACATAGTTCGTACGAAGAGTATAGGGAAAAATTTGTTAAACTATTACAAACCAATTACACTCAAAAAAGTGCAGTTACAGGGAAAGAAATAAAGAAAACCCCATCCTCAGGCATAGTATCTCTTCATAGCATCAGATTTGATTGGCTTGAGCCACACTTAGCCATCCATCGCGGACAAAATCAAAGATTCTCCGGATAACACTTTGTGGACGGCATACGGTCCTTGCCAATTTGGTGCAACTTTCCTTTGAATTCCTTCTGGTGAGGAAAGATACGTTTAAGGACCAACTGTCCTATGGTGAATATACGAGCTGTCACTTTCTTGTTGAATGCACGAATCACTCATTTTTGGTATAAATGGCCGTGGCACACGATGCTCATCCTTTTCTCATCAATCAACATGAGTTGTTCATAGAGGGAACATATCCATTTTTCATTACTTAGCTCGGCTTCTTGACTGATTTTTAAAGAGGGTATCTCAACTTCAGTGGGTATTACTGCTTCTGACCCATATACTAACACATAGGGAGTTCCCCCGGTCAAAGTTCTCACAGTCATATGGTATCCCAACAAAGCATAAGGCAACATCTGATGCCATGATCAGTGGCTATCGACCATTTTCCTCAAGATCTTCTTGATGTTCTTGTTGGCAGCTTCTATGGCTGCATTTATTTGAGGATAGCATGCAGTTAAGTTATTGTGAGTAATCTTGAAATATTCACATATCTCATTAATTAAGTGACTATTCAGATTCTCTCCATTATCTGTAACGATTGACTCGGGGATCCCAAATCGACAAATCAGATTATTCTTCACAAAATCAGCTACAACCTTCTTGGTTACATACTTATAAGAAGCAGCTTCCACCCACTTGGTGAAGTAATCAATGGAAACAAAAATGAATTTGTGTCCATTAGAAGTGGACGGATCTATCGGGCCAATGGCATCCATGCCCTAGGCTACAAATAGCCAGGGTGAACTCACAGCATGAAGCTCACTAGGAGGCACCCGAATCAATTCTCTGTGGACTTGGCATTTGTGGAACTTCTGCATGAACTTACTGTAATCATTTTCCATAGTTATCATGAAATATCTGAATCGCAGGATCTTTCTGGCTAAGGTGAACCCATTTATACGAGGTCTATACACTCTGGCATGCACTTCTTCTAGTAGCTTTATGGCTTCCAACGAACCCACACATCTTAGAAATCCCAAGTCCGGAGTTCTCCTATAAAGGACTTCCTCATTTGAAAAGAAGTTGTTAGCCATTCGGCGGATCATATTCTTCTGATTGGTGGTCACATCTTCTGGATAAACCCCGTCTTCCAAGTACCTGTTGATATTGAAATACCACGACTTTCTATCTAGTTCTGCTTCAACTTGCACACAATGTGCAGGTTGATCTTTTAGACTTATCTCTATTAGATTGATGTAGTTTTGATCTGGATGTTGAATCATGGAGGATATGGTTGCCAAAGCATTAGCAAAATAATTTTGAATCCTTGAAATATGCCTGAACTCGATCTTTCTGAACCTCTTGCACAGACTTCATACCAATTCCACATACAACATGATCTTGGAGTTCTTCACAACCCATTCACCTTGGACTTGATGAATTAGTTAATCGCAATCATTGATAACTAATAATTCTTGAACATCCATATCAATAGCCAACTGAATACCGAGAATACAAGCTTTATATTTGGACATGTTGTTGGTGCATGGAAAATGAAGCTTGGTTGTTACGAGATAGTGCTGATTTGTTTCTGATACTAAGACTGCTCAAATACCCAAATCTTTGAAGTTGACTGCTCCATCAAAGAATAATCTCCAACCAGGGTATGATTCTACAATATCCTCTCCTACGAACAATAGTTCTTCATCTAGGAAGTAAGTTCGGAGTGGCTCATAATCTTCATCGACTGGATTTTCTGTTAATGATCCCTTATATCTTGTCCCTTGATTGCTTTTTGAGTCACATATACGATGTCAAACTCACTTAGCAATATTTACCACTTGGCCAATTTTCCCGTAGGCAAGGCTTTTTGGAAGATTTACTTTAAAGGGTCCATTATGGAGATGAGATACGTCGTGTATGACGATAAATAATGTCTTAGCTTCTGAGAAACACAAGTCAAAGCACAATAAGTCCTCTCTAATAGAGTATAACGAGCCTCGTATGGAGTGGACTTCTTGCTCAAGTAATAAATTGCTCATTCCTTCTTCTCGATTTTATCATATTTCCCCAGGACATATCCAAATGCATTATTTGAGACGGACAAATATAGCAACAGTAGGACTTTTCTCTCAGAGGAACCAACACCGATGGACTTGATAAATATCCCTTGATACAGTCAAAAGCTTGCTGACACTCCTTGGTCCAGTTGGTCGGTGCATTGTTTTCAATAACTTTGAAGATGGGTTCACAAATAACTATCGACTTGGCTATGAACCGGATAATATAATTCAATCTTCCTAAGATGACTTCTTTCTTGATCTTCGGAGGAGGTAACTCCTGGATTGCATTGACTTTTGAAGGGTCGATCTCAATGCTTCTTCTACTGACTATGAACCCTATACTTAGCAGCTGGCACCCCAAAAGCACACTTGGCATGATTTAGCTTGAGATTGTACTTTTATAGTCAATCAGAGAACTTCCTTAGATGGTTCAAGTGATCCAAACTCTCGCGGGACTTGATAATCACATCATCCATATACACTTCAATATCTTTATGAACCATATCATGGAATATTGTCATCATGGACCACATATATGTAGCACCCACATTCTCAAGACCAAACAACATCATCCGATAATGGTAAACATCCCAAGGTGTAATGATGACCATTTTCCCTACGTTTTCTTCATCCATTAGAATTTGATGGTGCTTGGCAAAACAATCCATGAATCACTGCATGCCATGCTTCGTGCAGTTATCGATCAGGATGTGGATATTGGGCAATGGAAAGTTATCCTTGGGACTGGCTTTCTTCAGGTCTCGGTAATTAACACAGAACCTGATTTTTCATCCTTCATTGGCACCGTGATAATGTTGGCTAACCAAGTTGGATACTTTCTGACCTCTACCACTCAAGATTGGATCTGTTTGCTGACTTCTTTCTTGATCCTCAGACTCAGATCTGGCTTGAACTTTCGAGTCTTTCACTTTACTAGACTAAATTCTAGATTGATAGGAAACTTGTGGGAGACAATGTTTATACTCAACCCGAGCATGTCACTACAGGCCGAAGCAAATATGTAGATTTACTCTCAGAGCAATCTGATGAGTTCTCTCTTCTATGCTTTTGGCAGATGAACACAGATCCTGGTTTCTTTGACCTCTCCATCGTCTCCCAGGTTGACTACCTTAGTTTTCTCTAGATTGGGATTTTCCCGATTTTCAAAATCTTTTAATTCTTCTGTTAACTACTCAGAGACCATAGTCTCTTCATCATATTCCTCGAATTCATTATCATCTATCTCGATTTGTTCATTAAGCTCTTGATATGACATTATATTGGTAGGTTTTAAATTATTATTACTGAAATCACAAACAAAATAAGTTAGATAATAACAAGCAAACACAAAAATAAATAGCAAAGGTTTTCATAATAGGAGGAGGCTTTTCATTGAAATCAGGAAATATTCAAAAACTTTGACTATGGATCGCATGAGAACGAGTCTATGCCTTTGGAAAGCATTAAAAAATAGTACTGTGGCAAATAAAGAAATAAAAGGTGAGTTTTGGGCCTCATTTAGACTATCACCGATTTGCCAAAAAATTAAATTTGTCCTTTCTACCACAGTGATTGGGGAATCATGACTGGAGTAGAGGTCCAGTTCTGCAACTGTTCTCCTGGCTTGGTATCCCGTATGTCTGATGGTTTGGTGAATTTTTCAAAAACCATGTCATACTTATTGAAAAGACCTCCAATCCATTTTTTTGACCTTCGCTTTTATTCCATGCCTGAACTGAAAAGGACTAGTATATACCAGGCGATAATATTGGTAGCTCTCGATTGATCTTTTTTTTACCCTCGTCTTTGATCAAATTTGGAAGGCTCTTATGAAAATGCTTGATGAGGTGAGATCATCATCATATAATTGTACTTCTTGCTTATGTTCAGAGAGGCCACACCGTTCTCTACTGCTTTGGGACTTTCTTGAGTTATGGCTATACTCACGAGCCATTCTTTATCAGTCTCGATCATATTTATAGTTACTCCTCCAAGGTTTGGCAGGGGTTTGGTGTTAACATTTGACGCATCCTTCTGGAGAGTAATGATCTTTTGATCGATTGGATTCTGAATTTGGTATTTCAAGTTGAGGCAATCTTCAGTGGTGTGCCCAACACTTCCTGAATGATAAGAATAATGTCGATCAGGTTTGAAGAACTTAGATACTGGATTAGCAAGCTTTGGTTCAAGGGGATGAATTAGTCCAGCTTCTCTTAGTCTCTGAAAGAGTTGAATTTGTCTTTCAGCTAATGGAATAAAGACTCGAGGAGGTTTCTTCTTATAATTTGGTCGGGATATTTTATTTTGGTATGTTGGGGGATCTACTTTGGGGTATGTTTGTGGGTTTGCATAGAAAGGAATTGATGCTTGGAAATTTGATTGAAAGTTTTGGTACGTTTGTGGAGGTTGTCGGTAATTTGGAGGTGGAGCTTGGTACTTTGGGGATGGATTTTGATAATTAGTTTGGGCATAAAAGATGGGGTAGTAATTTTTTGGAGCTGAAGGGTAGACTTTTGACTATGAAGGCTTTATCGAGCCAGATTTAAACGGTTTTCCTCTTCTCAAACTTTATGAAAGAGATAGTGTATCATTGACAAAGTGTTTAGGTGCTGGCGCATTCAGAGGAGGGACATGAAGTAGAAACCTTTCTTCATTTTGAGCGAGAAATCTTGCATCAATGATCAAATTAATTAGATTTTTTGTCTCTCGCACCTTATTTCTCATGCCATCAACTTGTTGCGCCAATTGCACAATCAACTCATTCTGCTTAGCAATGAGAGAATCTCCCGTAATTATCTCATTTAAAAATAACGTTCTCAGTATCCCCAACCATTATCCCTTTCCTTAAGTTACGATCAGGGGAGGGGACTTTATTTTTCTTTGATGTTGTGAAATGAGAGTGTTCATCCATCTTCCCTCAACATAGATCAATTTCAGTACCTATTATCTGATACATGAAAAATAACTCAAAAGATAATCATGTTAGATTTCATTCATGATAAATAATACAAAATATTTGACAGAACATAAACAAACAGGTGTTGCTTTATTAAAGGTGAATCAATCCATGGACGGGTATTGGCAGAAAGACTTAAACGGACAGGGATTTGTCCATTGACTTTGAAATGAGTGGTTTGACAGAAAAGTTGACTCGTGTTGAATCTTGATCTTCTGGTATCTCCGCTTGTTGGCTTCTTTAATTCTTCAGCATCTTCACCAAAATGGGAGAAATAAAAGTTTTCAAAGATAGGGGTAGCGCCCTGAAAGGCTGCCTACGTATCTCATGAAGGAGAAATTAAGCCATACGTAGTTTGAATTGGCAAATCAATCTTTCTTGAGATATAGGAGTGAGCTCTAGAGGCTTTGTGAAAAGAAAAGGGTTTAGGGTTTTTCAGAGAAACTAGGAAGACCTGGTGTTTTTGGTCGGACTTTGCATGATAGGCTTATATCTTGCTTAGGGGTTCTAATATATCCAAATAGGAGTGGATCAATTCACCTTTGATTTAAGCAACACACGTAAGCACATAAGACAGTTATATCACATAAGAGTTTATAGCGCGTCCTATATGGATGTGACCTTTTTATGCCAAAGGTAGGCCTAACGAATTGAAGGATATGTATGCCTTTTTTAAAATATTCTATTGTTCCAAAAATATTATATACAAACTGATTAAATCAAATGGAGATACAAAATACGAGAAAGGGATGTTTATTAAATATCAGTCCCACGCAAGGGTATAATCCTAAACTAGGCCACCGTGGAAGGTCCTTCATTCTCGAACTTCTTGGACTTCTTGAAATTCTGAACACCTTTCGAATGCCAATCTTTCTTTTATTACAATAATAACGAACTATCTAAAATTTTCAACTTTGAAGGACAATGGTTCATACAATCCGATATCACATCCTTCAATTAAACAAATAAGGAATGATTGTCCTTTCTGGTCATAGGCCCTTCGGACACATGGTGGTCTTTTCTGATGGGCCCAATACCTCTTGGGTATTGGGTTGTCCTAGGCGAATGCTTAAAATTGAGTTTGAGTTTCGCTCTACCCTAGGTGTCTAGAGTGAGCTTTTAATTGAAATAGATCGGGTTCTAAGTGTACAACTTGAGTTAAAAATATGATAGCCATTGGACGCATGACGTACCAATAAACTACCAACATTTCAAGAAACAGTTATTTATGAAAGGAGGTCGCGGGATCGCGAACCCCCCTTGAATCATTAATAAAATTATGCCATATGGGAGAAGATACTATGAAATGCAATGACAATATATTTTACAAAAATAAATAAATAAGAGAAAATAATTAAAATTAGTAGCTATTACAATATTTTGAATAATTAGCCATATAAAGTTAGTCAAAAAGCTCAACTTTGGGTTAGAACCTAAATAGATCCTCCGCAGAGTCGCCATTTCTGTTTTATCTCTTTTTGGAATTTAAAATTTAAAGAAAATGGTTTTTGACTTGCATCATTTCGAAACTTAAAGGAATTTTCAAAGCGATTTCAAAATCACAGAGTCGCCACTTAATTTTTATAAAGAAATTAAGAAAACTTAAAAGAATTTTACAGACTTGAAAACAGAAACAATCCTTTAAAATTAGAGAAAATGGGTAAGGGTTCAAGTAATGTCTTAAGAAGGTTTTTAAGACACTTAAGAACGTCCATTAAAAAATGGTTGACAATACAATTTTGACTAACTTAATAAAAATGGCTAATTTGCAAAGAATTTATTTAGGAAGATATAAAGAATATTGAAATATTTGAATATGGCATGATGAGATTACTTCTTAAAGAAAACCTCTTAGATTTAAAGAAACTAAAAACTGAGAAATTCATTTTTTAGCTAGTTTTTGCCAAGAGTTGATTTTTTTACGAAAATAGTAAGAATATTAAAGACTTGTAAAAATATATAGCAACTTCAAATAAAAAAATAACTTATTTTAACCATGTAAAAAAAGGAAATTTCACTTAAAGAAGATGAAATAATTTTTTTAAAGAAGAAGACTTGAACAAGTTCGTTATAACTAGTGTTATGAAAAAATAATTAAAGTTAAAAAAATAAGTAATCCATGGAAAATGGGATCATTTGGAAGAATGTGATTTTATTGTACCAAAATAGAAAGTGATTTGAAGATAAGAACTTTTAGAGAAATTATTAACTTAAATAAGTAAGAAAAGTTAGGAAATTATTTCAACTAGCTTAAACCTGAAAAAATCTTTTTGATTATATTTTTGAAGGAGTGACTTAGGTGAGAAAAGCGTTTGTCACATATCGAGAAATTAAACTAATGATTAAGCTTTTAACTCTTAAGGATGAAGGTAACTAAATTAAATGAAATAACACTTATTTTTTCTTTAGGAAATCAATCACAAAGTTCATTTCTATACTATTTTTTTATGATAAAATCAATTAGGTGAGAAACCTTGAAGCAACTGAAATAAAGGGAAAAAATAGAGATAAAATGAAAATGGCAATACTTTAGGATATTTATTTAGGTTAATAAAATTATATTTAGTGTTAATACAGGTAATCAAAACTAAATTGCAAAAATAAGAGAGAGGGTTGAGAAAGTGGGCTTTTAGGCCCATCTAGATTCTGTCAAGTTTTTGGATTTTCGAAATTTGGACTTGGGTCCATTTTTCCTCTAGTATATCACATGGTATATCACTATATACCATCCTTCTTCATTCCTTTGAACCTGTATATCAGCTTCCTTTTCTATATCTTCCTGTATATGTCTGTAGACCAGCCACATCTTCAATATATATCAGCCTATTTTAGGCTTGGATAAGTCTTGACACGAAGAGTAATGAGATTTAGCCCATCGGAGGATGCAAAGTAAGAGTCCAAGACAACTTCTTTGGTACATCTAGCTAAGACGACGAGTTTTTACCAGAGAACTTTGACTTTCTGACGAACTAGAGATTTCTCTGATCTCAATGGCAAGAGGAAAAGATCCTCTAGAATACCATGAGATTTCAGAGAAGAAGCTTACAGAAAACTTTAGGATTCTTCGAAGAAACTAAATGGGAATTTTTTGAACTTTTTCCTAAAATTCTTAATTTGATATCTAATTTCTCGACCAAGAATTCCTACCTAAACCTTTCATTTTTTCTTCTTTTTCTTCACAAATTTTTGGCCCTTAAACTAGAGATATGAAGGAGGTATTTATAGGGAAATTCAGGGCTCAATTTGGGGGGAGGGGGGAATACTTGGGATTTCTGATAAGATTTGGGGAATATTCGAAATTCAAATAAAAAATCCTTCATGGCCAAGAAATCGGAGGCCACGTATGTACTATCAGCACGAATTCGATGAATTCTCACCAGATTTCATAGAGAAAAATGTTGCAATTCGCTATATGGCGATTTCTAGGATGTTCTAGAACATGGATAGCGGGGCATCTTTGTACAATAGACGGAGACGAGATAATTTAACAGAGGGTGATGATTTCTCGAGGTTTAGAGATTTCGTTGGGGTTTTGCTCTTGGTGGAGGATGCGTTCTTTGAGTTCCGTCAAAGAAAGAGAATGAAGAAGAGAAAGAGAAGGAGGAGAGAACGCATGAGGATTTGTGTGAACGTGAAGTTGGGCTTTGCATTCTTTTGGGTAGAAATTGGGGCGTGGGAAAGAGTGAGGGAGTAATATTGTGTGTGTATATTTTGTGGGGGGAATTATTTAGGATTTGGGAAGTGGACCGAGTAGGAGTAAATTTTGGGCTCAAAATTGGAAAATTTGAAATTGTTGGCCCAATTTATGAAGGGATTTCTTTTGACAATTTAATTAGCCAAGGTTAACTTGAGACAAATTGATTTCTAATTAATTAAATTGATCTTTTAAAATTTAAACAACTAAAAATAATTATTTTACCATAATATATCATTATGTATTACAAAACACTGATTTTGTAATTTGTTTTCCCAATCAAATTACTTTGAATGATTAAAGACAATTTTAATCACTTTGAAACATTTTTGGGAGAAACTCTTTGAATACGTGTTAAAATTCATAAGAATAATATATGTCCATATATTATGAGTATATAGGCGTATGTTTATTCATGAAGATTATAGAATACTCTTGTGATTCATTTTATGAGAAATTCTTTTATTGCAAAATTAATTATTGAAAATTATTTTAAAAATTTAAAAGCTCAATAAATAATTCGATAGTGGAGGGAAAAAATTAGGTGTCAACAAAGATAATATCAACTTTACAATAATGACCTAGAGAGCACCAAATAATCTCACAATAACGGTTTGGTAATCACTGTTAATCTTTTCAATTTTTAAATTTATTGCATATTGGTAGACCTAGGAAGATCTACCAACATGATTAGTTGGACAGTGATAGAAAAGATGGGATTACTGGATAAATTCATCCCCACCGCAAGAGTACTATCAGGGTTATAAATGGCTAACAAAACAACAAGAGGGGAAATCACGTTCTTGGTTAGTGCAGGAGGAATGATTAAGGAGACCATTATCAATGTAATATATGGAGATATGTGATATAACACACTCTTTGGGAGAACCTGGATACATGATATGAAGTGCGTCCCATCGATGCTGCACCTCATGCTGAAATTCACACTCCATAAGGAATCAGGCAAATACGAGGAAAGTTATCGGCGACTAGAGATATGTTCATGATAGATGAAACCCCAGACGAGAAAGCAAATAAAGAGTCCAAATAGAAATCACAGCAACTGAATTCATTCCACGCATACAAAGATAATATGGAAGATCTATCAAAACTTGAGGATATTTTGGAATAATTACAACAACTCCCTTCAAACACTAAGACTCAGCAAAAGGGGAATCTGAAGGAGAAATATACCGAATCCTAAGAAACTTCATAGTCCCAGAAGAGTCGATGCCACTAGATCTACAGTGGAAGAGCTCAAGTAAGTAACTCTTCTTGTCCATCAGCTGGAAAGAAAGGTATACTTGTCACGACTCAAAATAGGGCCATGATGGCGTCTACTAAAACTCCCCAGTAGGCAAGCCTACTCAAGAAAATGATTCTATAAATAAGCATTTAAAAGAGTAAGCGGAAAAGAAATAATAACAAGATGTGGGCCAACAGTATAGATATATACCCAATATACAAGATATACAAAAAGACCCTAAAGAGACTTGGAAAGATGAAATATATACAAGAATCAAACCTCAAACTTGGTGTCACCGGTACAAGAGCGACTAAGTACAGTATAAGATGCTACTGTCAATCAAAATACAAATACAAATAGTATAAAGAGATAGAAAGCAATAAAAAACTCCTTACATCAGGAGCTCACCACGATCCGAACAGCAGCTTGCCACGAACGAGTGGATGGTCAACGAGGGTGGCTCGTACTAGGTGCTGCATCAAAAAAAGATACAGAAATATAGTATGAGTACCAAAACATCTAGCAAGTCCACCATTGATGGGCAAACCCAAAGAAGGCAAGCCCCTATTCTTATACCTCACGGTGTTACAGGTAGCAATCAACATCATCCTAGTCTGAGAAGAAAAAGGTATGAAATTATCGATCTATTATGTTAGCAGAACTTTGGCAAACACAGAAATCAGGTACCCGCACTTTAGAGAAACTATTCCTAGCGCTGGTAATGTCCACGAGGAAACTCTAGCCATATTTCCAATGCCATCCCATCAATCCTATCACTACATATTCCTTAAGGAACGTCATGCATAAACTCGAGCTATATGGAAGGCTATCCAAGTAGGAAATATATATTAGGGGTTATGATTTAATGTACAAACTATGAAGTGCTATAAAATCTCAAGTCCTAGCCGACTTCATATCTGATTTCAGCCAAAAAATAATGCCTGAGGTACTAGAAAGAATATTATAGAACCTCTAACACCAAAATTGATGTATGGAAGATTAGGCATCCAACGTACAGGGGTTTGGATCGGGCATCGTCCTAAAAATTCCTTTCGAGAATGCCATCAAGCAAGCCAAATAAATTATTAATGTTACTAATAACAAAGCCTAGTATGAGGCATTTATTGCAGGTCTGGTTTAGCCCAAAATCTAGGAGTAGAAATCATTGAGGCAAGATATGACTCTTTCTTAGTGGTGAGCCATATCAATGGAGTGTTCAAGGTCAAAGATGAATTAATGATAAAAACACTTGGATAAAGCACTCATCACCTTGAGTCACTTCAAGGAATGGAGAGCGGCACACATACCACGAGCCTAAAATGCTGAGGCAGATGCTTTAGCAAACTTGGAAACTTTGTCGAATGCAGAAATAACTATATCTGGAAAGGTGGTACAATTACTCAATTCAGCCGTTGATGTTAGCCACGATGAAGTAAATCACGCGGGCCTAACATGAGACTAGATGAACCAATACACTGATTACCTAAAATAAGGAAAGTGCAGTAGACATGAAAGAATTTTGAGTGCTCCGTGCAAAAGCTATGCGGTACTGCCTGGTAAATAATCAGTTATACCAATGATTTCATCGGTCCACTAGCTAGATGCCTATACCCGAGAGATATTGGGTATGTGATGAAAGAAGTCTATGAAGGCGCTTGTAGTAATCAATCTGGAACCGAGACTCTTGTTCAACAACTAATTAGAGCCGGTTATTATAAGTCAAAAATGGAGCAAGATGCTAAAATGTTCATTCAAAAATGCATAAGTGTAAGCGACATACATTTATGATCCATTGATCAGTGGAGTCTTTACACCCTGTAAATTCACAATTGCCATTCATGAAGTGAGGGATAGATATTGTGGGATGACTCCCGGTATCAATCAGCTAGGTAAAATGTCATAATGCAAATAGTTGTGAGTGACACTCACACTAACCCTCTGGTGGGAGAACCATTGTCACGATCCAGACCGCCGTAAGTGGAACCCACCCAAATCCCTCGGGTGAGCGGACCAATACCGACCCAACTCTTAACCATTTAGCAGCTTAAAACCAATGCATAAAATAAATTAGCAATAAAATCTCAAACACTATATCATAAAACTGCGGAAACATTCTTCCTAGAATCTGAAAGTCATCGTACCAAAATATTCTACCAAAATTGTCTAGAAATACGGGGATGCAACCCCAAAGTAAGCAAAGTCTAAGCCCAAAATAAGTGAGCTATAACTATTAGTAAGAAACCAAGGTAGCTCGATCGAAGCAACTCACCCTTGATGTCTGGAAGCGCTGGGACAACAGGTGAGGTCGTGTGTCAGCCGCTGGAATATTGCATGTGCTCACAAAAAGAAAAGCAAGTGCAGAATCAGTACACAAACACCATGTACTGGTAGGATCATCGGCCAGCTCCAATAAACATAATATGAACAGTAAACCATAACATAGTAAGGTATAAGAAACATGTAGTAAGTCAACAAATAACCAGATATTAAGTCCTTCTCTTAGCTCATTAGCACATGAACCAAATAACAACCATTGACCACATCCAAAACAATAAAATATACCCTTTTTCACATAGCCCGGACCTACCGAGAATTCCCCTAACATTACCTAAGTGTTAGACATGCAATCACGGTCTACTCTAAGACCAACCTCACATTTACATAAAATCATCCGTCCTCTCATGGACCATATGCAGAATTCATAATTCAAGAATATAACTCAATCCACTCATGGAACCATCGAAAGAATACAACAATGCAATTAAAATAACATGTACCAGGCGCGGTACCCGAGCTAACCATTATAAATTTCTGTACTAGGCGTGGTACCCGAGCCATCCATTAGTATACTCGTACAAGGCATGGTACCTGAGCCAACCGTTAGTAATTCTCGTACCAGGCGTGGTACCTGAGCCAACCGAATGTCATAACAAGTCCAAATCAATCACAATCAATGAACAAACATACTTGTAAAACCAACAAGCAAACTATAATGACCGGGTTCATCGTTACCGATAGTCCAATCATGGCAAGTTTTAGAGTTAGAAAACTCCGAGTTTGGGAGTTTGAAATTTTAGGCTAGGCTACACTCGGCCGGATTTGGAGTGAAGTAGAGTCTAGGGAAATCCGGGTAACGATTGGGTTTGTTGTATTGTGGTGATCTAGTTTTTCTCATAGCTAACACATAAAGAAGTCCATGGGACTTTTCAGAATCGAATTCGGGTAAGTAGAACTCCCGGAATCGAGGTTGACGTGAAGGAATTATTCTGGGACGTCGGGAAAATAAGTGTGTTGTAAAATAGACTAGTTTTGGAGGTTCTACGACTTTTGGTCCTGTGTCAACTGCTATAGCGGTTGACACTCTGCCATAGAAACCTCCGATGTAGCAAAGAAATTACCGCTACAGCGGAAGTCAATGTCGGTCAGCCTCCGCCATAGCGAACGACTCTGCTACGGCGGTACTGCTATAGCGGAGCGGACTGCTATAGAGGAGCATGATAGGATTTAATGCAGAAGATTCCCTAAAATAGTTTAGTTTTTCTTGAAATGTTTTGGGAGAGAAGGGGGCAATTTTGGGCGATTTCTACCAGTTTTCCACTAATTTTCGTCCTAAAGGTAAGAATTCTACTCCCCAAACTTCGTACTACTTTTCCTACACGGTAGAATTGCTAGAAGGGAACTTGGGGAAAGGTTGGAATAACTTAGGGATGGTAGAATTCAGGGAAGAAGGGGGATTCTAGGCATGAAAGTTCTCGGGTATTGTTAAAAGTAAGGTATTATGATTGTATGTTGTTAAATTCTCTATTTTTATCCGTGAAAATGATAGAACTAGGGAAATTAATGGCGAAAAGTCTGGGAAAAAGGGTAGGATGATCATGGGTGGCCTGGGAGTCTGGGATTTGGTGTAATCCGGGTAATGTGCAGGTCTTGTTTGTTAATTTGAGTACTTGTATATTGTTTTAGACCAAGAACGAGAAAGAAATCTGGAACACGAGAAAGTTCGGGTTGAGTAGAGCTTGGATCATTTGAGGTAGGTGATGGCTTACGATTCCTGTGAATGTTGTATATTTTGTACTCTTATCTAAGTGTTTGTATGAATTGCATGGCTTAGAGAAATTGTGTAGAATGTCTAAGGGTCCTATTTTACAGTCTGTGAATTGAACGGTGTGTTGTTTGTTGGTTTACAAGTTGTTTGTTCATTATTTGACTGTGGATTATTGACATTTGGTTGGCTCGGGTACCATGCCTGGTATGGGTATACTAACGGTTGGCACGGGTACCATGCCTGGTACGGGAATAACAAATGGTTGGCTCGGGTACCACGCCTGGTACGGAATACTAATGGTTGGCTCGGGTACCATGCCTGGTACGGGTTTATTTTACTGCATCATTGCATTGATATTGTTGCATTGCATTAATTATTATTGGTTACGTGAGTGGACTGGGCTATTTTATTGAATTGTGATATTTATTGGTGGTCCTTGAGTGACCGGGAATCCTGTTATATCTGTTGAGTTGGTCTTTGGATTAGGCCGGGTTATCTGTTTAACACTTAGGTGTTGTTTAGAAGGGATCCCAGGGTGGGTCTGGGCTAGACAAAAAGAATGATTTATTGATTCTGTGATTGTTGTTTAGAGTTATAAAAGGTGGATTTCATGCAGGAACAAGCTAGGTAGAGACTTGTAGTCTAGGGGAGCCTATTGACTTGTTGCATGTTTTCCGTACTTATACTTGATTTGTTGTACTGATTATACACTATTTTATTTGGAACTGGCTGATGATCCTTCCAGTACACGGTGGTTGTGTACTGATACGACACTTACTTGTTTCTCTTGTGAGTACATGAAATCATCCGGCAGTTGACGCACGACCTCACTTGTAGGCCGGACTGTTCCAGATATCAAGGGTGAGCTGTTCGACCAAGCCGCCTTGGTGTTTATCTTTGAGTTGTATCCCAATTGTTTCGGGCATAGACTATCTCTTTATTATTTTAAGTTTTGGGGTTGCATACCCATACTCTAGTATTGGTAGTGTTTGGTACGATGACTTTTAGATTCTAGGGAAATTTCCGCAGGTTTTATTTCAATGAAAGGCCTTTTGCATTATTTGAATTGCTAGTTTATTTTTCTGTTTGCTGGTTTTAGGCTGTTAGTCTAGGCTAAGGGTTAAACTCTACTGGTTCGCTCATTCGGGTCTTGGGTGGGTGCCAATCACGACGATCTGGGTCGTGACAAAGATGGTATCAGAGCCCTAGGTTCATTGATCTCGTCGTACCAAATAGGTCTAGTAGAATCTTGCGGAATGGTGCAGAGACATCCGTACTTTTCTTCGAGAGGCTATGGGGCTTTAGGAAAACTATCTCTTCCTTCTTCCCTTCGTGCTATAAATTGATTCCAATTGGTATCTGGTGATATAAATTGGTATCTAATCTCATTCAATCTTCTGTACGCAGATGGTTAACACAAGGAACAACGGAGCTAGAGCAGCGGTCCCAGCAGCGAGCCTGGCTGTCCGTGGTAGAGGTAGAGAAAGGGACAGAGGACAAAGTAGAGCCGCACCCGCCAGGGGTGGAGCTCGAGCGACTGCTGCGAGCATGAGGCGCAGGAAGGGTGCAGCGTAGCTGGCTCGGGAAGTTTCCTGGATTGATGATCGGGCTCATTGCTATGCATTTTCAGGGAGAACTGAGGCGGAAGCATCAGATGCGGTGATCACAGGTACCATTCTTATATGCGATAAAATGGTTTTGGTATTATTTGACCCAAGTTCTACATATTATTATGTATCTGTGAGTTTTGCGTTGGTTCTGGAATTAATTTGTGATATCCTTGATTCCTCTATCCATGTTTCTACCCCGGTTGGAGAGTCTGTGATTGTGACTCATATTTATCATGACTGTTTTGTTGTGTTTGTGGGGTTGCATACTTGGGTAGACTTGGTAATTCTGGATATGACTGATTTTGATATTATCTTGGGCATGGCCTGGTTGTCCCCTTATCATGCTATGTTGAACTGTAACACCAAGACTGTGGCTCTAGAGATTTCGGGTAAGGATAGACTAGAGTGGGAAGGTGTGTACAGGCCTAAGCCAGTTAAGGTCATATCGTTTGTTCGGGCTAGGAAGCTAGTGGGGAGAGGGTGTCTAGCCTTCTTGGCTCATCTCCGGGATGATAGTGTGGAGTCCCCATCTATTGAGTCAGTTTCAGTGGTTTATGAGTTTCTAGAGGTGTTTCGAGTGGATTTGCCTGGTATGCCTCCGGGCAGGGATATCGACTTTTGTATTGATCTGGAGACAGACACTCATCCTATTTCTATTCCTCCATGTCGTATGGCTTTGGCAGAGTTAAGGGAACTTAAGACTCAGCTACAGGAACACCTAGATAAGGGATTTATCAATCCCAGTGCTTCGCCTTGGGGTGCTCCTATTTTGTTTGTAAAGAAAAAAGATGGTAGTATGCGGATGTGCATAGATTATAGGCAGTTGAACAAGGTGACCATCCAGAATAAGTACCCTCTACCCCGCATTGATGATTTTTTGGACCAGCTTCAGGATGCATCGGTGTTTTCAAAAATCGACTTGAGGTTCGGGTACCATCACTTGAGGATTAGGACTCAGGACATTCCTAAGACTGCTTTTCGGACTCTGTATGGGTATTATGAGTTCCTAGTAATGTCGTTTGGTTTGACCAATGCGCCGGCAACATTCATGAGTTTGATGAATGTGGTATTTAAGTCGTATTTGGATTCCTTCGTGATTGTGTTTATCGATGATATTTTGATCTACTCCAAGAGTAGGGAGGAGCATACTAATCATCTTCGTATTGTGTTGGACATCTTGAGATGCCAGAAGCTTTATGCGAAATTCACTAAGTGTGAGTTTTGGTTTACTTCAATTGCGTTCTTGGGGCATGTAGTGTCAAAATAGGGGGTGATTGTGGATCCCCAGAAGATTGAGGCAGTCAAGAGTTGGTCCCAGCCTAGCTCTGTGACCGAGGTGAGGAGTTTTGTTGGGCTCACAGGGTACTACCGGAGGTTTGTTAAGGATTTTGCATCTATTGCAACTCACCTGACCAGGCTAACATAGAAAGATGTACCATTCGTGTGGTCCAACAAGTGCGAGGAGAGCTTCCAAAATCTCAAGACACTTCTGACCACGACTCCTATATTGTCCTTGTTGGTTGAAGGTAAAGACTTTATTGTTTACTATGATGCTTCACATTCTGGTTTGGGTGTTGTGTTGATACATGATAGGAATGTGATAGCCTATGCATCTAGGCAGTTGAAGGTGCATGAGAGGAACTATCCTATTCATGACTTAGAATTGGCAGCAATGGTCTTTGCACTCAAGATTTGGAGACACTATCTCTATGGTGTCAAGTGTGAAGTGTTCACTGATCACGCAGTCTGCAGCATGTCTTCACTCAGATGGATTTGAATTGGAGGCAGAGAAGTTGGATGGAGTTATTGAAGGACAATATTGTGACTATTCAGTACCATCCGGGTAAGGCTAATGTGGTGGCATACGCATTGAGCCAGAAAATGGTTAGCATGGGTAGTTTGGCTTGTTTGGGGGTGTCCAAACGACCACTAGCAAGGGAAATTCGAGCTTTGGAGGCCAAGTTCATGCACTTGGGTGTTTCAGAACAGGGTGGGTTATTGGCCAGCATTGAGGTCAAAGCCACCTTCATAGAGGAAATAAAGGCTAAACAGTTACAGGATCCGAAACTGAGTAAGCTTCGAGGTAAGGTAATATCCGGGGAATCCAGGGATGTCACGTTAAACTCTGGTAGAGTACTAAATTTCAGAGAGAGGATTTGTGTTCCTCGAGTTGATGATATAATTCTGAAAATCTTGATGAAATCTCATGGTTCGCGGTACTCAATTCATCCGGGTGTGACCAAAATGTACAGGAACTTAAGGCAGCCTTACTGGTGGCCTGGAATGAAAAGGGACATAGTTGGCTTTGTGTACAAATGTCAGAACTTCCAGCAGGTAAAGTATAAGCATCAGATACCTGCAGGACTACTCCAGAGAATGCCAATTCCAGAGTGGAAGTGGGAAAGGATAGCCATAGACTTCGTGGTGGGTCTTCCCAAGACATTGGAGAAGTATGACTCAATTTGGGTCATTGTTGATAAGCTGACCAAGTTCGCCCATTTTATTTTTGTCAGGGTAGATTACAATTCGCAGCAATTGGCTAAGATCTACGTGAATGAGATTGTGAGTTTGCATGGGGTGCCACTATCCATCATTTCAGACAGGGGTACGCAGTTCACCTCTAAATTTTGGGGAAATCTTCATAAAGAGTTGGGTACACAACTTACTTTTAGCACAACCTTCCATCCTCAGACTGATGGTCAGTCAAAGAGGACAATCCAGGTATTGGAGGACATGCTGAGAGCATGTGTGATGGACTTCCGGGGTCATTGGGACCAGTTTCTACCATTGTGCGAGTTCTCATACAACAATAGCTATCACTCCAGTATTGTCATGGCACCATTCGAGGCGTTGTATAAGAGGAGCTGCAGATCACCGGTTGGATGGTTTGAGGAAGGCGATGTAAAGCCTTTGGGAGTGGAATTAGTAAGGGAAGCACAATAAAAGGTAAGAGACATTCAGGCCAAATTGCTGGCTGCCCAAAGCAGGCAGAAGGAGTATGCAGATCGCAAGGTCCGGGACATGGAATTTCAGGTTGGTGAACAGGTATTGTTGAAAGTGTCACCAATGAAGGGAGTTATGCGGTTTGGTAAGAAGGGAAAGCTTATCCCTCGATTCATCAGTCCGTTTGAGGTTCTTGAGATTCTGGGGCCAGTGGCTTACAAGTTAGAACTACCGCCAAGTTTGTCGGGCGTCTATCCGGTATTCCGTGTATCCATGCTTAAGTGATACCATGGGGATGGGGACTATATCATCAGGTGGGATAAAGTACTTTTTGATAAGGATCTTCGTTATGAAGAGGAACCAATCTTGCTTCTTGATCGGGATGTCCGGAGGTTGAGGACAAAGGTGATTGATATGGTAAAGATTCAGTGGAAGCATCGTCCGGTTGAGAAAGCCACTTAGGAAACCGAGAAAGACATGCGGGATAAGTACCCTCGTTTGTTTGAGGATTCAGCTACTCCACTTTCTTTTTTTATTTCTATAAATTCGAGTTTGATTATTCGAGGATGAACGATGGGTAAATTGGTATCTATTGTAATGACTGGGTCCGTCGTTATGGGTAGTCCAATCGTGCCAGGTTTTAGAGTTAGAAACCTCCGGGTTTGGGAGTTTGAAATTCTAAGCTAGGTTAGCCTCGACCGAATTTGGAGTGAGGTGGAGTCTAGGGCAATTAAGGTAAGGATTGGTTTAGATGTCTTGTGGTGAGCTAGTGTTTCTCGTAGCTAACACATAAAGGAGTCCGGGGGACTTTTTGGAATTGAATTCGAGTAAGTAGAACTCCCGGAATCGAGGTTGACGTGAAGGGATTATTTTGGGACATCAGAAAAATAAGTATGTTGTAAAATAGACTAGTTTTAGAGGTTTTATAACTTTCTGTCCCATGTCAACCGTTATAGCGGTTGACACTATGCCATAGTGACCTCCGCTGTAGCGAAGAAATTACCGCTACAGCGGAAGTCAACGTCGGTCAGCCTCCGCCATAGCGGACGACTCTGCTACGGCGGTACCGCTATAGTGGAGCGGACCTCTATAACAGAGCGTGATGAGATTTAATGCAGAAACTTCCCCAAAATAGTTCAGTTTTTCTTGAAATATTTTGGGAGAAGAAGGGGCGATTTTGGGCGATTTCTACCAGTTTTCCACTATTTTTCGTCCTAAAGGTAAAGATTCTATTCCCAAACTTTGTACTACTTTTCCTATGCGGTAGAATTTCTAGGAGTGAACTTGGGGAAAGGTTGGAATAACCTAGGGATGGTAGAATCTGGGGAAGAAGGGGGATTCTAGGCATGAAAGTTCTTGGGTATTGTTAAAAGTAAGGTATTATGATCGTATGTTGTTAAATTCTCTATTTTTATCCGTGAAAATGATAGAACTAGAGAAATTAATGGTGGGAAGCCCAAGAAAAAGGGTGGGATGATCATGGGTGGCCTGGGGGTCTGCGATTTGGTGTAATCTGGGTAATGTGCAGGCCTTGTTTGTTAATTTGAGTACTTGTATATTGTTTTAGACCAAGAATGAGAAAGGAATCCGGAACACGGGAAAGCTCAGGTTGAGTAGAGCTTGGATCATTCGAGGTAGGTGATGGCTTACGATTCCTGTGAATGTTGTATAATTTGTACTCTTATCTAAGTGTTTGTATGAATTGCATGGCTTAGAGAAATTTTGTAGAATGTCTAAGGGTCCTATTTTACAGTCTGTGAATTGAATGGTGTGTTGCTTGTTGGTTTACAAGTTGTTTGTTCATTATTTGACTGTGGATTGTTTGACATTCGGTAGGCTCGGGTACCACGCCTAGTACGGGTATACTAATGGTTGGCACGGGTACCATGTCTGGTACGGGAATAACAAATGGTTGGCTCGGGTACCACGCTTGGTACATAATTCTAACGGTTGGCTCGGGTACCACGCTTGGTACGAGTTTATTTTACTGCATCATTGCATTGATATTGTTGCATTGCATTGACTATTATTAGTTCCGTGAGTGGACTGGGCTATTTTATTTAATTGTGATATTCGTTGGTAGTCCTTGAGTAACTGGGAATCCTGTTATATCTATTGAGTTGGTCTTGCATTAGGCCGGGTTATCTGTTTAACACTTAGGTATTGTTTAGAAGGGATCCCAGGGTGGGTCCGGGCTAGACAAAAAGGATGATTTATTGATTCTGTGATTGTTGTTTAGAGTTATAAAAGGTGGATTTCATGCGGGAACAAGCTAGGTAGAGACTTGTAGTCTAGAGGAGCCTATTGACTTGTTGTATGTTTTTCGTACTTATACTTGATTTGTTGTACTGATTATACACTGTTTTATTTGGAACTGGCATATGATCCTACCAGTACATGGTGGTTGTGTAATGATACTGCACTTGCTTGTTTTTCTTGTGAGTACAGGAAATCTTCCGGCGGTTGACGCACGACCTCACTTGTAGGCCGGACTGTTCAAGATATCAAGGGTGAGCTATTCGACCAAGCCACCTTGGTGTTTATCTTTGAGTTGTAGCCCAATTGTTTCGGGCTTAGACTATCTCTTTATTGTTTTAAGTTTTGGGGTTGCATCCCCGTACTCTAGTATTAGTAGTGTTTGGTACGATGACTTTTAGATTCTAGGGCAATTTTCTCAGGTTTTATTTCAATGAAAGGCCTTTCGAATTATATGAATTGCTAGTTTATTTTTCTGTTTGCTGGTTTTAGGCTGTTAGTCTAGGCTAAGGGTTGAACTCTACTGGTTCGCGCATTCGGGGGTTGGGTGGGTGCCACTCACGGTGGTCTGGGTCGTGACACAAACAAAAGAAGTTCATTTCACAAGACTGATTACCGGACAACTGGACATTCACAATTCATTCCCTAAACATGCAACTCATACACTACTATGAAATAGTACGTGAACACATAATGCATATTAGAAATCAATAACCATCAATAACCATCACCTACCTCGAAATATTCCAAGCTCTACTCAACTGGAGCTTTCCCGTTTCCCAAAGTTCTTGCCGATTCTTGGTCTGAAACAACACACAATAACAAAAAATCAATCCTTATGGCCTACTAGTTACCCGAATTATGCAAAATCCCAACCCTAGGCCAACCATGATCATTCCACCCTTTTCCCGGGCTTCCCCACCCTTATCACCTATTCCTACCATTTTTCATGGATACATTTAGGAAATTAAAGTCACATGATCATCATCTAATGAAATTAACAACACCCAAGAACTTCTATACCCTAGAATCCCCTTTTCCCCGAATTCTACCATCCTAAGTCATTCCAAACCTTTCCCCAAGTCCACCCCTAGTAGTTCTGTAGCGTAGGAAAGATAGTACGGAGTTTGGGAAGTAGAATTCTTACCTTTAGAATGAAAAATGATGGAAAACTGATTAGGTTCGCCCAAAATTGCCTTGCCCTTCTCCCAAAACGTTCTTGATGAAAACTGAACATTTTGGAGAAGTTTTTTGCATTAAAACCCGACTTGTCTGCTATAGCAGTCCGCTCTGCTATAGCGGTACCACCGTAGAGGAGTCGACTGCTATGACGGAGGCTCCCGACGTTGACTTCCGCTATAGCGGTATTTTCTCCACTATAGCGGAGGTCGCCGTAGTGGTGTCAACCGCTATTATGGTTGACACGGGACAGAAAGTCATAAATCTCCTCAAAAGGGTTCATTTTGCAATACACTTAATTCACTGATGTTTCGGAATAACCCCTTCGCATCAACCTCGATACCGGGAGTTCTACTTACCCGAATTCTATCTTGAAAAGTCCCCCAGACTTCTTTATGTCTTATCTAAATGTAAAACTAGCTCAAAACAAGACACACTACCCAATCCTTACCCCGGTTGCCCTAGACCATACCTCTCTCCAAAATCGGCCGAGACAAGCCTAGCCCAAAATTTTCAACTCCCAAATCCGAAAGTGTTCAGACTTGAAAATTGGCACAAAAAGTCTATCCGTAATAACGAATCTGGTCGTTACAACCATCTAACCCAAGTCTTAACCCAATCAATTAACCATTTTTAGATGAAATTATAATAAAACTAACTTATAAAAGTAGGCAAAAACTAACAAACATATCAAGTGCGGAAGAAAATCAACAATTTATTACAATCCATGAGACTCGAAAGTCATCGCATTAGAACTCTAAACCAAACCATGTCTAAGATATCCAAAATCTTACAAAATAAAAAAGAGTTTCATAGTTCGAAAGAAGGAAAAAACCAACACGAAGATCTATGGCAGCCTGAAGATGTAGTGCTCACCCTTGGATCAAAATCAGTTGTCCCTGCTAAAGGTGAGGTCACATCTGAGTCTCTAAAATACGGTCTACACTCAATAAAAGTAGAGTATAGGGTAGTATCAGTACAAACCACTATGTACTGGTAGGTATCATAGGTCAACCCAATTTAGAACAACTATACAATAAATTAAATAGTAGGTAAATAGGACCTGAATACTCAATAAGTAGTTCAGTCAACAAATAATCAGTTACGAATCAAGTAAACAAGGTCTGAGAACAATTCATATAATTCACCGGATAGTATCATAACAATCAAGAAGTCATCACTTTAGATAATCACATCAAATCATGGGTTTATGCCCACCTCACTCTTACACTTCCACTTGCCTTTACTTTCATTATCATCACAACCTGTCGTACTAACTCATACCTCAAAACACTAAGGGGTTGTTTGGTAGCTAGTAAAGATGTAGCTTATTTATGTATTAATTTTTGTATAAGTTATACAATGTTTGGTAGCTAGTTATGAGGTAAGTTATTCATGTATAAAATTAATACGACGTTTGGTTTGCAATTTAGAAACTCGCATAACTAATACATGCATAAGTTATATGAGAATTGATGTATTATCTTATGCAGGGTAGAAGGTGGAATAGCTAATACATGTATAACTAATACCTGCATAACTAATACCCGCATAACTAATACTTGCATAACTAATACATGTATTACTAATACCTGCATAATCTTAACCAGCTGCCAAATGACCTCTAAGTTGTATACACATGCTAAAGGGACTTATTTCTGCCCAACTAGTCATGACCTGCAGGGGACGCACCAGGGTCCATTTACCGTACAAGAGTGGTACCCTCTCTATTATAGTAATAACAATATCAATATCCATACTGGCTTGGTACCCACTCCCTAACAATAATAACCATATCCATATCTATACCGGTATGGTACCCGACCCCTTAACTAATATAATCCTATGGTTCTATGTTTCTATCTTTCAGAATATAACACAGTGCACTAAATCACAAGTACACTTTATCATCAGAACATTCTTTACTCAAGTCAATATACAATAGCTTATTTATTCAAGCATTAACAAGATCATCATATCAACTTCAAGTATGTCCGAAGACCAATCAACAAGTTATTTAATTCAAGCATACAAGCACTAAACCAAGTCTCAACTCCAACTAAACCGCAACCTACCTCAATTGAAGACCCAAATCCAAGATAGGTTGCAAGTGCCTTGCTTTTTTCAAAGCTTAGGATTGTTTGTGGTCTAAAATAAAAATGTAAGAGTAATTAATCATTTACTCTTTAATTCTAAGCCTTGGGGATTCAACCCAACTAGTTTTACCCTTTTCATACCCTAAAACCTTGGCTAAGGTTTCTCAACCATTAAAAATTTGCCTTAAATCCCCAGAATTAATGTTCAAGGAAAACAATTCTATGCTAGAAAGTGTTATATAACAACTTAGGATCAATTCTAGATGAATTTACATCTACCCATAGGGTCTTTCTCCACTTTTCATGAATTCAAGGCTCTAACTCAAGAATTCCATCATTAATCCTCTTTCCTATGATTCTACAATCTAAAGGGATTCCTAGATGATAAAAGGAATTAATTACTCACCTTAAACGGAGAAAATCACCCAGCCTAGTAGGAAAATCACCACATAACAGTTCTAGAATGATACTTTTGAGTTTTGGAAAATAAAACTCTGAAAATCAGACTTAACAAGCAATCTGCCTCCCATCTCTCGCTCCATCAGTCACTTTCTTGCTATAGCAAGACTACTGTGGCAAGACTTGGCTTGCTATGGCAAGCTTTGATGAATTTTGCCAGGCTCACTGTGGCGGGACTCTGACCGCTATGATAGTTTTGCTATAGCAGGATTTCATCTACTGTAGTGGTCCAATAACAAAACCTCAGATACTCAACCAAAACTTTCCATTTCACAATACAAACCTTGATTCTAGACATCACGATTCAATCCCAACTTGGTAACCACCATAACAGGAGTTCTATGAACCCGATTATCATCCCAAAACTTCCTACGGGATCCTACACCACTCAACTGTCCATTAATAAATACTACAACATCAAATACTACATCATGAAACTGAAATCACCACTTAAGCACATAATAATAGATTTTCGTCAAAATTCACCCTAGCTTGAGATTTTGTCAACTCTTACCTTATAAATAAATTTAGTCGGGTACTGACACCCTGAACAACACTATAATAATGGAATGTCATTACATCAGATACCAATTAAACAACTGTTCATCCTTAAATAGCGACAAGAAAGAAAGGAGAAAATAAGGAGTTACCTAAATTGGTGAAAAGTTATGGATACTTACTGCGTATGTCCGCTTCGGTCTCCCAAGTTGCCTCCTTAACAAGACGGTTCTCTACTAGACCTTAATGAATGCAATCTTCTTAGTCCTTAATTTACTTACATCTCTATCAAGAACAACAATAGGTTCCTCTTCATAAAAGAGGTTTTCATCTAAAAGGACCGAATCCTAGCAAATAATATCTTATGCATTAGCACGTGAAATATGGGATCAACTCCCCACAAGCTCGGAGGCAAATCCAATCTATAGGCTACTGGCCCTATATTATTAATAATCTCAAAATGTCTAATGTACCTTAGACTAATCTTACCATGCTTACCAAATATCATAACACCTTTCATGGGTGAAACTTTGAGCAAGACTTGTTCACCTTCCATGGAATACACATCTCTCACTTTTCTATCCGCATACTCCTTCTGCCTGCTTTGAGCCACTAACAGCTTCTCTTGGATGAACTTCACCTTCTCTATGTAGTCCCTTAGAAGGTTAGTACCCCACAGTCTCACCTCAAAAGCATCAAACTAAACAATGGGAGATCTACACGTCCTCCCATATAATGACTCGAATGGAGCCATATCTATGCTCGAATGGTAGTAATTATTATATGCAAACTCTGCCAAAGGTAGATATTGCTCCTAATGACTTCCAAAATACATCACACATGCATGGAGCATGTTCTCCAATACCTAAATCATCCGCTCAGACTGCCCATTGGTCTGAGGGTGGAAAACTATACTATGGTCTAAGTAAGTATCCAAATCCTCATGCAACTTCTCCCAAAAGTTAGAGGTAAACTGAGTACCCCCTATCCAAGATGATAGAAATAGAAACCTCATGCAATCAAACTACTTCCTTGAGATAAACCTTATCTAACTTGGCTGCATTGTAAGTCACCTGGACAGGAATGAAGTGTGCAGACTTTGTCAGCCTATCCACAATAACTCAAATAGAGTCAAACTTCTCCAAAGTCTTGGGAAGATCAACAACAAAATCAATGGCTATTCTCTCCTTCTTCTATTCAGGAATGGGCATTGCTGTAGAGTACCACCAGGCTTTTGATGTTTATACTTCACTTGCTGGCAATTCTGACACTTAGCCATAAAATCAACTATGTCCTGCTTTATTCGACCTCACTTATAATGCTGCCTCAAGTCACAGTACATTTTGGTCACACCAGAATGTATAAAATACTTTGAACAATGAGTCTCAACTAAAATTGTAGGAATCAAGTCATCAACACGGGGTACACAAACTCACCCCTTGATTCTTAGAATCACCCTCAGCATTAATCATGGCCTCTTTGGCCTCACCCTGCAAAATCTTGTCATGAATTCTGCTTAAGTTAGTGTCCTTGAATTATTTAGCCTTGATCCGATCAAGAAATAAGAACCTTGCCTCAATACATGCTAACAGTCCACCCCTCTCAGACACCTCAAGCCTCATAAAATTGTTAGATAGAGTCTGAATCTCTTTAGCCAATGGACTCTGGTAGCCTTCAAATATGCCAAGCTACCCAAATCTCAGACTTTCTGCTCAATGCATCGACTACCATGTTAGCCTTACTCGGATGGCATAAAATGGTGATATCATAGTCTTTAAGTAACTTCATCCACCTACGCTGCCTTAAATTCAAATCCTTCTTTGTGAACATATGTTGCAAACTTCGATGGACTATGAACACTTCACAATGAACCCTATAAAAGTAATGTCTCAATATCTTAAGAGCAAAAAGAACAGCAACTAACTCTAAGTCATGAGTAGGATAATGATTCTCATGAACCTTCAATTGCCTCAAAGCATAAGCAATAACATTTTTTTTTGCATCAAGACAACACTTAAACTGGAACATGAGACATCACAATAGAACTGGAAATCCTTACCTTCCACTGGAAAGGCAAGAATATGAGTGGTAGTCAACAATGTCTTGAGATTTTGAAAGTTGTTCTCACATTTAAGAATAAGAGTGGTTTATATTGGTTATACTATTAGACTCCCATAACGAACCAAAAGAGGATGCAATATTTAACATTGAACAACTTATTTTTATTTGAGTTCTTATCCTTTCTATGTCATGGTTATTACTTTGTTAGTTGTTTTTGTTTCTATTGGTATGTATGTCATGTTCCATTCTTCTATTTTATATAAGGTACTATTCAATATTTACTCACATCCCTTGGCCGGGGGTGCTACATCTTTTTATTGATACAAAGATAGGTAGGCAGACACGTGATCAGGCCGCTCGTTAGGTTCTATGATAAGTTGGTAAGCTACCAACTTATTGAGCCTTTAATCATGAATTATTACCATGTTTTAATGAAATTTAGAGGTACTTATTGCCTTTATTATATAAAATGTAGGTACTCCTAGTCAATTGAAAGAAGAAAAGGATTTGAACCCAAAAGAGCTTAAAATGGAAGCTAAAGTACATAGATGATCAAAAGGGTAAGGATCTGCTAAGATGGGCGAAGAGACATGCAAGCCGTAATAGAGCACCTGCGATTCGCAGGTGATGACACATAAAGAGGGAAGAACACTGCCTTAGAAGTCGAAGTATGTGAGCTATAGGTCTTAAAGGGAGATCGCACCTTCCATCGCAGACAGGGACAAAAGTTACAAGTTCAACACTACCTAGAAGATAAGGCATATGCGAGCTGTAAGTCACAAGGGGAGACCCTAGATGCCCTCGCACCTCACTTCGTATCCTTTTCCCCTAACTTTAATTTTGCTCGTTCGAATAATTTGCTTATCCTAGTGAATTAATTTTTGACGTTTAGTGGCAAGTTATCATATCAATCTATGTGGTTTCGACTCCGATATCCATTGGGTACTTATTGTTTTGCTTGGCGATTGTTACCACCTCCTTTTAGAGAGTGCTTTTGAACATCATCAAAAATGGCACTGTTGCCAGGGATTGGCTTTTGATTTGCCATTTTATTGTCTATTGATTCACTTTTGTTGAACATTTGTTCTCTTTTACATTTTTATTGTTTGAATAGGTTGCATATGAGCAAAGCAGGTGATCAAGAAATTATGAAAGGATATATGGACGTGGAGGATGGGCCTATTATTTATGGTGCCGTGAGTGCCATCCGACTACCTCCAACCATTGGCAATGTTGTATTCCATGTAATGAGTACAGTGTTGCAATTGATATAAATGAAGGGGCTATTTGGAGGGTTAGCCCATGATGATGCAAATCGACATATCCAAAATTTTGTCAAGATTTACTAGCCCTTCAACATACAAAACATAACTCAAAAATCAATCCGACTTTGGATGTTCCCATTCTCTCATACGGGAGAGGCAACTGTATAGCTTAAAGAGCTCCCGGAGGGCTCTATTACGACTTAAAATAGGTTAGTTGAAGCTTTCTTGGTCAAATTCTTTCCATTCTCACATATGATGCAATTGCAAGATGAGATTACAAATTTTTGACAATTGCTGGATGAGCCGTTACATGAGGTATGGTTAAGGTTCAAGAAGAAGTTGTTGCTATGTCCAAACCACGGCCTACCATAAAGGGTTCTTCTCCAAAGCTTTTATCGAGCACTTGATTCTATGAACAAGTCAGTGACTAACAATATTACAGGTGGATCTATTATGGATCAACTGTATGGTCTTGCTTTGGATCTCTTAGATCAAATAACGAAAACTAATAGAGCATGGCATACAAGAGATGCTGAAGTTTCATTGGGTGTTACTTCCTCTATAATGACTAATGAGATAAGAAGAAATGAGGAAGAGAGAGATGAGACCATGGCCAAGATGATGACCTAAATTTATTTGTTGGCCAAGCATATTATGAGAACCGAGAGTAAAAGAGTCAACGCCATGGGAACTTATGGTTCAAAAGGTTATGATGAGGGTACTTACTCTCCTATGGATGAAAAAGCTTGCTTTCTAATAGTGGGTTCTCGCCCTGGGTACCAAGGTGCCAATCAAGGCCCTTGGTGACCTTGGGATGAGAACCAAGGTTAGAACTGGGATAGAGGCAACCAAAGAAGAGATAGGGAGAAAGGTCAAGACTGCGAAGGTCAATAGAGAGAGCGTGAGAGAGACAGTGATCACTATAATCATCAAAGTGCTAACCCCTATGTACCTCCACCCAAAGCCAATGCTTCGCCATTCCAACCAAGTGTGAGTGACCCAGCGAGCTCCAAAATTTAAGATATGTTGTCAAAAGTTCTGAAAAGGGTTGAATCTATGGATAACAGGGTGAAAGACTTAATGAGTGAGGTGTCTACTCTTCATCAAACAGTGAGTTCCCAGTCAGCATCAATCAAACATTTGGAGGCTCAAATGAATCATCTCTCATCCCTAATGAACCCTTATTTAAAAGGTACTCTTCCTAGTAATACTCTTGTAAATTCAAAAAATGATGGCCATGTGATGGCAATTATTACTAGAAGCGGAAAGATACTTGATAGAGTGAGAAAACTGAACAAAGAAGTAGTAGTTAAGAAGAGTTGTGATGTAAGTCCGGATATTGGGGTGACGCTTGGTGCACCTAATATAGTTGTCAATGATGATAGCCTGAATGTGGAGAAAGATGAGATCGAATTACCCCCTCAAGTTGCAATTGAGATAGAGGAAGAAAAAAACGAGGAAGCCCCTAGTGAGCCAAGGTCAGTGCCTAAAAGTCCTCCCCTATATCCTCAGAGGTTAATCAAGAAAAGGGAAGATATTCAATTTAAGAAGTTTGTAGACATGTTCAGCAAACTATCTATCAACATTCCTTTGGTTGACGCTCTCATGCAAATGTAGGGTTATGCTAAATTCATGAAGGAATAGCTGAAGAAGAAAAGATTGATTGATGTGGGGATGGTTGAAGTGTATCATATTTATAGCACTGTCATGAAAAACAATATAGCTCCTAAGCGGAAAGATCAGGGAGCTTTCACCATCCCTAGTACCATTAGTATTTTCTTGTTCAGAGAAGCCTTGTGCGACCTCAGGGCAAGCATCAATTTGATGCCCCTCATGATTTTCAAAAAGTCAGGTTTAGGTCCTCCTAAACCCACACCGATGAGGTTGCTAATGGATGACCATTTGATAAAGCACCCAGTGGGAATACTGTTTGATGTGTTGGTGAAAGTAGACAAGTTTATCTTGCCGGCTGATTTCATGGTGTTAGATTGTGATATTGATCTCGAGGTGCCTATTATTCTAGGGCTCCCATTCTTATCTACGTGAAGAGCCCTAGTCAATGTTGAGTTAGGAGAACTCAAATTTTGAGTGGAGAGTGAGGAGGTTCATTCAACGTTTGTCAACCGATGAAGCCCCCAGATAAGTATAGGATGGTATCCGTAATTGCTACCATGGATGAGATGGTTGGAAGTCCTTGGGGAGATGAAATTGGATATGAACCATTGGAAGATCAGCTTGTTGTCTACAATGATGGTGGAAAGAAGGATTCGCTAGGATTGATCATGCCTAAGCCACCATATTTGGTGGACATGCATATGGATCCTAATGACACTCTTCGATTATCCGTATCTATGATATTATCAGCTTGTCAATGAGAAGAGGTGATGAAAATCTTGAAGAAGTACTTTCGATATTCTGGTTGGGATTATGCCAATCGTATTAGCATGACCCCAGACAATAATTGATTCGTGAGGTACTATCGTCATGCTGCGACGTAAAATCAAGCACTTCTTGAGAGGCAATCCAAGTTTTTTCGTTTATTTACTTTACCTTTTGTTATTTTTGATGTGTTTTTAGGAATGCATGGAGATTGAAAAATAGCTAAGTGGAAGAAAAAATTTCAGAGGGCATGTGCGCCGCAACCTACATTTTGCAGGTGGTATTTTGTAGCCGCATGTTGCGTCGCCCCATGTTGGCAGTGCACTAAAGAAGAAGTGAATAATCTTAAGGCACATGCCAGATAAAGGACAAAATGCCCATGAAGACTCATACCTCGCACATGCCTTCGCATGTCAAACCAGAGAACTAGCACCAAAACATATGAAAAGTGTCACCTACGAAGAGACATACGAAACACATGTGGTAATGTGCGAATATCATGTTGCACCACAAGTGCAAGTAAGTTTGAATTTTTATTGACCTACCCATTGACTGACCCGACCCAGAATTTTGACCCGCGCCTCTTTTTCTTCTTTTCTCCTTAAAACTGACTTCCCTACTCCTTTTTCCTCTATTACTCTCTCTAGAAACCTTCAAACTCTCCCAAAACTCCCTCAATCTCTCAAACTCTTCTCCACAATCTCCTTTTCTCTCTCTACCATTTCACTACCAAAGTTCTGTCACTGCCTCACCCTTTTTCTGGCTAGAAATTCTTGGGTCACCATTACAGGCTCAAAGCTCAAATTTTTCACTCCTCACTACCTTTTCTTCACTTGTGGTAAGTTCCTCAATGTTAAATTGTTGTTTTTAAGTAATTTGGGAACATTATTAGTGAAGCATGCTAGTTAGATTCTACATATTATATTTGTGCTTGAGATCTAAATTTTGCACCCTAAATTTAGGGATTATTGTTAATTTGAATTGAGCAAATTAGGTAGATCTTATTTATAGGGTTATGCATGTTGGTTGTGATAATTTTTAGCCTAAATTTTTTGAATTTAGGGTGAAGTCTGAGTAACTCACTTGTGATGATGCATGATTGGCCCAATGATAGATTAGATGACATTGTTCTTAAGGAAAAATCATCGTCTTTGCAAGTTTTTGTTGAGTATTGTTGTGTTAGGCCAAAATTATGTTTCATTGCATCCTTTTATTGTTTAATTACTTATAAATGATTCGGTGAGCACTTTGGTTGAGTAGAGTGAATTTTTATTGTGTTTGAATATACCTTGGATGCTAATCATGATGCTTGATATTCCCGATGATAGATGGGGTAACATCCGTCTTAAGGTAAATTGTTGAACACAATCTCCTATTATTTGGGTCTTCCATGATTGTGAAGTTTTTTGGGGAAGTTTGAGTACCCGAATAACTTTAAAATTGGTCAACTAGTGCTTACCATGCCTTAGTCCAATTAAAATATGTGTTTATATCCTGGTACACGCTTGCATTCCATAGGTGTTGCCCTGCGAATCGCATGTGCAATGCAAGTGAAAAAGAAGAATTGAAAAAATTCTTACTGCTTTCACCGACATTCCGCATGTGACTCGCATGTGTCCACCTGCGAAACATAGGAGGCAACGCATGTGGAGGCAGAGGTTGCCAGTCTACTTCTACTAAGGGGTGAAAGCAAATGCGAGACGCGAGTTGCCTCATGTGAATCGCATATGCCATTGCCCATGCAAGCATTTTTTTTTCAAGTCTACTACTAGCATGTGCGAAGTCACCTGCAAAGCGCAAGCCACCACTTAGGATTTGCATGTGAATCGCACATGCCAATTGTTCATATGGTGATCTATTTATTCTATTATGCATTCAATTTCTTTTTATTTCATTAACTTCTTGTAGTATTTTTTTCTTTCAATATTGAAAACCACAAAAAAGATTTTTAGTTGTTTTCGTCGTGCTCATATTCGTTCTTGCAGATCATGTCTTCTGGTAGGGGAAACTCTGGCATGAACACAAGATGACCCCCAGCTCCTCCCACCTCTACAAACAAATCTAAAGGGAAGAAGAACACTCTCACTGCTACCCAACAACTCCTCCTGTGCCAATTAATAAAGAGGACATAAATCGCTTCAGTATGGAGGGAATGAAGCCCCTTTATGACAAATCAAGGGTCAGAGGTAATTTACTCCAGAGTGCAGTTTCAACCTTTCTGGAGTTGGAGAGGACCTACCAAACTTCCACCATCAATTTACTGTGCGATAGTGGTTTTCATTTTCAGAGGTGCCGGGAGGGTACTATCCAGAAATGGTTTTGGAGTTCTATGCATCATACCAAGTCAAGCAAGATGCAATGAAATACATGGGAAATGTCGACAATTTTCCTTGCTTGGATTCTGTGACGGTTAGAGGTAAGGAGGTTGACATTACTCCTAAAGCTATCAACTCCATCTACTCAGACACCCAAATTGCCTCGGGGAGAGAATATTTGGCAAAAGTCGCTCCAAAGGAGAAGCCGCTAGACTGGGCTACCCCAATCATTGCCCCTGGGACACCTCTTTGAGTTACTATGAGAGGAGCGTTTCCACATTAGGACCTCCACTTTGAAGCTCGACTATGGTATGATTTCATCCGCTCCCATTTCCTGCCCTCTAAGAATAATCAAAGGATTACCCATGAGGGGGACATTCTAGTTGCTTGCATCATGTCAGGTGTGCATGTTAACTTTGGTGAAATTGCGGCAGTGGTGATTAAAATGAAAGCTCATCAACCCGGTTCCTCATTTCCCTATCCAGTCCTAATCAGCAAGTTATGTGCCAAAGCTGGGATTCCTTATTTTGCATTTGACGAATCTACTCTGGCCACCAGAGTGATTGATATCGAGAAGAAGACGGATGCAGATGCCCCCAAAATAAAGAAGAAGAAGTTGTAACCTTTTACGGGTGTTCAAATCTCAAAGGTTGATCTTGAGCCAAGTGCCTCTACTCCAGCAGGGTTAGTGTCTGGCACCCCTACTCTCTGTAATGACCCTTTCGGTCATTTCCACGTTTAAGTTTTGAAGTCAAGCAAATCGACAAAAGATATCGTAAGACCTTTAACAAATTTTCTGAACTTTGGGTCAAATGTATCAGGGCTTTTCTCTCAATATATAAAGAGTTAGAAGTCCCCCAAAATACAAAATTGAAGGTCTACGAGTCTAGTTTCCAACGCACAAAACCTCACGTCCAACTGATCTCGGAGTAAAAAGTTATGACTGTTTTACCGCGGACTGTCTGGCAGAAAACGGGTTGCGAACCGGGTCGCGAACGGGGTCGGGTTAAACTCGATTTAAGCCTCGACTTCACGTTTTAAGACGCCATTTCAGTTCCGAAATAGTTATAAAACATAAGGGAGGATCCCGAGAGAATTCTTGAGTATCAAAATCGTGCGTTGGCGAATTACGAGCCTAAACTTAAGAATTTTTAGCATCGTGCGTATATTTGAAATATTTATTTAAAAGTTGAATTTGGTAAAAATTATATTATTATTGCCTTTTCAAAATATTTTAAAGGTTTATGAAAAATATATTTGATACGATATAAGTGTATACGTATTTATTTTATAAAGTTTTTATACTCCATAATATTTTAACGGAGATAGTAAATTTAGCTATGTTGAAAGTTATTATTATAATCTAGTAGGTTTTATTGGAAATGATTTTCTATGAATTATGGTATATTTAAAATATTATATTATTTTACCACGAATTTATACAATACCCGAATATTTATTTAACGGGATAAAAATTATCTTGGTGCCACCTCTACCTCCACGTGGAAGTGGAGGGAGTGGACACCATAGTCCATACGTGGCCTGCCATGCCAAATGTCCCACCCACTTTAATTAATTTCAACAAAGCATGCTGCCCACTCATTTAAGCAATTGAACAATTTGCAAATGTAATTTGCTGTCAACATACTGATCACGTTCTTCAACATAAACTTTCACTCATCATATTGTGTGCATGATTGATTCTATGTGCGCTAACGAGTGTTGCTGAGGGAAAATTATTTTGATGCAATATTCGGTCATCGAAAGAAAATCAATTATCTACGTTAATTATTCAAAAGCCGAATTCGAGTTTAATTTAGTTTTGGATTTTCTCGGAGTGGTTCGAGCTTGGACATCGTTGTTCTAGCAGCTTGTCGTCGGACGACAGGTAGGTTACGGTTTATTTTCCCTAGACTCCGTATATATAAAATAAAATTGTATTAATAGGCATCCTTGGGTTGGTTTATTAGGTTGGTACCACAGACCTTGACCGCTTATTTCATAACCGCCTACTTTTGTTCCTCCGTTGTTTGTAGTATTTGCCGATGTATTTTATTTACCCTTGTGGTCCTGTGAGGCCTTGTTGACTCTGGAACATAGAAGGTGGGATTTTGGGAATGTCCGCGAGTCCCGGGCAAAGAATTATCCTTCTAGGTTGGTTATGCTTGCTGAGTAGTTGTGGGCCTGTGTAGGGTCGATAGGTTGATTGTGAGCTGCGGGGCAGCTATTGTGTGTGATCATACCATTTCCATGCATATAAAGAGGTTTTATCCATGTTTTACGGTGGTTTTGGCTTCGGGCCTACTGGCACTGTTTTCTAAACCTATTTTTGATGGAAATGATTTGAAAATGGTTGATTTCACTTGTGGAGATTTTTGGGCAAGAAAGTAAAATTATGTTTAAAATCATCAGTTTTATGATTATCGCTAGACTCGGCAGGGCCGGGGTGCTAGTGAGTTTTCTTGTTACTTGAGATAATTTTTAGCCTCGGTCGGACCGAGCACCTGAGATGACTTTCTACTGTTTAGACCCGGTTATGCCCGGGCACCCTTGGAGGGGTTTTTTTTGGAGATATTTTCCTACTACTTTAGTCCTGGACAGGGTCTGGGCATGCATATTCGAGACTGGGTCTCTATCTTGAACCCGGACTTGCTTCCGGATGACATGTTCTGATACTGAGTTTTAGTATGTGGTCTGGGACCTCCATGGA